>OU026154.1:51221032-51595232 GCA_907269105.1 Volucella inanis
TCTTAATGCGGATTTCCCAAGCGCCACAAAAAAGAACAATGACTGCGAGAAGAACGTAGATTGAATGCAATCGCAAGAGATCGCTAGAATCTTCACAGATCGTGTATCTGGAAATCTTCCAATAACTCGTATGCCTCCAGCATCAAGTACCGAACACTAGTCACAACGCTGGTTTGATGAAAAATGACGGCATGCACATACAACTAAACAAGAGTGTTTCAAAGCAGCGCTGCAACGAAGGAATAGAGCTGCTCGTGAGCTGCACGAGCAAAAGAACAATAAAAACATCGGCTTGTCTAGAAGAAAAAAAATGAGCCCGTGAGGCCCGTGATAGAAGATTTTACGAGGTTATAGTCCAGGAATAATATACAGAAGTTTTGCCGACAGGTAAAAAAAAATTGTCAGGGCAAGAAGACCAGTACAGAAGCCTGGAGAGATGAAGAATGAAATCTCGCAGTCCAGTCACACTTTGTGATGAGAATATGGAAAAACTGGCTGGATAACGCCTAAAAATTAAATTTACAAATGAACACTGGAGGCACAATCTTTCAAAAGTCTCTGCAATTACTAGCGTATGCCAAAGAAATCGACATAATTGTGAGAACTTAGCGAGATTTCACAGGTGCGTTCTATAGTATTGAAACGGAAGCTGTCAAAATGGGTTTAGCGGTAATTAAGGGCAGAGCCAAGTATACGAATATGCCGTCAACGAGAAGGCACACACAACATCGGCGAGTTGGTCAGAGTGTCAAAAGGAGAAGATTTAGTGACGAACTATAAGAGCCGTACAGCGACATCGATATATTCAGAAAATTGCTCATCAATCGCCTGAGATTGCTATTACATATAGAGCGAAGTGACACCATTGGTTCGACCAGCAGAGTCTTCGAATCTAACCCGAAGGTACAACGGAGTAAAAGGAGACTTCATTTTAGGTAGCGCACACAGATAAAGGGGACCTCAACCGACTTGTAATGTGGATCTCCAGATCACCGGATTCTACAGTGAAGCTAAGTATTTGGATGTCATACTGACTAGCAAACTTATTTGGACTAAACATATTACCCCGAAAGCCTCTACGACACTGTCGGCCTTCTGGCAGTATGAAGGAGCTTACAGCATGACTTGAGGGTTCTCACCCAAAAGGGTTCTCTGCACCTATCTGGGTATGATAGGGTCAATTATATCCTAAATATCGGTTGTCTGGTGAAGAAGAACGCCCAGATTCACTGATAAATCTCCCTCGCCTTAATGTTCATATAATGGGCTGCGCTCTCAAAGCTATCTTACATTTAAAGAAAAGTGGTCTGATGACCATGCCTACCGATTGGCTCTTGACTGTGGTCTTATGGACATGCTGTCTGTCTGACATGTTTCAGCCAGAGTAGAGAGGTTTCAAAACCGAACTTCGAAATGCAAGTCTTCACTGAACACAGTCGGAAAGCTGAATTCATGTAGTCTTATTTAAGCCTCAGGTCACAATGGGATCACGGGAAATGAAATCGCCGATTAACTTGCTGGGCAATGCTCGGAGAAGAGTTGTTCAGGACGTTAGGACTGGCTGCGTTCTCGGTAAGGGCTTCCACTGACTGTTGGTTTTCATATGAGCACAACTGCAGATGACATGACCTGACATGACAGATTGGTGACAGACCAAAGAAGTGATTCACAATGTCTCAAGGATGTTAGCGACTTCAGTAGGGAAGACTTCAGACTGGCACTACGCTTTTGTTGAATACTTAAGTGTACTGAGCATAGGTGACACAAAATCCTTCAACACTTTCTGTGAAAGTGATGGTGATACCGCGGAGCTCTATCGCGGTGAGTGTCCGCATCAGACTGCAAGTAATCGGCGCCGATGTGGTAGTACATAAAACCTGAAATGCATACTCCTATTTCTTTGAAACACTGAGGGATATCAGTAAAAGGAACATACAAGAAGTATACGACTATAAACGAGAAGTACGACTATAAAAGATTTTATAAACTTATCATACGCAGATATTAAAGCGGGTTGACATTGCTTCCCAAAAGGGAAGCGACCTTAAAACTTTATATTTTGTCCTCCTTCTCCCTTTGAAGCAAAGTAAGTGGACGTAATAATATTAAATGATGTACTAAATACTGTACAACCCCATGCAGTCTTTGCTAAGATACTCTGAAGGCGTATGTAAACGTTTAGATTTACCAGTTGTCTATTGATTCTCAATGCATAATGACAGGATCAGGAATTGAACTTAAAGCCAGACAAAGCAAACTACCTAAAGCAAATAAAACTACTCAGGGAGCGATTAGTTCCGAAGTCATCGTTGTCCTGATTCCAAAACTTTTCTCGCAAAATAATGGAACTTTGTGCTTCTTAAAAGATATATAGAATAAAGGGTGAACCAAGAGATGGTATGGATGGTGACTGTCAATTGTAGTTACTTACTCAATTCAATGCGGTTGATTTTTTCGGAAAGTATCACACAGTATTCGGCAATTTCATTCATGGCATCGTTTACAAAGCAATACTGCATTTTTATTATTCAATTTTATTACGAAAAAGGGCGATTTGTAAAAGTAACATCTCGTGCATTTTTCGGTCAACGTAATTGCTCTAATGAGTCCGGACTTCTTGCAATGGTGAAGAGTTTTGAAGAAACTGGTTCGGTATCGGGTCAAACTCCATATCAGCATGCTCGGCCAACAGCACGTCAAAACATCATCACTATGAGCAAAAGAGTTCAAAACCAGCCAAGCATCTCAATTCGTCGCCGAAGTAAAAAATTGGGCCTCACTTGTGGCACTTTACGGCCACGCCTTTAAAATTACACCATTTCAAGCATCATCGATTTGTTAACTAGATGTTGGATTGAATTTGTTATCGAATTTGATTTTTTCCGATGAAACCGATTTCTGGATGGATGGGTACGTAAAAAACAAAATTTTTTTTTCTGGGGACTGGAAAACCCATATAAGATTCACGAAAAACCAATGCATTGCAAAAAAAGTCGCTGTATGGTGCGGATTACGGATCATTGGCCCGTACTTTTATGAAGATGAGGCTAGAAATTTAATAAATTCCGTCTGGGCGATCTCTGATCACAGAAGCTGGTGATCAAGATTTCTAAATAACGGCTCAACCAATGGGCCTGAAATTTTAACACAACTGTTCTAAGCTGAGTCGAACTTAGAAATAATTTATTGCAATATGGATGTCTTGCACCAAAAATGGGCTAATTGCTCGAGATAAAAAATGAAACAAACTTGCTCGTATTACTATATAATCTTCAATAGTACTGATCTAGTCTACTGCTAACTGACAAGTGTCCGTTAGATTTGCATCTTAGTTCCCATGAAGCCTTGCTTTTAGTCGCTACTGTGCTTTACCTACAAATTTTATTTTATTATACATCATATGGTCATTGAACTTGATCTTGAACTTGAAATTCTTATATACATACATATCCATTAATACATTTACATTATCATTTGCTTTCATGGGAACTGTATGAATAATTACATGTATTACATTTACATTAATGTTCTACTTTTTACATTAATGCCCCATATTTGATAATGGGGGTGGGAATGGGATTATCATATAGTAAATGACCTCCTTTCTCTTTTTGTTTATTATTATTTTATTAGCCATTACCACCATGTTGCAAATTTGACATTTCGTTTTTTTTCTAGTTTCGGTCGATCGGGTTATTTTATTCAAACATTTTTTAATTTAAGAAAATACGCGAAATTTTGACGCGATCGGGTTTATTTCATTTTGTGTACTATATGCTAGTCATCTGGGATATGTATTTTTAATTTTCATATCTCAGTGACTAGCCCAAAATGCGCAATGAATGTAACAGTCAATTGTGCAAATGGTTTGGCAATTGCATTTTAATATTGTACCACTAATTAATTTTAGCTTATGTCGGCGTAATGTGGTGCCTTGTGTTCTAAATTGTGTTAGGAACCAACAGGCCACCGGCCTTCGGGGACAGAGTTCAAGATATCCTGGTCATCTCACATTTCATCATAGCCTCCTTTTGCATGCGGCTAGTCCTGCCGCTAATTTGTTGTTGTGTTCCTTGGCCGGATGGCTGTTTTGCCCTCGGTACGACATGTGGTTTGCAAAATGATAAAAAATAACAAAAGCATTAGTAATGTTTTTTTGTGTGTGTAAATATACATAATGTGTAAAGTGACAGAGATGTTTAATATTTATTATCTTTTTTGGACCTGGTTCCCTATTAGTTTCAAGGGATGATCGGCTGTATTAGCATGGGGTGAGTTATTTTTTGATTTATTTAATATGGGTATAGTTTGTATTATGAGTATAGTTCATGTTCGCGATTAATATTTGTTTTGTTTTTTACTTCATTGGGGTGTTTTATAGGTAGTTCATGTTCTTAGTTAATGAATGGGTTGTTGCACCAAAAATGGGAAAACAACTCGTTTGCTTACGATTATTTTTAAGTGTTGATGTGTTGGTTTTTATTGTCGAGACGCGCGTAAGGCCGTCAGATCCCGGATGTAATTGTATTATTCGTGCGAGTGACCACGATGAGGGTGGTAAATTGTCCTCCTTGACTATGACTATGACTATGACTATGACTATGACTATGACTATGACTATGACTATGACTATGACTATGACTATGACTATGACTATGACTATGACGAGCCATTTTGGTCGTTGTTGGAGCAGATGTAGATATGATATGCTCCATTGCTTCCAAAAGTCCTGCATAAGCCGCTGAATGTATCGCCATTTTTTCATGCTGTTAACGTTAACGTCGCACAGGTTTCTTTCGGGCACAGTATGCATTGATCCTCCTTTAAGAAAGTGTCCAGGAGTCAAGACTGTTAAATCCTCGGGATCCGAAGACATTGGACATAGTGGCCTCGAATTGAGACATGCTTCAATTTGAGTGAGCAATGTCTAGTACTCCTCAAATGTCAATTTGGAATTTCCAATGGTTCGTTTAATGGGGTGCTTGATGGATTTAACTCCCGCCTCCCATAGCCCTCCGAAATGTGGTGATGAAGGGGGGTTGAAATGCCATGTTGTATTTCTGGCCGCGAGTTCTTTGGCCACTTCTGCCGACCATTCGGATGAGATGAATTTGCTGTCCCTTTTTATTTCGTTGTGCGCTCCTTGGAAGTTCGTCCCAAAATCGGTAAATATGTTAGCGCATATGCCTCTTCTTGTGACAAATCTTCGAAAAGCGGCTATGAAGGAAGCCGTACTCAAATCGTTTGGCTTTCCTTGAGAGGCCTACAAATACCGCTATATAACCTTTGGAGAATTTGTTACATCTGCCTTTCCACGCCTTTATTTTTATAGGCCCGGTGTTTGTGATGAGTCTGCAGCACATGACTCCCTCAGTAACTCCCTTTGTAACGATGGCATCGAACGCATTTGTGTATTGTGGTTTTTATGAGTCTCTTTATGTTCGTTATCCAATATGTATTACGTATTTCTGCCATCATCATTTGCGCGCCGCCGTGCAGAGTCCGCTGATGGATATCGCTCACAATTAGTTTGTAGAAGTGGTGCGAATCCTTGAGTATTAAGGGATGTCGTTGATTAAATGGAGGTGACAAGTTTGTTAGTCGATCTCCGACACGCAGTTGTCCTTCCGCGTCGAGGAACGGGTTTAAGTTAATGATTTTGCTCCCTTTACTAACAGTGTTACTGCCCTTCAATTTCTTGATATCTTCCAAGAATAACTCTTCTTGTATTATTTTTATGAGCTGGTTGTGCGCTGAGGTAAGTTCTTCGGGCATAATGGGATATGTATTAAGTGTTTTCTTGTTTTGTGGGTTTTTTAAATTAATGTAAGTTATGCAGTGCGAATTTGGGTATTCTACAAGTGTCGGGTAGTTTTGTTTATTAGAATCCTACATGAATATCTGTTCGATTAATTTTTTCCTTTGATTCCAGATCAGTCTCGATTGGGATTGCTGCTGGAGATTCCGAGAGAGTAAATTTTTTTAAAAATTGGGGCCCATGCCACCACAATGGGCTGTCAATGAGCTCCTCTGGTGAAAGTCCTCTTGAGCCGACGTCTGCGGGATTTTCTTTTGAAGCGACGTGTCTCCAAATTGTGGGGCTAGTGAGGGTCTGGATTTCAGCCACCCTATTAGCTACAAAGGTTGTTCGTGTTAACGGGCTCCCTTTGATCCAAGCTAGTGCGATCATGGAATCACATCACGCAAAGGCTTCAGGATTGTGGAATTGCATTGCCCGTGTTATGAGACGTAACAGTTTTTCTAAGAGCAGAGCTGTACGTAACTTCAAACGCGGTAAGGAAATGCACTTTACCGGCGCCACTCTTGTTTTGGACGTTAGGAGCTGTATGTGTTTTTTGCCGTTTTTAATGATGCGAACGTACACTACTTCTGCATATGCCTTCTCAGAGGCGTCACTGAAGCCATGTAGTTGTACCTCATCCAAATCTTCATATTGGATCCATCGCGGTATTTAGATGTCTTCAAGGGCTGTGAAGCCATTCGCCGCGGCACCCAAAGATCTTCTGTCTTTTTAGAAATTTGGTTGTCCCATGCTAGCTCTTGAAGCCATAGCTGCTGCAGGATGAGTTTCGCCTTAATAATGCAGGACGAGATCCACCCAAGAGGGTCGAAAAGACGGGTGATGTCTGCTAGGACTGAGCGTTTTGTGTGTCCCTTCACTAGGGGTAAGTTTATTTTGAATTTAAACACGTCTTGTGCTGGATGCCATCGAATTCCGAGTGTTTTAATGGAATCAGCTGCGTCGAAATTTAGGGGAAGATTTATCTCTCTTTCCGTTTCAGGTACTCGACTTAGAACCTTAGAGGAATTACTTGCCCACTTTCTGAGCGGACTTCAAGATATCCAGCATGTCCCCTTGAAGTTTGATTGCATCGGATTCATTATTTGATCCATAGATAAGGTCGTCCACGTAAGTGCCTTGGTGACATAAGGATGCGAATTTTTTACCTCAGACGCTAGCTGATGCAATGTGCGCACTGCCAGAAAAGGTGTTGATGCAGTGCCGAATGTGACAGTTTTGAGCGCAAATGTTTTAATGGGCTCTGAGCTGTTTTTTCTCCACAAAATCATTTGGTAGGGAGTATCGTTAGCTGCCATCCAAATCTGCCTGTACATTTTACTGATGTCAGCCACAAATGCCACCTTAAACTTTCTCCATTTTGCGATCGATGATATCTGACTGTATGCATGGTCCCACCATTAAATTATCGTTTAAGGATTCTCCGTTCGATGTTTTTCATGAAGCATCAAAGAATACTCGCCACTTTGTAGTCGTGCTCGACTCTTTAAACACTGCGTGGTGTGGAAGAAAGTAGTGTTCTATTGTGGATATTTGCCTGTCTGGGGTTATTTCCTGCATATGCCCGAGTGTGATGTACTCTTCAATACATGCTGTGTATGCCTCCTTTAAATTCGTGTTTGATTCGAGCCGTTTCTCAATATGTAAAAACCTCGCTAAGGCTGCTCTTTTAGAGTCACCAAGATTTGGGCGACTATTATTTTTAAATGGTAAATGAACTTCGTACCTGCCATCGTCTCTTATTTTGCAGGTACTTTCATAGTGTTCTTCGCATTTTTTTTCTTCCTCAGTAAATTTCCGAACATCTAGGTCCTCTTCTAACTCATAAAACTTTTTTAACTGAGCGTCCAAGGAGTTGAAATGGTTTTGAATAGATATTGTGTTGGATTGACCTGAACTAGTTGTGTTTCCAGTTAGAATCCAGCCTAACTCCGTGCATTGTGTAACAGGGGCTCCGTTTTCACCTTTTACAAGGCCTTCCAGAATAATTGATGAATATGCATCAGCACCTAGAAGAAGGTCAAGTTTTCCTGGCGAACTGTACGACGGATCGGCCAGTTGTAGATTTTGCAAATGCATCCACCCTTTTGTGGTCAACTGGTGTGCTGGTAGCAGTGACGTCAGTTGTTCGAAGACAAATGCCTTGACATGTAGAGCAAATGATGTCTTAGTCAAGGAACGGATTGTAAAATCAACTTGGTAATTTGATATGCCAGTTGACGTCTGCCCTAAACCTGTGACTTGTACTGAAGTCTTTTTCTTTTTTAGATTGAGCAGTGGAGCGACATTTTCGGTAACAAATATTGCTTCCGAACCGGGGTCAATTAATGTCCTTAGAATTTGCTGTTTTCCATTGGTTGCAGAAACTTTGACCAATGCTGTCGCTAGCAATGCTTTTGAGTGCATTTGATTGGATAGGTTACAACATGTTTGTTGATGCTTAGATACCATTTTTGTTGTGTTTATATTTTGGACATTTGTGTCTCTAATAAGGTGAGAGTTTATGCTACATTGTTGACGCGCATAAGGTTGATTTGGAGATTGCGCGTACGCTTGAGCATTTATTGCTTGTTGTGATATTGAAGGACCACAGTTCATGTAGTCCTGTGGTTTATTGGGAATATATGAGTTAGAGTTCTGTTTTAACGGATTGGTATTGGCTTGATTTTGGTTTGCTGATATGGTATTAGTGGCACTTGTCATCTCTGTGGAATTGTTGGGGAATGATTGTTGACAAAAGTGATTTTGAACGTTTTGCTGAGCATGTTGTTGATTATTTTGTTTATTGTCTTGTTGATTGTTTTGTTGAGACCGTTCCATATGAAGAAGAGTGTAATGTTTTAAATTACACTTGAAACATCGATTCGTGCTTGTGCAATTGTTCATATGATGGTCATAACCAAGGCAATTAGAGCAAACGGAATTTCGTTTGGTTACCTCTATACGGGATTTGATGCTCATTTTTAAAAATTTCTTACAATGGCGTAAACTGTGCGCGCCTTTGCAGAGCCTACAGCGAAACTGTTTGTCTACTCCTTTCGTTTTTACATGACATGTGTTGGAAATAGATTTTCGAAACAATGTTGATGGCAACGGTTGTTTCGATTGTGTGTTCGACTCCATGAAATTTCCAAGTGAGCTGAATCTACCCTCAATGAAAGATAAGAAGGTTTTCCAATCGGGAATACTTCTTGAAGTCCCTAATTTCGTTTCCCAGTCTTTTTGTGTGATTTTTAGGAGTTTGTGATATATGAGATATATTAGTATGGGTTCCCATGAATCCACCTCCATTTCCAGATTTGAAAGAGCATAGATACACTGATTACTGGTATCATGCAAGGTCCTTAAGAGATCGGCCGATGTAATTTTTTGTTGCTCTAACAAAATTTTCAACTGTGTGTTCACTAGTTTTCTTTTGTTTTGAAACCTTTCGGTGATGATTTCTCAAGCCGATGCGTAGCTTTTGCTATCGATTGGAACATGTGAGATTAACTCTCCAGGTTTTTCACTCAAAGAAGATTTTAGAAATTTTAGCTTCTGGATATCAGACAGATCAGCGTTTTGATCTATTAAACTTTCGAAAACGTTGTGAAATTCACTCCAGTCTTCGGGTTTGCCTGAAAATACCCCAGATCTGGTGGTATTTAATCGTGAGATATCGAGATTGGCACTGTAGTCGTGCGGAAATTTATCAATGTCATCGTTAATCATGCCACTGAATTTGAAATACATATGATTGATTTTGTCATATGTTTCATCTGCCAGATATTTGTCTTTTTGCGGATCCGCCGCACTGTTAATTATTAAAGTGTGTATGCCCTTAGCACATTTAAAAACTTCATCGACATCAGCTAAACACGCGTTTACATAACCCTTTGATTTGCGCGATTCGATTTGCTTTTGGTATTCTTTGAAATCACTAGACAATTCCTCATGAATATGTTCTTGCTTTTCGATCGATTTTTGGAGTTTACTCATGATAATGTATGTTGTATTATTTCACTGATTGATTCAACTTTTGTGTTTTAAGTTTAATATATTATCTTAGGTGGATTTGGGTTCATGCACTTATGTATAATATAAATGTTGGTATATAGTGTATATTGCAAAAAAGGCTTTAGAAAAGAGGAATAAAATTCCTACCTTAATTTGCTTCTGCAACTGTAACTTGAGTCTCCTTGACAGTTACAGTTGCAGAAGACTTGTGTTGCACAGTTCCTTGCTATGAATAGCTACAGTTGTTCCGCTTGCAGACCCCTGTATCGCTTGTAGACCATTGTATCGCTTCAAGACCGTTGTGCCGCTTGTAGACCACTATATCACTGTAAATCCTTTGGTTTCAGGATTCGTTCACTCGGTATGTTCGAGTATTGAGAAATTAAACATAGAAATATGTGTTTTGTTATATGGACCACTCAAAGGATTAAAAAGGAAAAGAATTCCTACCTTGGATTGCTTTTGCAACGGCAACTTCAGTATATGAACTACCAGTTACAGTTGCTTAAGGCTTGCTGCTGCTGCTGTACGGGATACCGTAAACTCGTTGGATACTGGGGCCGATAGACTGGCGTTCATCGGGCTGCTAATTTAAATTGGCGATCTAATTATGCACTTTTGCACGTTAGTTGAAAATCGATAAAGAGATTGTTAAAAATTTGGTCACTTTGGTCATTTGCTTATCAATTTTATTGTGTATTTTATTCCCAAAAGGTATGCAATATACTGGTTCTTAATTAGAATCATTTATACTGGGAATTTTCTGCATATCATTATTAATGGTAATGCAGTGGATTACTAATGTTTTACACTTACCCCTTTTACATATATTATATTTTATATTATCATATATTTTATTACATATAATTAATTAATCTAATTGTAATCTCGAACATCCTCCAAGGCCGTGAACATAGTTCTCAATGTGTTTCAACCCTTAACTTCGTAAAGTGTCTCTGCCTTCATGTTGGTGTTTTCCTTGTCGATCACCCACGGCCATCGTCTTCTTCGTTTGTTTTGATCATCTTTGTTCGTTATTGATGTTTATTGTGTTGATTGCCGAACCGGTATAATGTATAGAGTAAGTGTTGTGTTGTGCGTCGAATAAAAAATTAAAAGAAATAAAAGAAATGAAGGGTTTTACTCAAACTCTGAAGTTCCTAGTATGGCGATATTGAAAATTGTAAGTATGGTGTGTTGATCAGGTAATTTAAAGTACAATAAAGTGACAAATATTTGAGTATGCCTTATTGGGTCAATGGCCATTGTTGTTGCAACTGTGCATAATATTTCTCAATGAAAGTTGCTCATCCTTCTTCTTCTCTCTTTCGTGATGGTAGTACGTGTAGGAGATTTGTAAACGATTCGGATTCTCGTGAAGTGTCGTGTTGTCCTTGAACTCCAATTTGCGAAATGCACAATTTGTACCTGGAGAAAAAAAACAAAACTTGAAAAAAGGGCATTAGTGAACATATTTTTGTTTTTGTTTTTTGTGAGAAAAAATAAGTGCTTAGTATGAAAAAAAAATAAAACGACGGCGCGTTTGTGGTATTAGTATTTCGATTCGTCGCGAAATTGTGTGCGAGTGAAATGGTTACGCATGTGTTTGCTTGTGTGTAAATGTATGTTTTTGTTGATGAGTTGTACCAAAGCAATAAATTTTAGAATTTTGTGTGTTATATTTGCCGTCGGTATTCTGAGTTTTGTGATTTGCCGTCGGCACTTTGAAGGTTTTGTGTAAATATGATTTATGAACATTTATTTTTGTTGATTTTTATTGTGTATGTTTTGTAAGAGATGATAAGCGATTAAATTAATTCGTCGTCTTTATATGTGCTGTTGGTCGGAAGTAAGTCCGTCCCATTATCGCTAAATATATGCGAACATAATCCTCTTCTCGCTGTGAATCGTCGTAGGGCTGCGATGAACGCATTTGTAGTAAGGTCACTCACCAATTCGATGTGTATGGCCTTGGTAGCCAAACACACAAAAATAGCAAAGTACGCCTTGAAGGTTTTGGCCCCCAGTCCTTTCCATGACTTTACTTCGATCGGACCTGCGTAGTCGACCCCGAAATGTGTAAATGGTTGGGAGATGCGCACTCTTGGGGCCGGTAGATTGCCCATCATGCGACGTTTTAGCTCGATACCAAAAGGAGATGGTGCAGCTATGTAAATATCCCTCAACACAATTTTTAAATTTAAGAATCCAGTACCTGTTGCGCAAGTATGCTGTGGTTTGCTGTAGTCCTCCATGAAACGTTCGCAGATGAGGATCAGCAATCAAAAGCTTTGTGAAATGATGATTTCCTTAGAGTATGATTGGGTGTCGTTGATGAAATGGAAGATCCGCCTGTTGCAATCAACCTCCGACTCGCAAGATTCCATCAGAGTCCGTATAAGGGCAGAGCGAGCTTGGGGCTTTGGCTTTCACGTCGGGAGTAAACATGTCTGCCTGTACAAGCTTTATGGCTAACAGTGTGGCAGAATGAATTTCGACTGGAGAGAATAAATTACCCTTTCTCTACTTAGGTATGTTTCGTAAATTTGTTATAAATCATTGACAGTACGCAATGATCCTTATAAGTTTTGTAAGATTAGAGTGTTTTGATATTAGAGTATAAAATGCATTTTTAACTTGAATCCCCATGTGAGCTTTAATTGACCGTTTCTCCTCGTTTGTAGTTAAGCTCGTCGGTTGTTGTGGACATTGAAACTCCCAAGATTCTCGCAGAAAATCTGGCCCATTCCACCAAAGTCTGTTAGCATGTAAGGCAGAAGGCGTTGTTTCTCTGGATGCTATATCCGCAGGATTCATTTCACTGGGAATGTGCTTCCAGCTTTCTGGTTTCACCAGTCGTTGTATTTCGGTTACCCGGTTGTTAACAAAGGTGGCCCACTTAGTTGGAAAAGCCTAAAACCTTAGAAGTATAGTCCACAGTGTTGCAAGAGTAACAGCTCCACAGAGTTCTAGTCGTGGCCCTGTTTGGGTTTTTACTGGAGCGACTCTGGTCTTGGACATAAGCAACTGTACATGGATAACGTCGTTGGAATTGAGAGCTCGAAGGTATATAGCGGCACCGTATGCCTTCTCGGATGCGTCACTGAAACCGTCGAGGGACACGGATCTTTTCAAGTTTCGGCAATTCTTCACAAAAAGCGTTTCACTCCTACGCCTCAGTTTCTGCATCAAAATTTTGCCCTTGATGACGCAGGGTGAAATCCATCCTAAAGGGTCGAAGAGCTTAGCAATAGTGGATAGAATTGTCCTTTTTGTTGGGTCAGCACCGTCGAGTTGAATGTTCTGAAAAGAAAGGCTATCGTCTACTGGAAACCACTTAATTCCTAGAGTGTTGACGTGATCTGGGGTATCTAAGGGCAAAGAAAAGGCAACTTCCCGCTGATCTACAGGTATTTTATTTAAAACCTCGTTGGAATTGCTTGCCCTTTTCCGCAGATTGAACCCTCCCGCGGCCAGCAAACTGTTAACTTCATCACACCTCAACACTGTTTCCTCAACAATATCAGCTCCAGCGAACAGATCGTCTACATAAGTGTCTTACCTCACTATTCGTGCGCCCAACGGATAGTTGTGCTCCTCATCAGTAGCCAGTTGATTGAGCGATCGAATGGCAAGGTAGGGTCCACAGTTTGTATCGAACATTACTGTTTGGATGCGATATGCCTTGAATTGATATCACAGTCACGCCAAACAATCATCTGGTAATAAGAGTCGGCTGAGCTGACACGGATTTGCCTGTACATTTTCTCAATGTCTGCTGTAAAGGTATATTTATGTTTTCTCCATCTTAATATAATTTCAATAATATCCGTCTGTTGTTTAGATCCTGTCATTAAATGCTGGTTCAACGACGTTCCGTCTGCAGTTTTGGCAGCAGCATCAAAGACGACATCAGTTTTGAGTACTTCGTCCTTGCTGACTTCGATTTCTTTCATATGTCCCTAATGCAAGTACTCTTTTATACACCTTTTGTACTCTAAGTGTAGTGTATGGTCGTACCTGAATCGTCGTTCTAGTTGAGCAAACCTATGCAAGGCTCCTTCCTTCGAGGATCCAAGCCCAGGTCTGCTCCCTTCTTTAAATGATAACGATACCTCGTATCGTCCGCTATCCAACCTTTTCGTCGTTGCCTTGTAGAACTCCTCACATACTTTGTCCTCATATGCTTGGGGTGTTTCTTCCATCTTCCAGAAACGTTGGTGTTGCCGGCTGACATAAAGTATCAAGTACCCATCAAAATCCACCCAAGTGACGTATTCTGAGCAATGGGTGACTTTGATTCTTTGCCACGGATGATTTCTGGAAGTAGATGTCATTTTCCAATAGCAGATCGACTTCGGCGGGTTTATAGTAGGTCGGGTCAGCTAGAGTTAATCCGTGTATGTGTTTCCACTGCTTTGGTATTAGCTCGTGGGGCGGAAGAAGGCCAGTCAGCGATTCGAATATTAAGGCTCGGGTGCTGGTTTCATAGTGCAGAGACCCCAACCTAATGTCAACGTAGCTGTAACAAGCTCCGCTGCTGACCTTCCCCAACCCGGATACCTCTACGAAAGTCCGTTTTCCTTTCATACCTAATCTCTTGACTGCCCGATTAGTAAAAAAGGTGGCCTCTGAACCCGGATCTATCAATCCGCGGAGTGTAACGTCTATACCTGAAGAGGATCTTACTTTCGCAAGCGCTGTTGAGACTAACACGCCTACATGGGATTCTACTGCGTGAAAAGTGTTGACCTGTTGTGTGGGCTGAAAAGGGGTAGCGTTTAAGTGTACTGTAGATAAATGGGATTGTGTGGGGGTGTATGTGTTTTGGGTGGTGGTGACCGAATTAGGCGCTGCATGTGTTGTGTAGTGTTGGGTCTTTGTTGTATGTGAATTGAATTGAGAGTGTGAAGGTGGGTTAATGTGTAAAAGGGAGTGGTGAAGCTGTTGGCAAAAGTAGCACCGGACTCTGCTGGGACACTGTTGCGGGTTGCCAGACAATTCTCGCATATGCCAATTTTATTCACGATATTCCTGCGAGACGCGATGTCCATTTTTAAAAACCGGTTGCATTTCCGCAGTGAATGAGGCCCTTTATTGCACACTTTAAAGCTGAACTGACTCTTTTGATTCTGCTTCAAGTAAAACTATTTTGTTTTTGTTAATTGTGCCCTAGAGATCTTACTGACTCCTATAACTTCCCGTTGACCAACTGCCTCCAATGTCCTAAACCTTCAGTGAAACTTTCAAACTTTGGTAATTCCTTATCTGTCTCAAGCTTTTCTTCCCAAAGTTGTTGTGTTATTGTGGAAGGTTTTTTCACTAAACAAAAGATAAGGATAACATCCCAGTGTTCCACCGGTACATCGAGATTTGTCAAAGCGTGTCGAAATTCCACTGATGTATCTAGTAATTTTTTCAGATGTGCAGCGGTCTCGTGGCTAATGTTTTCTTGTGCAAAAAAGATTCTCAGCTGTGCATTAACAAGGACACGTTTATGGTCTTAGCGAGATGTGAGAATGTCCCATGTTGGTTTATAGTTCCCGTTGTCAATGACTAAATGTTGAAGGAGACGCTCGGCCTCACCGCTTAAACTAGATTTCAAATAATGCAATTTCTCAACCTCTGTTAGTGCTTTATTTGTATGTATTAAAGATACAAAAAGATCATGAAATGATCTCCAGGATTCATATTCCCCCAAAAAGACTGGTAAATTTATTTTCGGCAATTGAATGATGTTCTTATCGCTAGAGGTACCGGAGTCTGAACTGTTACTTTAAGTTTATCCATCCTATCTAATAGCGCTGTTTTGTAGTCCAGGGTAATTGTCTTTCATCCTCCTTTCCAGCTTCAATTGAGGATATTCCATCGGTGTTATGTTGGATACTAATTTTGAAATTTTCCTCCAGCACGGAAATTCTGTTGGAGATGCAATTTTTGTCCTCTCCTTCGGGGATCTCTTTCCAAAATTTTCCTAATCCTTTGTAATTTGCTTTAGCGAATTCTTTTGGAGCTTTAGAGCAGTGCTCATTTTTGAAATCAAGTAAAAAAAAAAAAAAATATTCGTAAGAGAAAAAAATTAAAATGGGGGTGCATTTCAACTTACGTATCTTTTAGATTATTTGAAATCGAAACGGTATCCCAGATGTGTGTCGCGCAGTTGTAGCGGATATCCCAACGGAGCCTTTGCGTTAGTTACGGACTCAACGGTGGATGTGCTGTTGCAAAGTAGTATAACTGTGAGCAGAACTGTTCACTGGAACGGCAAAATGGTCGAACAACGGAGATGACGGTTTTAGCTGCAATTTTACTGCAATATTTTGTTGGCCTTATGTTTTTTAAAACACAATTAAAAAAAAAAAAAGAAATTGCACGACGCGGGAAACCGATTTGGTTTTGTTCTTCACTTTTTGTCTATAGTTTCTTTAAGTAATTGTCTAATGTTTTTTTTTATATATTATAGTTTTATCACACACGTTGATTGATTTACTATCAATCGTAAGGACTCGAAGGACCATGAAAATTGATGAAAATAATTAAAATAAATGGTCACCACACGAAAAATTAAAAAAAGCGGAATAAAACGAAACGCGTCCGATTCATTTGCTTATCAATTTTATTGTGTATTCTATCCCCAAAAGGTATGCAATATACTGGGTCTTAATTAGAATCATTTATACTGGGAATTTTCTGCATATCATTATTAATGGTAATGCAGTGGATTACTAACGTTTTACATTTACCACTTTTACATATATTATATTTTACATTATCATATATTTTATTACATACAATTAATTAATCTAATTGTAATCTCGAACATTAGTGATAATGTATTTTTACACTTTATGCACTATTAACTTTGTGTTTTAATTGTTTTTAAATTAGACTATCATACGCGGTTCTTATTATCGAAGGACTATGTCGAGTCGAACTTAGAAATAATTTATTGCAAGAAGGATTTCTTGCACCCAAAATGGGTTAATTGCTCGAGATAAAAAATGAAACAAACTTGCTCGTATTACGTTATAATCTTTAATAGTACCGATCTAGTCTACTGCGAACTGACAAGTGTCCGTAAGATTTGCATCTTAGTTCCCATGAAGCCTTGCTTTTAGTCGCTACTGTGCTTTACCTACGAATTTTATTTTATTATACATCAAATGGTCATTGAACTTGATCTTGAACTTGAAATTCTTATATACCTACAGATCCATTAATACATTTACATTATCATTTGCTTTAATGGGAACTGAATGAATAATTACATGTATTACATTTACATTAGTGTTCTACTTTTTACATTAATGCCCCAAATTTGATATTGGGGGTGGGAATGGGATGATCATATAGTGAATGATCTTTCTCTTTTTGTTTATTATTATTTTATCAGCCATAACCACCATGTTGCAAATTTAACATTTCGTTTGTTTTCTAGGTTCGGTCGATCGGGTTATTTTATTCAAACATTTTTTAATTTAATAAAATACGCGAAAATTTGACGCGATCGGGTTTATTTCATTGTGTGTACTATATGCCAGTCATCTTGGATATGTATTTCTTATTTCCATATCTCAGTGACTAGCCCAATATGAGCAATGAATGCAACAGTCAATTGTGCAAATGGTTTGGTAATTGCATTTTAATATTGTACCACTAATTAATTTTAGCTTATATTGTGGTGCCTTGTGTTTTAAATTGTGTTGGGAACCAACAACAACCTTCTCAGATATATTCCTCAGGTATTGATCGAAGAAATAATTTCGGAAAATTATTTCTATTTTTTTTAAACAATTTAACGTTGCAATTTTAGTCGAAAATTCGTTTTTTCTTACGAACCCGCCATTTTGTCAAAAATTAAAATTTCGATTATTCCTTAGATCAATACCTAGTTTTATCTATTCACTAAAAGAATCCTTTTGGTTTTTTGATTTCAGGTGAAGGTGAACTAAATTGGAGATATCGTTATCACCGCCGAACACCTTTTTTTGGAGGACTTTCAGAAAATCGTCGGCACGTCGATATTTTTACAAATATTAGTGCTATTATAAACTTAGATCTTACCACTAAATGTAAATATACTTTATGTTTTTGTAAAGTAAGATACCTTTTTAGAAAAAAGTCATAAAAAAACGTGTTTTTTCGTCCTTGCAACTACTTATGAATCTAATTCAGCATAATGAGAAATAATTCGAAGTTTTTCAGCATTAGAAAGGCAAACCTTTTACTGTTCGCAAAAACAGAGCGACGTGTTAGCTGAAGTATTATTGCCAGATGTTATTGTATTAAACCACACAATAAAGATATGCCGAAAGTTCAAAAAACAAAATTTGGCTGGATCCTATGTACTTGGAAGAACACCCATCGAAACCCAACTTATGAGGACATTTTAGTAACAAGTAATGAAAGTTGTGGGGAGTCAAGGAAATACTTTTTCAGCATCAGGAAAAAATTAAAGACACAAAGTGCGAAGAACATTTTAGGCGAAATACTAAACGCACGATGGATGGCAGTTACCAAGTATACCATAATACCTTTTTAAAGGAGGTATTCATCCAACTCTGGGTAGGTAAAGGGATGCTGCTCTTTAACGCTTTTTGTCTCTTGAACGTCGTCTTTCAGTAAATCAAGAACTTAATCAGCAGTATTCCCAATACATTGACGAGTACTTAACAACAGGATACAAAGAAGAGATTAGGAAGACTTTTGTAGGTAGCTTGAATCACTATTTTTTGCCACATCAGGCGGTTTTAAAGAAGGAAGTTCCACATCAAAACTCCGCGTTGTATTTGATGCATCCTTTAAAACAGCGGACGGTGTTTCATTAAATGACCAAATAATGGCAGGTTCTTCTGACCTGACCTGACTTCTAACATCGTTTTGAGATGGAGACTATATCGATACTCATTTATAGCAGATACAGAGGAGATGTATCAGCAGATACAAAATACCAACGAATATTTTGGTGGAAAATATCCAAAGACCTTCAGAAATATTTAGACACTTCGGAACAGCATCGGCTCCATATTTAACGATCAGGACTTTGAAGGCTTAAGCAGAGGAAGCAGAACAGCTTTACTCGGATGCAAAGAAGATGATCAAAACTGACATTTACGTAGACGACTTAATATCTGGAGCGAATACCATCCTAGAAGCCAAAAGAAAAATTCACGAAGTCAAACATGTTAAGAATTCAGCTGGAAATGGACTTTTAACTGTGATGAGTTGCTTGAGGTTTCGTTTTCATTTCAATCCGAAGGTGTAGACAGCATTAAGATGATCCTGTCAATAATGGCTCGCCTGTTGGATTCTATTGGTTACATCAGCCCCTGCATCACTTAAACTATATTGTTTATGCAGAATCTCTGGGGTCGAAAGCTGGGTTGGGATGCAGCAGCTGAATCCGATCTGCTAAAAGAATGGATTGTTTTTTATAAGGATTAAATCAGCTTTCGGGGACCGAATCCAGCTGCACGAGTTTTGTGATGCTTCGCAAAAGACATACGGAGCAGCTATAAATCTACGACTAGAAGACAGCAACGACAAGATTTAAAGTAATCTTTTTTTCTATTATTTTTATTATTATTTATTTATTTCATTATTTCATTTTACAACTATTTATATACATATATCATTAAATATAGAAAAAAGATAGTGTAGGTTAGGTATTGATGAATGAAATAAAGTTTGCGATATTTTATATTTTTTTATACATAAGTAATGAACATAGTGTTAAATGCCACCTCATCATCGAGCTTTTCTACTAAACATAACAAATGTGAATGGGGTGACTCAAAACATAGATTTAGAGAAAAGAGAGAGAAAGATTACATTATTATACCAATAATCCAATAGATAAAACAGAACAGGAAAATGAGATACATTTTTATAATTAATATATTATATTAATTTTTAGTTTATAAGATTACATCAGAATATCAGAAAAGTAGAATTCTAAGCTGGAATAGTTTAAATCAAAGAGCCAAATTTTCACATATTTTTCAAAACCTCGAGAATACGTTATTGATCTAATAAAGTTTTTTGAACAAACGGCACGATGGAACCAAATAAAAATTACAGCAAATGAATAGTTAGTTCGTAGACTATAGTTAGAAATTAACCTGAAATTGTGGTGACCAGATATCGAGAAAAAAGCTTCTAGTTTTTTAAAACAGTATAGATGTCTAACTTGCGAAATTTTTAAATCACGAAACAATGGAAAACGGGGATGACGATTATGTTATTTAAAATACCAATACTCAATACCCTTTGTTGTAAGATTAGTAAAGACTGTATTTTGTTCCCAAAAGTTCCTCACTAATATGCAATGCCTTATTGAAATCTGCTCATCTCCAAGTCGAAACGTACCCCAATAAAACCAGTATGCCTTCTTGCTTTGAATTATGTGGTGCTGTTACTCTGGCCAAACTTATCAACTCTGTGCACGATGTTCTTGGCGGGAAGAATGTAAAAACCTTTGCGTGAACCGATCCAACCATTATCTTGGGCTAGATTCGTGTGGACCCGTCGAAGTGGAAAACGTGTGTGAGAAATCGAGTTGACGAAATTCAGCAGCTTACATATGTCAACATATGGAAACACGTTGCAACACAACACAATCCAGCAAATTTCGTATCTCGAGGCATGTTCCCATCGACCCTTATTCAGTCAGATTTGCGTGAAATGGTCCCTCATTTTTACAATAACATGAGATTTACAGATTCCACATCAACCAGCAAATCTCAGCACTGAAGAAGGAAGAAATGTTATAAAGGCGCACCACATTGAAATCCAAAACATCATCGGTCAGCTTATAGAACGTACCTTAAATTGTTTTAAGAAGAACTTAAGGAAGCCAACCAAATTATAATTCGTTATGCTCAACATGATATGTTTTCCAAAGATGTCAAGCAAAATATAGGGATGAGTACACTGAACCCTTTTGTAGATGCTAAAGGCATTCTTAGGGTAAGCGAAAGGCTTGCTTCTCATTTGAGCAGCTGGATTCTTCAAATCAAACGAGCTCTCAAGAAGCACATACACAACTGTTTAACATGTTACAGTCGTCGAAGTAAAACAGCACAGCAGCTGATGGAAGAGCTTTCTGCACCGAGAGTCAGAATATCAGACCTTTCTCATACACAGGGGTTGATTATGCAAGACACATCAGCCTACGAACATGGAAAGGTCGTGGAGCGAATTGCCTAAAGGGGTACTTAGCAATATTTGCCTGCCTGACAACAAAGGCGGTATACTTGCAAGCAGTTAACGTTTTAACAACGTCTCTTTTCGACGATTCGCGGAACGCAGGGGAGTCTTTGGTCAGATTTATAGCGATTGAAGTACGAATTTTATGGGAGCAGAAGCAGAACCCAATCACCTTCTGAAAGAAGCTTCGCATGATTGGGAAGAAATAGCCACAGTGTAAACGAAGGAAGTGGAAGTGGAATTTTATACCTCCAGCTTCCCCATACTTCGGACGGTTATGGGAAGCGGGTGTCAAGAGCATCAAATACTTCTTCAGAATGATTGTCGCGAATTGAAGCCTCACATCCAAGAAGCTCGCTACGCTTCTTACCCAAACTGAAGTGTTTTTGTTTGTACTATTCACTGTTCCGGAAGCAGATCTGACCACAGACAAACGAAACCATGTTAAACGATGGAAGGCGATTCCAGTGCACTTGCAAACTTTTTGGAAGCATTTTCAACAAAAAAAGAATACACATAAAATACATCTTCTCAACATAGTATTCGGTTAACACAAACCAATTATACACCATAATCAAACCATATAAAAATAATAAAATTAAAAAATTCATACTTTACGAACATCCTCTACATAGTACTTGGGTACATTCTATATTCTAAATTCTGAATTCC
Organism: Volucella inanis; assembly: GCA_907269105.1. Classification (NCBI taxonomy): domain Eukaryota; kingdom Metazoa; phylum Arthropoda; class Insecta; order Diptera; family Syrphidae; genus Volucella; species Volucella inanis. The sequence continues at coordinate 51,242,730 of OU026154.1, forward strand.
ACAGGAAATAATACACTCCTATCCTAAATTCACATCGACAACACCTGAATCCTATTTCTCGAAAAAACAAATTGTAAAATATTTGTAAAATGAAATAAGCTTATTCAATACAATCTCTTTATTTAATGCAGTTACAATTCACACTTTTACTTTCTTTATCCATTACTCAAACCTCTTAATCACAGTCCTAATTCACACTTCAAATTCAACCGATATACTAACTTGCATACCTTAGAGGTGCTAACATTTATAATAATTCCATACAATTTCACATTTTACTAGAAAATTCGATTCTACTCTCCACTTACCAATGGTTTACGCTTCTGCTATCGTAATCTTCAGCTATGGAAACATGATGGATGACGGTGCTCAAATTTAAATGGATATCACACTGTTCCCTTCCTAAAGTTGTTCGTTAAGAACAGCTTCGCTATTCATAATTCCGTTGAAATATCACATTCTAACCAAATAGGCCACCTTCAATTTTCCTCGATCCATACACTGGATATGGTAGCCGTCATTATAGTAATGCGAGTTATCACCCTCTATGGGAGTTCCCAATCCTGTTGCAATTTTGGTAATTTTCTTTTCATTGAAGAAATTGTCTTTGAAGTGATTTTCTAGAGTGAAGTGAAGTTGTTTCAGAATCGCTCATAATTCTCCAGCAATAGTTTGCCATCATATGAATGTCCCATCTTTCTTGATTCCATACAATTTCACATTTTACTAGAAAATTCGATTCTACTCTCCACTTACCAATGGTTTACGCTTCTGCTATCGTAATCTTCAGCTATGGAAACATGTTAGATGACGGTGCTCAAATTTAAATGGGTATCACACTGCTCCCTTCCTAAAGTTGTTCGTCAAGAACAGCTTCGTTATTCATCATTCCGTTGAAATATTACATTCTAACCAAATAGGCCACCTTCAATTTTCCTCGATCCATACACTGGATTTGGAAGGCTTCATTATAGTAATGTGAGTTATCACCCTGTATGGGAGTTCCCAATCCTGTTTCAATTTCTTTTCATTGAAGAAATTGTCTTTTAAGTGATTTTCTAGAGTGAAGTTGTCTTTCACAATCGCGCATAATTCCCCAGAAAAAGTCTGCCATCATATGAACGTCCCATCTTTCTTGATACCTGTTCTCCATTGCCTTTATATCTTGATGGCGCATTCTCGTTGTTCTTCGCTAAGATCTTCTAAGTTATGCCGTAACTGATCTATATGACTATGAAGGTATTGTATGATTGAATGATTCTTTATCGGGAACATAAAGGCTCATTTATCACATTACCTTCATCAACGAACATAGCATTTCTTACAGGCCAATATTTTTGTATCCAGTGGTTTGCTTTTGCTCTACTGTCATAGAGACAAATAAAACATGGATATTTTGTATAGAAGTAGTAATTCGCATATCAAAGGCTAGGCGAGGCGACCTTTATATGCGCTGGTAAATAGTAAACTAGAGGTGAAAGGATAAAAAAAACTAATGGATATTATATGATATTACTTTTCTTATCTACCACAGATACCATTTTTTTTATTTCTTGTATTTATTTTAATTTTTTTTTGTTTTGTAGACTTGTGTTACACAATCACACTAGATCTCCTTATTTAAAGCCGGAAGAATTCGTTTTGATGTCGTAAATAGTCTTTATGCGGTTGCTCGCTAGCTTCAACTTTTCTCGGATGCAGAAAATCCTGCTGCGCACGTCACCCCCATTCCCGTTCACCTCCTTGGGCTCCGTAGATGGAGATCCGAATTTTGTTTCACTTGGAAACAAAACTGTTTGACCAAATAAGATCTCGGATCTTAATATTTAATCTTCAATCTTCCGATTGAATCGCTTGACCATTTCATCATTGAGGGTGTAGTAGCGTTGCCCTTGTCTTCTTTATTCCCAAATATTACCACACTTTGTTTGATCAAATAAGATCTCGGATCTTAGTCTTTTATCTTCAATCTTCCGATTGAATAGCTTGACAATTCCATCAGATTGAGGGTGTAGCAGCGTTGTCCTTGTCTTCTTTATTCCCAGATATTACCGCACTTCCTGGAAGACTTTTGATTCAAAGCTTTGCCCTTGATCGGGTTGTAACTCCATTGGGGTCGCAAATCTGCTCACCCAGTTGTTAACTATCTCTTCTGCTACAGTCTTAGCCTCTTGATTTGGGATGGCAAACATTTTCGACCACTTACTGAAGTAAATCATCACCACGAGGGTGTATCGGTTGCCATTAAAGGTTTTGGGAAACGCCCCAGTGATGTCGATGGCTATTCGTTTAAATACCATGAGATGTAAATTAGTGGTCTTATTACCCATTTTGAAAGTTTAAATATCTCCCAACTGATAAGCAATCAATTCAAAGAGAGTGACTTTTTTATAACACAATTTTCTTTTTAACATATTTGATTTTTCATTAAAATTATTCTTTTTAAAGCTCAAATTATTCCCCTATAAAGGTGTACTATATGTGTGCAAGCGAAAGCTTCACTTCGAATGCACTACGGTGACAGAAAAGTCTTGGAGAGCCATGTGCACGAGAAGAGTGGCATGGATGTGCCAAACATGCAGGAGCGGTGGAGATGTCCGAATTATGGCTGCAGCCAGAATTGTGGTAGTACCTATTCCTCAGGCCACGCAAGAACAACCGTCAAAGAGAATGCGTGAACTCAGTAGCCCCCGTAAACAGACTAACACCAGCTTAACTGACAACAACTCAGCTGTTATAGCGGTAATCCGTCTTCTGAGAGGGGAAGTTCAAGAAATGTTGTCAAGTTGCGATTTTCTAGCCGCTGAGTATGATGATCTCAACACTAACATAGGAAAACACAATGACCTTATGAACAACATATTAAAATAACTAAATCAAATAAAAGAAACTAACAAAAGAAAACATGTCATAATAGAAAATTTGCAAACACAGAACAAAACCAATATCGACATAAAAAACATTCCCCTTATCCCCCAAGACAACCTATTGGACGTAGTGAAAGGAATAGGAAAAACGGTCGACTGTGAGATCAATGACACTGACATCACAGACATATATCGCACAAAAACAAAAAACCCCGAACGATCAACTATAGTTGCTACATTTGCATCCAGCATAAAGAAAATTCAATTCATAAAACAAACACGCTCCACTCGATCTATTAAACTAAAAGCGGTGCTGCAAAACATCAACAACATCACAAGCGTGAGCGCAGCTTTGCCGATGCCACTGTTTACGTTAACAATCAGTGGAAAAAACACAAAAAACACGTAATGTGGATGGCAAATGAAAGAGCGAGATAGGAGATTTGTGTGGGAAAGTGCTGGAAGAATACTGTTGCCATTGTCGATGTGGGCAAAATTACTTGCACTGCATCGTGCGTAAGCAAAAGGAAACACAATAAATTAATAATAATAAAATTTAATACGAAATGGACACACAATTCCGCAAGAATTAAAAAATATACAAAATATTAAAAATAGAAAGAAAATTATGAAACAATTTTTCTTGAATTCGAACTTAAATAGCTGAATTTCAAACCTAATTTACTTACAAAACTTATCTTATCAATTGTTAATTGATAATTATTATCATAATCAATTATTATTATACTTGGCTGACTCTAGACCGTGGCACAACCATCTTGCACGCAAAACGAGTCTCACTGCACCCAGTATGCCTTCAGGGTTTGCCTCCGATCTGATGCTAGTTTGGTATTTTCTCGTGCTCCATGCAGGCCAGTATTTGGCTCCCAAAAATAAACCCCAACTGGGAAGCTTCTTGGGACTTGCCACGTACTATAGGAGGTTCGTAAAGGATTTAGCTGGTATTGCCTGCGAAAAAAGGCACACAGTTCAGGTCGTCGGTGAAAAAGCATTTCAAGAAATCAAGCGGCAGCTGTGCAATGCCTCCATCGTGGGATACCCCACACCCGGAAAATTTTTTATTATGGAGCAGTAGCTAGCAATGTTGGGGTCGGAGCTGTGATCTCCCAAGTTCTGAACGGAACTACTGCGTAACTCGGCGTGAGCTTCTGGCCTTAATTCTGTCTACGAAGCATTTCTATAAGTACTGCTAAGTACAAAAGCTTGTTCTTCGGACAGACCACCCAGCTTTGCAATGGCTACTTCAATTTAAGAACCCTGAAGGCCATGTTGCGAGATGTATCAAGCAGTTACAGAGCTACAACTTTGAAGTGCAACACCGCAAGGGAAAACTCCACTCAAATGCTGATGCTCTCTCTCATCAACCTTGTGGAGACAAATGTAAACACTGCAACCGCAAAGAAGCGAAAAAACAGGTCACTAGCCGCATGATCAGGACCGAGCCAATAGAGGGCTGGAGTACAGATGAAATTCGAAATGGGAAAGTTAAGGTGGAACAACATCTCGTTTGCAGCTAGTCGTGCTGCGGTTCAGAGTCACTAAAATACTCCATGAAAAACATGACGGAATCTCAGGAGCCATTTTGGAATAATCAAGACGTCGCCAAATGTAAGGGAACGTTTCTATTGGTTAAGTCCGAAATAAGATGTCGAGAATTGGTGCAAAAAGTGCATAAGGTGTGCAGCCGTGGGATTGGTGGCCGTAGTGTAATTATATGAAAATCCCGACGGCGTTGGAGTGGTTGGAGTGGTTGCTGGCTAGGGTAAATGTAACGAACTAACAACTAGCACGTACTAAGACCCACTGGTTGAGGATGCACTGGCTCCAGTTTGACAACCACCTCCGGAAAAATATCGGAACCTAACACCTGAGTTTCAAAACTACTGAACCACCCGCCCGCGCCCTGATGAAAAACCAGTAAAAGGGTAATCATATCCCCTTGTTGCGCGCGGGGAATTATAAAGAAAAAACTACCACGGGACCCAAATTAAAGCCACAGGAACGAAGGCAACAATAAAATATCGGAACACCACTCGAACGAATAGTCTTCGACATCGCTGGACCGTTTAATGGTAACCGATTCACCCTCGTCGTGATGGATTATTTCGGTAAGTGGCCGGAAGTGTTTGCAATCCCAAATCAAGAGGCTAAGACCGTAGCAATAGAGATAGTGAACAACTGGGTGAGCAAATTAGGGATCTCAATGGAGCTACACTCCGATCAAGGGCGAAACTTTGAAGCCTTCCAGGGATTGGGAATCTGGGAATTAGGAAAACAAGCACAACGCCACTACACCATCAATCTGATGGAATCGATGTAGTGTATCTTACACATAAATAGTTATGCTCGAACTTAGATGGCGTCTGTAAGATGCTATCGCAGTATAGATGTCTGACTCGATGGCAAGGAGATATTTACAAATAAGATTATATTTGATCAATGAAAGTATTTGAATTCATTCCAGAACAAACCACAGAGTGGAACAGTCTTATTGTATTTCAAACGAAGTAACGATAGGTTTGAATTGTAGGGTAATAAGTAGTTTAAACGGCATCAATATAAATGAATTTAAAGAAAATAATTGTTGCTTGTTTTAATGTAAGATCTTTGAGAAAGAACTGGAATGATTTCTGCCTTAACGAAAGTCACTTCATCAATATGTTAAAAATAATAGTCATAGTTGAAACTAATATAGATGGGGGAAAAAAAGGATTTTCCATTCTAGAGGGTTTCGAACCGGAATTTCTGAATCGAGATACACGTATAGGAGATGGAATTCCCATGTTAATAAGTAAAGAAGTAGAATATGAACGATTAACATCTGAAAGTGTGTCATACGGAAGTATCCAAATCCAAATTAAAGAGAGTAATAAGTATAAGTATGTAATAGAAACATATAGAGCACCAGGTAACAGCCAAAAAGTATTTATCGAAGAATACGGACACAATGTTGAAGAGCTGAGAAAAAAGGACGAGATAATGGTAATGGGTGATATGAATATCAATCTGAATGATTTGGATGCGTATGGTGTGAACGAATATCTTGAGATACTGGCGTTACTGGGATTGATTGATGTGATTAAGGAGTGTAACAGATTAGACCCGAATACTGAAGCAAAATTTATACATAACCAAATCGATTCAGCTGTAATAGAAAGTTATATCACTGATCATTACCCAATCATGTGCTTCAAACAAAGAAAAAAATATGCTGTTAAGGAAAACTCAGTCAGCCTGCCCTATATATCTAACGATAAGGTTAATGAGCTAATTACAAATACAAATTGGGATGAAATCTTGAATGAAAGTGATGCTATCTTACTTTATCAGAAGATTCATTATAAAATGAAGTATATTTATGATGAAGCGACAACTATGAAAAAAAAAATAATAATAATAAAGAGAAGAAAATTTAGCCCATGTATGTATATCTTCTGCATTAAAAAGAAAATGTTAAAAAAGGGACGAACTTTACAGAAAATAGAAAAACAGTAGACTAAACAAAGTGTATGAACAAGAATATAAGACCTTTAGAAACAGACTGAAGAAGAAAATAACGGCTCAAAAATAATAAAGAATTTCACGGGCAAAATGTGTCTGAATAATTTTAGCACACAAATATATTGTGCATTGGTTACATCGACACACACAAAATCAAAATTAGCCAGCACAATTTTTATTCAGGAAAGAGATTTCTTTTAAACTCGAAGAATAATTAATCTATTGAGTGAATACATGTCACCAGGTATTGATGGAATACGAGCTATTGCTATAAAAAGGCACACGGACATATCTACCCCATTATTGTGTATATTAATTAACTTGAGTATTGCACAAGCAAAAATCCCTAAAAGCTTAAAAACTGCTGTAATCGGACTGATATACAAAGGAGGTACAAAAAGCGACCTTAAAAATTATCGGCCAATATAAATACTGCCAGTAATAGAAAAGTGCATGGAAGAGGTGATAACAAACAGGCTGCAAAAAATTCGCTGCTACACGCAAGTCAGTACGGCTTCCAGAAAAATAAAAGCACTGGTAAGCTGTAAGGAGAATTTGCAAAGTCTTAATAAAAGTCATCATGTTTTAGTGCTATTCGTGGACTTCAGTAAAGCTTTCGGTACACTTAACCATGACAAACTAGTAGAAGTACTCGAAAATAATAGTATACGAGGACTGATGGCAGACTGTCTACGTGAATATCTGACGAACAGGCAATTTTGCGTCAAAATAAACAATGCATACAGCCAAAATAAAAACGTTTAAAATTGGCTCCAATCCTGTTCATATTGTACACCAATGAGCTATTACGAGTTTTCAAGAAGGCCATTTCATTTGCATATGCAGACGGCGTTAGTGGTGCGTCACAGATCCTTACATACGACATCAGGAATTATGCAGGAGGAGTTCGACAACTCCTCGACAACGCGTCACGATCACGGATTAACGATCAATGCTTCTAAAACATTCTATGGCATATACGAAACCTGCAATTCAGGGCTACACAATTGCAAACCCACTTCAAAAATGGATCACACAATAGTTCAGTAAACTGTCCTATTGACACAATGGAGTGATACAAATATCTGGGAGTTACGATCGACAGCAACTTTTTGTGGGATCAACACATAGATGAGTTGCGAATGAATCTCAGAAGAGCCACATGCCACAACGGCCGTATTAAGGCAAGCTTAATTTGCCCTTGTGGAATCTAAACTTAGGTATGGTATACTTGCATGGGGCAATGCATCAGCAACACATATGCAGAAAACTCAAAAACTCCAAAACACTCTGCTTTTTAAAGTTATTCGAGTTGAAGATATCTTCAAAATGACCCTTATACTAGAGTACTGTGATGACAACCGATTCATAACACCATATCAACATGGAATCAACACAAGAATAAGATCTAAAGGTATGCTTCATAATTCTACAATATTCTACGGGAGAAGACAGCTGAAATGCAGTGTACCTGAAGTTCTAAACACAATTCCGCAAAAATTAAAAAATATACAAAATATTAAAAATAGAAAGAAAATTATGAAACAATTTTTCTTGAATTCGAACTTAAATAGCTGAATTTCAAACCTAATTTACTTACAAAACTTATCTTATCAATTGTTAATTGATAATTATTATCATAATCAATTATTATTATACTTGGCTGACTCTAGACCGTGGCACAACCATCTTGCACGCAAAACGAGTCTCACTGCACCCAGTATGCCTTCAGGGTTTGCCTCCGATCTGATGCTAGTTTGGTATTTTCTCGTGCTCCATGCAGGCCAGTATTTGGCTCCCAAAAATAAACCCCAACTGGGAAGCTTCTTGGGACTTGCCACGTACTATAGGAGGTTCGTAAAGGATTTAGCTGGTATTGCCAAGAGCCTGCGAAAAAAGGCACACAGTTCAGGTCGTCGGTGAAAAAGCATTTCAAGAAATCAAGCGGCAGCTGTGCAATGCCTCCATCGTGGGATACCCCACACCCGGAAAATTTTTTATTATGGAGCAGTAGCTAGCAATGTTGGGGTCGGAGCTGTGATCTCCCAAGTTCTGAACGGAACTACTGCGTAACTCGGCGTGAGCTTCTGGCCTTAATTCTGTCTACGAAGCATTTCTATAAGTACTGCTAAGTACAAAAGCTTGTTCTTCGGACAGACCACCCAGCTTTGCAATGGCTACTTCAATTTAAGAACCCTGAAGGCCATGTTGCGAGATGTATCAAGCAGTTACAGAGCTACAACTTTGAAGTGCAACACCGCAAGGGAAAACTCCACTCAAATGCTGATGCTCTCTCTCATCAACCTTGTGGAGACAAATGTAAACACTGCAACCGCAAAGAAGCGAAAAAACAGGTCACTAGCCGCATGATCAGGACCGAGCCAATAGAGGGCTGGAGTACAGATGAAATTCGAAATGGGAAAGTTAAGGTGGAACAACATCTCGTTTGCAGCTAGTCGTGCTGCGGTTCAGAGTCACTAAAATACTCCATGAAAAACATGACGGAATCTCAGGAGCCATTTTGGAATAATCAAGACGTCGCCAAATGTAAGGGAACGTTTCTATTGGTTAAGTCCGAAATAAGATGTCGAGAATTGGTGCAAAAAGTGCATAAGGTGTGCAGCCGTGGGATTGGTGGCCGTAGTGTAGTTATATGAAAATCCCGACGGCGTTGGAGTGGTTGGAGTGGTTGCTGGCTAGGGTAAATGTAACGAACTAACAACTAGCACGTACTAAGACCCACTGGTTGAGGATGCACTGGCTCCAGTTTGACAACCACCTCCGGAAAAATATCGGAACCTAACACCTGAGTTTCAAAACTACTGAACCACCCGCCCGCGCCCTGATGAAAAACCAGTAAAAGGGTAATCATATCCCCTTGTTGCGCGCGGGGAATTATAAAGAAAAAACTACCACGGGACCCAAATTAAAGCCACAGGAACGAAGGCAACAATAAAATATCGGAACACCACTCGAACGAATAGTCTTCGACATCGCTGGACCGTTTAATGGTAACCGATTCACCCTCGTCGTGATGGATTATTTCGGTAAGTGGCCGGAAGTGTTTGCAATCCCAAATCAAGAGGCTAAGACCGTAGCAATAGAGATAGTGAACAACTGGGTGAGCAAATTAGGGATCTCAATGGAGCTACACTCCGATCAAGGGCGAAACTTTGAAGCCTTCCAGGGATTGGGAATCTGGGAATTAGGAAAACAAGCACAACGCCACTACACCATCAATCTGATGGAATCGATGTAGTGTATCTTACACATAAATAGTTATGCTCGAACTTAGATGGCGTCTGTAAGATGCTATCGCAGTATAGATGTCTGACTCGATGGCAAGGAGATATTTACAAATAAGATTATATTTGATCAATGAAAGTATTTGAATTCATTCCAGAACAAACCACAGAGTGGAACAGTCTTATTGTATTTCAATTCAAGTAGTAAATTCAAAACGGAAGAATAAATGTATATGGTATCTACATAGTTGTAGAGCAAAAATAAACGGTGTCTTTATTTCTTTATAATTCATCAAGGGTCATAACTGGTGACCCTGACGTGATCGATCGTGACAAGCAATGCACCAAACCAATTAGAGCAGCACGCCAGCCATATTAGGACCACACCATCAATTGGAGCACTAGGCCAGCAGTTGGAGCATCACGTCAGCACAATCAAGAAACACACATCAGGGTTTTGAGCATCGGAACCCAGCAACCCCTAAATCGTCATCCGAAAAGACGCCATAATTACTGTTAGAAACTCAGCATCCGAATCTTCATACGAAAAGTCGCAACCAGTACTGTTAGCAGCTACCGTTACATCGTTACCCTGGAATCAACCATAGCACTCTCATAAGTAGAATTTTCTTCATTTTTAAAAGCGTTTCTTAGATTATAATTGAATTAAGTTAATTTAAGTTATCATAATTTATATGCATACGTGCATGTACCTAGCTTTATGGTCATTTATATACATTTTTGAAAATCATCATATTTTGTGAGCCATCAAGTCCGAACAAAATTTACATAGTGCGCATATAGCACGTTGATTATCTCGGTTTTTCCATTCCTCTCTTTCGCGTATTCTGTCGGTATAAATATAAACATGGCCAACGAAGAACGAGCAGAAATGAGTGACAATGTCATACACACCGTATCGGTTAAACTTCCAGAGTTCTGGACGAGCATGCCGGCCGCTTGGTTTGTTCAAATAGAATCGCAATTTGTCATCCCGAGCGTAACTATCGAACAAACTGAACTTGCGGACGTGGCCGAAGTGTATCAGCAACAGACTGGGTCATCTTTCTCCATCTCCTCCATTTTAATATCAACGAGAGAAGAGCTAACCCGTTTCAATCAGACACACAATAAAGTCGATGCTTAACAGTTTGAACAATGGAATTTGTTGGTTCCATGCGAAATTTAAGGACAAGGTAAGGTAATGCAAAAAGCTTTGCAAATACATACCCCAAAATAATAGAGACTGTCAGCGTAGCGGTGGAATACAGCTCACAACAAAGTGCACAATGCCATCTTTTAATAAAAGATCCCATTTCACCCATAAAGTTTTTAATAGATTCTAGTTTTGATATTTCAGCCATTCCCTCATCCATTTTTAAAAAAGAAAAGATTAAAGTTGATCATATGATATCAGAAGCAAACGATTCAACCATACAAGTTTTCAGCCTTGATTTTCGCCGAGTTTTAACCCACACCTTTCTTATAGCATCAGGTACAAAAGCAATATATTTCTTAAAGAAAACCGGTTTGTTAATTGACATTAAAAATTTAAAGTTAACCCCTGCACACAAACAGTTTTAAGCCCTCTATTTTTCTCCATAGAATATACCTATTCACACATTCTTAACGAATTTTCAATCCTCATGCAAACAGCCAATTTCAACTTTCCCGTAAACCATTCCGTTAAACATCATATCTTAACAACAGGACCTCTTCCGAGCTCACGGCTTAGCCAATTAAATGCCATCAAATTAAAAGCAGCAAAAGAACATGGAATGGGATTTAAACACATGATTCAATTGGGTATTTGTCGACCGTCTTCCTCACTATGTGCCTCACCGCTTCACATGGAAACAAAACGTGAATCCAATAATTGCAGACCATGCTGTGACTGCAGAAGACTTAATTCAATCACCATACCCGACAGATACCCATTACCATACATTCATGACTTCGTCACAAATCTTCACGGCTGCTCCATTTTCACAAAAATTGATTTGATTCGGGCCTATCACAACATTCCAGTCGCACAAGAAGACATACCAAAAACTGCAGTAACCACACCATTCGGACGCTTCGAGTTCACACTAATGCCTTTCGGGTTACGAAACGCAGGCCAATCATTCCAAAGATTCATGCATCAGATTACACAAGGATTTAATGTCGTATACGTCTATGTAGATGACATCTTGGTTGCAAGTTAATCAACCAAGGAACACGAAACTCATTTAAGGACCTTGTTTCAACGACTATCCGATTACGGCCTTCGTATTAAAGCGTTAAAATGCATATTTGGAGTGCCAACGCTGTCATTTCTAGGTTTTGAAGTCTCTAAAGAAGGAATTCAACCATCCCCAGATCGAGTTAACTCGAAATCAATAAAAGATGATTCTATTGAACTTCTTTCACAAAGTTTGGAAGTTTTGGCTAAAGAACAATGCAACAACAACAAACTCACCTTAGTACAAAATACAACACCAATAAACTCATCCGTACAAATTGAATCTGTTCCCATTCCAACGTCTGAACTAATCCTTTGGTGTGAAGTTTCTACTCAAATAAAAAGACCTTTTGTTTCTCAGAGTAAACGCTAAAAATATTTAAAGCTATTCACGCACTTTCTTATCTAGGTATATGCACAACTAGGAAGCAAATAGCAAAAATGTATTTTTGGCCAAACATAAATCGTGACATCAACAAATGGTCACAAAATTGTCTTACATGCCAGAAAGGAAAAATACATATTCGTACAAAATCAGCATGTGAACAAATCGTTATTCCTCCAGGTCGTTTTCAACACATACATATGAATATATAGGGTGATTCATCGTGAGGTTTAATTTTCATTAGGCTTTTTTGACAAATCACACGTGACTCCTATCAAACTGCTTTGTCATTTTTGTTCAGTATCGCTTGGCGAGTCATCTTAAAAACCCTCACATTACAGCAGCGTCTCTAAATTGTTCATTTGTATTACGAAAATCAGCGTTCTGTGATAAATGTTTTTCGAGGAACTTATGGTGCGCATAATCAACCTAATGAAACTACTATTGCCAATACCATCCGCAAATTTGACCCAGTTTACATTGATGGATGATACTCGTAGTGGTGAAGAGACTATAGCAGCTGTAGCTGAGAGCGTACGTGAAGACCGTGATGAATTGATTCATCATTTTTTTTCAGCAGCTTGGCTTGGCGTATTCGACAACTTGGGTTATTTTACGTGAGGATCTCGGCTAAGAGCGTACAAAATTCAATTTATGCAAGAATTGAAGCCAAGCGACTTGAATTTGCGTCATATTTTTAGTGAATGGGCTCTGGAAAACTTCAAAGAAAATCCTGTGTTTTATTGTAAAATTTTGTTCAGTGATGAAGCCCATTTCTGGCTGAATGGGCGTGAAACAATGGACTTTGATTTAAATATGTACTATGTAAACATTATTTAGCTCTTAAAACTAATTAACGGATAAAACTAAAACAATACGAACAATATTCTTCAAAATACTAGTACTCTTGTGAGCAATCTAGTACATCCTCCTTTAAGTATACACTTGTTACATTGAAGTCATATCAAATAAAACTTGACACTTGTCTTTTGATTACTGGCGTAACCGCACGTTTTTTATTTTACAGGTTATGGGTCCAGACTGACCACGCGTTTGTAAATTATTAAATCACTTCTATTAAAAGTAATCGTTATAAAAATAAGGTTGTTCTTTGTCGAAATTAATTATTTTAGTAATAAATAATTTTAGTAAATATGGCAAATCATCAGCTATTAAAAATCAATGCCCTCACAAGCGAGAATTTTGACGCCTGGAAAATTCAAATGGACGCTCTGTTAATATGATTTGTGGGAATATGTTTCCGGACTAAAACGAGCGCCGAAGATAGAAGTGGAAAATGCAAAGGATCAAATCCTGTACGACAAGTGGAAAACACAAGACAGTAAAGCATGTGCTCGCGGTAAGCCTTGTAATTTTGAAAGAAATTAAGCATTGTTTTTCTTTGAGTCAGGTTTGGGGAAAATTACATAGCATCTATCAGTTTGAAGGACCAGCTAAAAAGGCAAATTTATTCAACATAGAGGAATGGCAAATGGCCACTGCAAACACACATTTCAAGTTTTGGAGAGAAAAGTTAAAAGACATGCAGATTGAAGTCCACGAGGACTTAATGTGTATACTATTAATTAATAGTCTTCATGATGACTATGAGAATTTTAGAGTGGCGATCGAAACAAGAGACATGCTACCAACCCTTGAAACACTTAAGGTAAAAATACTAGAAGAATACGAGTCAAGAAATGATAAGGAACGACAGCAAGGCTCTGGTGCCCTTTATGCAAGAGGCATAAAAGGGACATTCAATTATAGTAGCACGAAGCCCAAAGAAAATTATACTAAGTATTCAAATTCCAGCGATGTGAAAAATAAAGGCAAGTACAAGTGCATGGCATGCTATAAATGCAAGAAGGTAGACCAAAAACTGAAAATAGTGCCCTGATTGAAGAATCATTTTGGATATCTGAAGCTGAGGTTAAATCACCAGTAAAATGGTGTCTGGACAGCGGTGCTACTTCGCATAAGTGTAGCAACCAAGGCAAGTTCAGTGAAATTAAAACCTGTAACTAACGATCGCTAAGCCTTGCCAGAAATGCGACTACTGCGGTCCACGCTTTAGGTCAAGTGAAACTTAATGTAAAATATGGAAAAAACATAGTTTTAAAAGAAACTTTTTGTGCCGGATTTACGTACTAATTTGCTCTCAGTCCCGAAAATAGTGGGCAATGATTATACCGTAGTCTTTAATCGTTCTCATGCTATAATTAAAAATAGACAATATAGATTTTATTAAAGTCAACAAAATAAATGGGCTGCATTATGTTACCGAGAACAATGAAAATACTTTCATAGCATAACCTGTTAACAAAATCATAGATTGGCACAATCGACTTTATCGTCTAAATTTTGCAAGCGTAAGGGATGCTATCTGAAAGCAAACGCTGAAAGGTATCAGTCCAGAGATTTTAAAGTACACTAGTACGGAGATGTGTACTTACTGCATTAGAGAAAAACAGGCGAGAACACCATTTCCAAAGTAAAGCGGCGTTAGAAAACAAAGGCCATTGGAGCTGGTGCATTCGGACGTTTGTGGGATAATGAATATAAGGTCGAATGGAGGTGGACGCTATTTTGTAACGTTCATCGACGACGCAACTCGATGGTGCAGTGTATATATTATAAAAGAAAAAGGTGAGGTTTTTAAAATATTTATTGAATTCCAAAAGCATGCAGAAAAATTTACTGGAAACAAAATAAAAGCCTTACGTTCAGACAATGGCAAAAAATACTGCAATATCCTTGACGAGTACTTACAACAAAATAGAATAACACACCAATTGAGCCTCAAATATACCCCACAACAAAACGGGATGGCTGAGCGCAAAAACCGAACGTTATTGGAGGCAGCTAGATGTATGTTGTTGCAGTCGGGATTGCCTCCTAGTTTTTGGGGGGAGGCAATTACGTTCGAAACCGATGCCCGTCCCGAGTATTTAATAATGAAACGCCGCATAAGATGCGGACCGGTCACGACACATATGTAAAGCATTTCGAAACTTTTGGAAGTATAGCATATGCACCAACAAATGGTAAATTTAAGCCAAAATCAACAGAATGTACCTTTGTAGAATACTGTGAAGATTCCAAGGCATACAGGCTTTGTAACAAAACATACAAAAAATTATAAAAAGCCGTGACGTGATTTTTACATCGGAATTCGAAAGGTCTACGAAAGCTTGCCAAGACCATACTGATGCGGAAATGTACCGCGGAATTATTCCTATAAAAGAATGACCCAAAACAACTCGGAATGGTCAATACACATATAAAAATGAAATCGAAAAAAAAAAATATAATGATCTACAACATGCTAAGAAAGAAGCACAGCCTCAACAAACTGCAGTCTATGAATGTATCATCGTATTTTCAAAGAAAGATACAGATACAGAAAATGACGATCCGGCCAGGATGATGATCCAAAAACGCGGGAGGTGGAAAAGGATGGGTCAGATACGGAAAAAGAAGATCCAGATTATTTTAAACAATATGTTGCAGAGGAGCCGTCAGCCTTTATTTCCACTTATGTGCCACAGAACGTGAAAGACCCCTTAAACAGCCCTAATGTTAAGGAATGGAAAACAGCGATGAAGGCGGAACTTGATGCTCATATAGAGAATTCAACATGGCAGTTGTCCAGTGTCCAGTGTAGATGGGTATTTAGTACAAAGCCAACTTATGATGCTACTTTCAGACAAAAGGCTGGTGGGAAAAGGATGCTCACAAATCAATCAGAATTTTGATCGCAATAGCGGCGGAGTGGAAATTAAAACTCAGTCAGTTTGATGTAGTAACCACATACCTTAACAGCGAAATCGATGAAGAAATATATATGCCTTTTCCTGAGATGTTTTATAAATTAATGCATGAAAAGAAAGCAGAGAACAAAGTGTGTTTGCTGAGGTATAGAAAACTGCATGTTAGACTAACCGAATTGGGTTTTCTAGCACTCAAGTCAGAGCCATGCTTCTACCAACGACATAACACAAAGGTAGTTGAATTAATTGCAATTTATGTTGACGACATCATCTACGCCAGCAATTGTGATAAGGCTAGATCGAATTTTTTCTCGGAAATCGACAAATCATTCTAAGTTAAAGATTTGGGACCATTGAATCAATGCCTTGGGATACAATTTCATCAGAATCCGGATTCCAGTGTTAATATGGTGCTCGAACTCCAATTGAAGCCGGAGTAAAATTGATGTAAATTCTTCAGAATACTAGTACTCTTGTGAGCAATCTAGTCCATCCTACTTTAAGTATACACTTGTTACATTGAAGTCATATCAAATAAAATTGTACACTTGTCTTTTGATTACTGGCGTAACCGCACGTTTTTTTATGTAACAGACTTGTTGAGAAATTATTTTGGTGATCACTTAATTTCATGTTTTGCTACTGTAAATTGTCCGTGCTTTGGAAGCCAACATAACTTTATCCGCGAGATACTAGCCGCTATGCTCGAATAAATCCACCAAATTAGATCATCTCAGACATAGACGTAGCCAACATTTACATGATTTCATTTTCAAAAAGTAAATGCCATGAATTGTTCTTTTAACTGATAATAAATAATAATAATAATAAATTTAAATTCACTTCCAAATTTATGTATTTTATTTTACATTTTAAATCACTCTATAGTAAGTCCCCTACCTTCTTCAGAGAACTTCAAATATATATTGACAGTTATAGATAGATTCTTCCGATGGCCTGAAGCTAATCCCAATCATGAAATAACTGCTGAAACAATAGCAAAAGCATATGTGCATGAACATGTTTCTCTATACAGGATTCCAACCAAAATAACAACCGACCAAGGTTCTCAATTCGAGTCAAAAATCCTTAGCGAATTGACAAAATTACTTGGAACCTCTCGTATAAGAACTTTAGCCACAAGCAAATGGAATGGTGGAAAGTTTTCACCGTCAACTCAAGGCAGCTATCCGTGCATCACTAAACGCAGTCACCTGGACCCAAGTACTGCAATTAATAATGCTAGGGATACGTATCAACATTAAAGATGACACAAAACGTACTCCAGCTGAATTATTGTACGGTGAAAACATTCGCCTCCCATTTGACTTACTCATTACATCCTCTGGAGAACAGCCAGATCCTACCAATTTCGTTGAGAAATTAAAGACATATTTCAAAAATATTCCTACATTTCAAACTAGATAAAGAGACACAAATAGTCATCTTCCAAATCTTCCATCACTTGCGAGTTAAGAGAACGTTCGAATCTCCTTACGATGGCCAATTCCGAAAATTATTGTACGAAATTTGTTGTTGAAATGGATGGAAAACCGATTAGTGTATCAATAGACCGAATAAAACCTGTCATAAGAGTCAACGCAAATGTGATTGATAAAAATGTCACATTTTCTGAAAGGGGGTAATGTAGTGTATCTTACAAATAAATAGTTACCCACTAACAATAGCTCTATTCCACTATTGCAAATTTGTACAAAATCTGTAAAAGAGAAAGCCTTTAGAGAGAGTAATTCATATCCCCACCCTGAACGTCGAATCAATTAAATTTGAAAATGACTATCAAATTTTTAAAAGTTTAAATTTGTGTGAATTGTGACAGTTTTATGAAAAATAATCTAAAAGAAGACTTGGACATGCACAAAGTAGAGAAAAAAAAGCGTCATATTATACAGTAGAACTCATTAAATGCATACTGCATCAATAAAATATAGTAGTAACAATAACGAAAAAATCTTACCCACGTTTTTCAATTTCTTTTTTGTTTTGTTTTAACTTGTTACTTTTGACGTTTTAAACACATTTAACAAAAACTAGTTCCCGCAAAATTTTAGGTTTAAGAGAGAATTCAAACCTACTCCTCAAATTTGAGGAAAAAATTCTCTTTCACAATTAATTGTGAAAAATATTACTCTAAAAACACTCCTAAACGGAATAAATTCGCATTTATCAAGTGTCATTATTAGACGAAATGTAACAACAATTAGGGAAGCATTTAATATACTTTAAGAGTTAAGTTTGTTAAAACTATTTGAGAGATGAAATCACATAATAATTTAAGGCAGACAAATACAGGTCAAATCAATTAAAAAATAAAAATTATTCAGGCAAAAAAAAAAAATTTTCAAGTTTAATTTTCCAGAAGAATGCAGAAGATATAACCCTTCTTACCAAAGTAGGCGAAATTATCTAGAACCAATGGAAATATATCAACAATTAAGTACATTATTGATACCAACTTTATTGTTGAACCAAAAAACCTTACCCTAATATAACCTCTTACGTTGTACAATAATACAATTAATGAACATTTTTGCTTAAACAAGGAAATTTGACCAAAGTTACATGTATTGGAAATTTACCAATTTCAAACCTATAAGCTTCGATACTCTAATGGGTCAAAGCATTTTGAAACCCATGAATTTAATTAATAATTGATTGTTGAAAACGAATGTATCGAGAACCCCAAGAATAAAATTAAATTAAAACCATACTAGGTAAACTTCCCACACCACATATAGAAACCATACTAGGTACACTTTTCAGAGCTGAAACAATTTTTCGCCGGTACTACAGAGATTCTTGATTACACATTAACAACGGAATACTGAATTCCAATTTAAGTAAATATATTGGAAATATTCAAAGCAATACAAAAATATTTTAATAATTCCGATGTTTGTTATCGAGCAAAATATGACCGAAATTTCGCTTAATAGAAACTCCATCAGATTTAAATGCAATAAGTCATGGAAAAATAAATACTAATACTGGCTGAGCACACAGGTATTAATTTCTGAACAATGGATAACAAAGATAAGGAATATATAAAAGTTTCCTTACCTCAAAATAACTAATACAAATGTACACAATACAAATAGAGCTCTTAACCAAAATGTTAAGGTAAATGCCTTTACAAAATTAGAAACACTTATTGAAAACGATAGAAGAAACTTTAGAATGTATAGGGACAAAATAGAAAAGATACTGGTTCTTAATTTTTATTAATTATTAAAGTAAATCAAATTTAGGTAAACACAATTTCCGCAATGAATGGTATATTGCACCAAAATATCTTGACGATTAGGAAATTAATAATTTCCGCATACACCTCAACAAGCTTCAATAAATAAAATTGTGTCAAAAAAAATTACTAATGTTCGTATAAATATTCCAAAGAAATTTAAATTTGTATAACTAATAAATAAAACACGATAGCGTTTTCGTTTCGGCTTATCTTTGACGTTTTAAGAACAACTATAGAGATTCAATGCTTTCTATCACAATGTCGTTTGGCATTGTAATGAAGAACATAATGCTTTCTAACGTGACTTCAAAGCGAAGAAGGGGCATAAAACTTAGAACAATTTTATATGGTGAACTAACATCAGAATATATTTTTTGATGTGTTTTTGTATTAACATTAAATTTAGAGGAGGACATAACAAATACTCGCGGGCTGAAAAGTAATCTCTTTTCCGCGCACGTCCACGTCTGTTAATAGGCTAGCTGTTTTAGCACTTAGTGAAACACAGGCAGATCATATCATACGATCATGTATATAGTCCCCTTTCATTGCGGTCTCGTCACTTACGTGCGTAATGATGTAGACTACCTAATTCCACCACAATTTAATCCCTGTGCTTAAAATTTCACTTCCATAAGCAAATTATCCGCTATTGTTGTATTTACAAAAACCCCAAACTGGGAAGTAATTTGACGAGCTTAGTGCTGTTTCTGGCTCCATACAAAAAATTTTATCTCATACGAGTACTGAAATCATTATTACGGGTAATTTCAATATACATAATTTTGACCAGAATGGTATGTTTTACTACGGAAAACATCTTAACCCAGCTTGTAAATGAACCCACACAAATGCCGGACGTTGATAGTCATATTGCCAACACTGTCGACTTATTTTTAGCTTCGACTTCTGGGAAGTAATTTGACGAGCTTAGTGCTGTTTCTGGCTCCATACAAAAAATTTTATCTCATACGAGTACTGAAATCATTATTACGGGTAATTTCAATATACATAATTTTGACCAGAATGGTATGTTTTACTACGGAAAACATCTTAACCCAGCTTGTAAATGAACCCACACAAATGCCGGACGTTGATAGTCATATTGCCAACACTGTCGACTTATTTTTAGCTTCTCACCCTGTTAAGTACACCGTCGATATACTCTCTCCTCTAGGCTCGCCGGACCATTGTGCAATATCAGCTAATTTGTCGTACACTGACCACGAAGTTGGAGAAAAGATTCTTAAAAGAATCGTATGGTAATACGGGAACGTCAATTGGAGCGGATTTAACAGCTTCTTTTTTTTATAATAACTCAAGTGTATTAGGTTTCGGTATTTTTCCTAGAGGTGGCTGTCAAACTGAACGGGACGAGCTAGTACATCCTCAATCAGTCGGTCTTAAGTACGTGCTAGTTGTTAGTTCGTTACATTTAACCCAGCCAGCAACCACTCCAACATCAGTGTTATGCTGATCACAGACACAATTTTTTTTTTTTGAATAAAATGCTTTATGCCTCATCGGATAAAGTGTATCAAACCAAAAGAAAAGGCATAGTACGACTAGAGCTGTAAAGAAGTGTCAGCGTTAGGGGACCGTTTTATCAGTTCCACGAGAAAATCTCCGTCTACACTTGAGTGCATCAATTCTTCAATGGGACGAATTTACTTTCGCACTCGTTTAGTAGCAAATATACTCAAAAATCTAAACATACATAATAGATGTTATATCGACTCTTCTTCTAAAGAGGTGCTCTTCTACGCTGGCGAAACCACTGCGTAAGCTTTTTCATCAATTCTACACTTTAGGACTCTTTCCAATCATATGAAAAACAGGATTTGTCCAGCCCGTCCCTTAAGCAGGCGATTCGTCTTCTCTCTCCTCCTATTGGCCCATTACCTGATAACGCTGATAAAGCTTCATCTCATGAAATATCTGGAATCCCAAAAACTTCTCAATGACAAGCAATACGGTTTTTGTAGCAACAGGTTCACTCTGGGTGGTGGAATCAAAGAATACATCAACCTGGCTAAAGCAAGATCGCATTTGATGTATTTAAGGTAATTGACAGAGTTTGGCTGGTGTGTCCCAGGGCTCCGTTTTGTCTCCGACACTCTTTTTAATCTTCATTAATGATCCCTGAATCCAATAAATTCCTTTGCTGATGGCAGTACTCTCTGCTCCCAGAATCACATTTCGAACGATACTGAAGTGTATGTTATGTTAAGCTCATTAAATTCTGAAACTAACAGTATAACAATTTGGGAAGAGTAGAATTTAACGCATACAGAGTACAATGCTGCCTGATGTCGTTGAATGGAAATGTAAGCACCCAGCTGTTATCCTAAAATGGAACTAGGATCGTTGAAACCGATAAATTTTCTTTTCCCTGTATGTGTGTAAATGACAACTTACGTTCGAATGACTACATATATGATGGCGCAAAAAACGCTTCGAAATGTCTAGTTTTCATAAAACGTTGTAAGAAATATTTCAGCCTGTCTGATCTGTCCTCAATATATATATATATATGTAGAAGTGAAGAGCCGATTACCGATCGACCTATGTTAGATAAGTTCTAATCGTTTTATTTCACATACTTTAAATTCCTAAGTGCCTTTGCTAAGGGTTCAGTCACTCATATTTAAATTATGGTTATTTGATCCCCGTTTTGTTTAGAGCTCAAGTCGTTGACCCACTTGGGGATGTGACTACGGACAACAACTTAAGTACACATCTGAAGTGTGTACTTGACCCTAACGATGTCACCAGCGAAGACTGTGCTGATGGTCGGTGGTGCCTTTGGCTTGGAGTGTTTACTGACGGTGGCGATAAAGCTCTGGACATGGTATAAGGTGTTGAACTCCCTTAACATCTGGAACTGGCTATAGGATACCAAACGAGGCAATGGCGGTGGTAGGGATCGAAGAAGACACAAGCTGGGTCAACAAGTTAACAACAGAGTAGTTAAGAAGAGAGTCTTGTTGTTGTCACGTAGCAAAGAGGGCGATTCGGTTGTCGATAAGTTGTTTAAAATATTGTAAATTTGTCATCTTTTACTTATTCCCATTTTGAATGAAACTTTAAAATAGATTAAAAAAGGAACAATTGTTTTTTTTTTTTTGGTAATCCGTAAAAACGCGAAATATTAGTTAGGGATCCCTGATCTTTCCATCCAATTGTGGAATACAATGCCCACATCTTGTTAGGTGTTCCTGAAACCACTATGTACTTGCTAGATAGTATTCAAAACCGTATGATAAGATTCATAAGTAATGCTTATATCACGCAGTCCAATGACAAGCTCGGACACCACCGAATTGTCTTCTGTCTAATCTTAATCTATCGTTTTTTTCATCACCAGTGCTACATTGAAATTGCCAGTAGCATTCTGTACCATCAAACTTTTAATCATTAGATCCGTCAGTCCTAAGCTGGCAAACGCCACGAATAGACGGGTGTTAGTATTGCGTTGTGCGAGCTTCTGTGATTTTTCTCTTAAAGAGGTTACATTTATTTTCCGCTTAATTATTTACCATCCGTGGTGAGTAAATCATAAACATTTCTCTTAAGAAGAGCTATACTATATTTGCCTAGCAAAAAATTTCCAATAATGGACGGGGTGGACTGTTTGTCCCAACCATAACCGGTTTAATAGCATCGAATTTGAGGTTGTCTTAAACCTCGATACATCATAATTAGTGGATTAGAAAAAAACGAGAAACACACGAACAATTTCCGTAAACTATCTATATACAGTCCAATCCGAATCAATCGCGGATTAGAACACATATCCAGAGACATAGTAGAGGTTAAGTCAATGAGACCAGGTGACATTGCTCCTAAAGGTACGCAATGTTGCGACAGCGGAAAAATTCATTAAATCAAGGCTTCTAGACTCAATTCCAGTGAAAGTGACAAATCACATTAGTCTTAATTCCAGGGTAGAATTTATTCAAAACTTATCGAAAACAGCGAACAGGAACTAATGGACGAAATTAAGAAGTACAAAGTTATTGAAGTTCGAAAAATCATAAAGAAAGAAAATGACTCATTTATTTTCACTTTCGATCAAATCCTTCGCCCGCATGAAGTTAAAATGACTTGGTTGAATGCAAAGTTGAGAAGTATATCCAAAATCCAATGTTGGTTTTGGTTGCATTAACTGAAAAAAACTTGGTCACACCAAAAATCGATGCACAAATGAATTAACCTGCAAAAATTGTTGTCTCCCACTACATAAGACTACTGCACTCAAATTTTATGCATTAATTGCAACGAAGAAAGCCACACATCATACGACTCAATAAAATTAAAGCCGATCGCCGTTGCACTGTTCCCGTCGCGTGGCAAATTTATAATGACAATCCTAAACCTCACCAGCTACCTCCACCTAAAAAGAGAAATAATACTAACCCCACCATGGCAGAAATAATAAAAAAGGGATTTGAAAATGAAAGAACTAACTCAAAGAGTCTCTAAGCTACTTCTGTTGCTCCAGCTCTAACTGTAACAAGAGCACAATTAACACCAACCACAAACGTCGATGCATCCCACAACAAAGATCTTACACAAAAAACGAGCTTCCATACAGAATACGATAACAAAAACAACAATATAATCGCTCAATCTCTTATGGAAAAACTTAGGTCAATTGACAAATCACCCATCACCCCGATCCTCTCACAATCCAAAAATCATACAAATAATACTCTTGTAGACGAAACCTAATTGTCACCAATATCATACAAAATGTATTCCTTCAACAAAGGAAAAAACAAAAAACTCAAATACTATCAAGAACAATTTACTCAAACCCACCGAACAGATAAACACAAACAATTCATAAACTCAACAAACAACTTGTAAAAAACAATAATGACTTTATTAGATAGTGATTTCATTATCCTCCAATGTAACATCCAAGGCTATGTTAATAAAAAACACGCCCTAGAACTTCTAATTTCAAAAGACAACCCACATATTATAGCGTTTTAGAAAACTCACATCATTTCATCAAATTCTTAATTACATGTTTAAGCTAAAAAATTATGACTACTCCAAATCAGGTATGGGGCTTCTAATTAAAAATAATATACCTAGGATTTCACCCACACCATTTCCTTTTAAATGCTGAAACAACAACCACCAATAGATTATGTACACTTTTCGAAAACTTTGCCAATGATCAAGGCCTCGTTATTTTGAATGTTGGATCGCCCACACTTTTTAACACAAGAAATACCTTCTCTCGAATCTGAAGATTTAGCTCTACTTTTTCACTGGGAAGTACTCCCTAGTGGGGAATGTAGAGACCTTATACTAATTATGATATTCATCCATGAAAGAAAACTTCTAAATAAACGGACTATAGGTTTCAAAGAAGCTCAGGCCAACTGGGATATCTTTGTGTCATCTACCCACTCCCTGTCTACATCTTTAACTACGTCCAACAACAACCAAGCTTAAGAGAATTCTAAGAACTAAAACATACTAAAACAACTAAAACAACTAAACGAAAGCAAGACAATGGTTAAAAAATCCTGTTTGGTTTAATACGGACATTGCATCTTTGGTTAAAGCTAAAAATATAGCCTGGAAGAACGCTCAAAGATATCCAACAACACCAAATTGCTTATTTTATCGGAAAGCTAGTGCCAAGGTTAAATATGAATCCATTAAAGCAAAAAGACCATCTTGGGAAAGCTTCGTGAATACAATGGATCATGCCTTGGACTCCAAAACACTATGGAACTGAATGAAATCCCTAAGATCTCTAGCTTTCAACTTAAGTGACATTCCGGTCCAACAAAACCTTTGCCAAGTACTTTCAGAAGACATCTCAAGAATTGATTTGACACTTCACTACAATTGCTTAAAGGAAACACTCCAATCAGCTGTTGGTAGTCTTAAGAACCGAATTTACTCGCTTTACAATAACTTCCTTCGGTCTGGTATCTTTCCTCA
The DNA here is from genome assembly GCA_907269105.1 of Volucella inanis. NCBI lineage: Eukaryota > Metazoa > Arthropoda > Insecta > Diptera > Syrphidae > Volucella > Volucella inanis. The sequence goes on from OU026154.1 coordinate 51,267,981, forward strand.
TGATTGGAAGAAAGCTATACTCAAGCCGATTCCCAAAAGCTCTCGCAACTATCACCAAATAGATGGGTACCGCCCGATTTCGCTTTTACCTCTTCTTTCTAAAATTTTTGGAAAAATTATTGGATGTAGAATAGGCTGGTTAACTCAATTAGCAATGAACAACATGCTTTTAGACCAAATAGGGGAGTTGTCCTGTGTATACAGCGTTGTTTTGTCATCTGACCTTGAGAAGGATTTTTACCGTGTCATAACCTTTCCTATAACAGAACAGTTACATAAATGGGGTGTCCCTCAGAAAATTTTAAATTTTTATCTTTTTTATCCGAAAGAATTTTTTGTGTTAATGTGGCTTTACCTCAAACAAATTAAAACTTGAAAACGGGATACCACAAGACTCTCCGTTGTCAGTATATCTTTATAATGCATGTATATATGCACTTGCACTTGCACAACCAAAACATAATTTCGATTTCGTTGGTGTATATGTAGACAATATCTTCACAGTAACTTCTGGAGATCCATCTAAAGTTAACACAGTCTTAAAATCTGCAGACAATGAAATCCATGCTTCGACCCAAAAAACTGGTACATTTGTATCACCTTCAAATGAATCAAATGAAATGAATCATCGGTATACCTTCACTTTCGAACGAACTCTAAAATATCGTGATTCTCTCCTTACTCGTATAGCTCGCTTATAGAATGCCCTAAAGAGCTATCCATTAACTAGTCATTGTAACTTTGAAAATATTTAATACCGACGTTCATCTGTTCTGTTCCTTTGTTTTCCTCCTCCCTAAGTTTCCTTCGCCATGGGATGGTTTTAGAAAAAATTGCAAGGAAAATATTGCACTTTGCACTTACGACGCCGTTGCAAACAAAAGACGAAGTTGACAAGTTCGTGGAAATCATCCACAGAGCTGCGTGGAACAACACTTTCTTTCGAACAAGAGGAATAAAATACGGAAAGCAAATATATGCGCCCGATATAGAAGGCCTTATACGAGAAAAAAGGAAATCACGGAGAAGATGGCAACAATCACGTGCGCCCCCGCATAAATCCTATTTGAACCGCCTATCAAATAAGCTAGAGCAAATGCTGCAAGAATATAAGAACCGTGAGACTTCTAATTACCTCGAAGGCTTGACTGCGGACAAGAGTTCTAATTATTCGCTCTGGAAAGCCGTGAAGTCGACTAAGAAACCTGTTATGCAATTTGCACCGATAAAAACAGCCGACGGCGAATGGGCAAAAGGAGACAAAGAGAAAGCAAATTTGTTTGCCGACCACTTAGAAGAAACTTTCAAACCGTTCGAAGGACGTCAATTGGTCCAAGCACTTAATCTCAGAACAGGATCCGACAACTACAATATAAAATCCGTATCACTGTCTGAGCTACAGCAAACAATAAAACACCTAAAAAATAATAAGGCTCCAGGATACGATTTGTTTACAAGTGAAATTCTAAAGGAGCTACCTCGAAAGGCGTTTGTCAAGCTCCTTAATATTATAAATGCTTTCATGAGATTTTTATACGTTCCAAGCCAATGGAAAGTCGCAGAGGTCATAATGGTCATAATCGATTGAAGCGTGTGCTGTGTGGCTTGTGGCACCATCCTGCTGAAACCACATGTCGTCCAAGTCCATATATTCCAATTCGGGCCAAAAATAATCTGTGATCATGGCGCGATAACGCTGACCATTAACAGTAATGTGACGATCGTTATCGTCGACGAAAAAATATGGCCCAATAACGCCGCCGGCATGCAAACCGCATCAAACAGTTATTTTTTGTGGATGAAGTGGTGATTCATGAAGCACATGTGGGTTTTCACCTGACCAATAACGCATATTTTACTTATTGACGAACCCAATGAGCCAAAAATGAGCTTCGTCACTGAAGATGATTTTGAGACTCCGAATATCTGTAGAAAATTTTTATAATTTGCAGACGTTGCTCGTTTGTGTACTTTACCATGATGTAAATGTTGAGTTTACTAAATAAATTGACAATGACAGTTTGATGGTTAGTGAAAAAGTGCGTTCACAAATTAATTAGTTGTCAAGTCCCTATTGGAAAACCCTATATAAGCTACAACAAATTTTACCGAGATAGATAGAGAATACTCGAATCTCATGTTGAAGATAGACTGTTTCGGGTTAAGTATGGGATTGAATACTCTGAATTCAAGGAAATTCAAGCTGGCGTTCCACAAGGAAGCGTTCTGGGGCCATTCCTATTCTTACTGTATACTAGAGACATACCTCTAAATGAAAAGACTGTGGTAGACACGTTCGCGTATGACACGGCGATCCTCGCCACATGACAAACAGTTGAACCCTCGACTGCAAAACTTCAACGTGCTCTGAACAAAATATTTGAGTGGACGAAGAGCTGGCGAACCGTGCTAAAGTCAACACATGCCAATTTCACTTACAAAAAGATGAACAACTTACCTTTATGCAAATTATTTGGGAATGAATTTCAGATGCAAAACTGAAGTGGAAATCACACGTAAAAAAGAAACGTGAAGAGCTCGAGAGAAAGTGCTAAAATCTTCATGGACAACTATTTGTTTGTACCAAACCAAACAATATGCCTGTCCTACAGACGTTCCAAAACAAAGCACTTAGAGCAATCGCAAGTGCACCATGGTATAAAAAGAATAGCGATATTCACTGCGATCTGGGAATTGCAATCGTGAAAGATGAAGTAAAAAGCTTTTCTCGTAAACTTCGCACTCGTCTTATGCATCATTGCAGCCAAGAAATAATCCGAAGATTGGACGAGACAAATCTTGTGCGGCGACTTCAAAGAACAAGACTGTCCGATTTAGCGCCTTAAGGAGAAACCGTATGAAATAACGGTAATAGGAGGTGCGTACCTACCAAACGCGATAAACTACAGAAGCTTGAGCTACTTGCTAAGAAAACTTAGCTGTAGTCTTATAGAAAATGTGAGGTTTTTTAGTGAGTAAGAATCTCACACTACCACGAGCGCGTTCTTATATTGGGCGCTGCTATGCCACTGTGGTAGGCAGTAGGTGCTCGTGGTTATGGTGCCTGCTGTGCTGCTCTTATGAGCGCGTGCTTACTATGCCTATGAAGGTTTTTACCTACCCACGGAAAAAAGAAATAAATTCGTAAATATTTGGAGAATTTTCGATTCGTATCAGTTGCATACTAGGCTTGAAGTTAAAAAGGAGAGAAATAATGGTAACACTGTAATAGTGTCGGCACCACTATTGATGTGGTGAATGTGGGTTGGCGGCATGTGATAAGGCGTGTGTCGGAACGTGTTGAGGTGTGTAGAGCTAATCTTTGTGTTAACTGTGTAGGGCAAAAGAATAGCGGTCGAAAAATGCGTGTGTTTTTCGATTTTTTTTTTTAATTTTCCACCTTTTTTGTTTTAGTTGTGATAAGTGATAAAAGGTAAGTGTTTTTATTTATTTAAATAACTGTTTTATCTGCTCCCCTTCCTTTGGCAATATTTTACGTCATTAATTGTGTACATCGGCGAGAGTACACAATCGCTTATCCGTAACAAATGTGCGTTCGTGTGTATATATCGATATACACAAATCGTGTGTTTTGTTTTCGCGAAAGTAATACTCGTGTCCCAGTGCAAAAAAAAAAAAAAATTTGAAAATGCAAAAAGCGGAAAAAAAATCCATTAAATTTATTTTCCCAATAAATTTGTGCTACAATTTGTGGTGTTACTACCGGGTGAGTTTTTTAACTTGAGACATCCAAATTACTCGAAAAATACGCGAAAAATGTTTCAGACAAAAGTCACAAGGTTCTGAAGGGTTCTGATGGTGACCACCTTGAGACCCATTTTCAAAGTCAAACGAAGGTCACTTTTGATTTTTCAAATGATAATTCCTGATTTTCATCGCTCAGTCGTATTCCTCAATGGGGCATACGACCTTGTCTCAAAGGTCTTATTCGTTCAGTGCTAGATAACACTGCACTGGCACGCCTAAATCATTAATCGGTTTCCAACGTTGTTAGGGTGTTAGAAGGTCGAGATTTGTTTTGAGGAAGTCATTATTGCCTCGAGTGAAGTTAAAACTCAAAGAAATTTCAGATAGGGACAAATTGTCCTAAACTTATCTGAGAGTGTATGATGTGCACTCTGCCCTTTTTTCTACTTGAACGGAACTGTACTTCATTTAGAAGTTCGATATTTGTTTTGAGGAACTGATTATTATTAGTAACGTTTTCCATATTAATAATGCAGGCTATTTCAATTCAAGAGAAAATTGAAATGATATTGATTTATGGAGAAAGTGGAAGGAACATCGATGGTGCTATTGCTCTTTACGCCCAACGTTTCCCAGACCAAATACGATCGCACGCTTCCTTTTATCGGGTCATCCAACAATTCACTGATGAAGGAAATGTGCAACCAAAGAAAAGGAATCGGTCAGATAGGGTGGCTGTTGAGGACAATGAAAAGCAGTGTTAGCTGCCGTTGCAAACGATTCTCACATTAGCACTCGCCAAATAAGTCGTGAATCAGGAATTTCTCAAACGACTGTCTGTAAGATATTACATCGGCATAAATACCATCGTTAACATGTTTCAATGCATCAAGGACATTCAAGTGAGGATTTTCGCAATCGGGCTTACTTTTGTCAATGGGCACTTCAGAAAATTGAACGAGACTCTCTTTTCTTCGCTTTCAATCGACATAATGTGCATTACTGGCCTACCGAAAACACTTTTTGCGACAAGTTGAACGCCAGCACCCATGGAATGATAATGTCTGGGCGGGAATTATTGGGGATAAATTAATAGGTCCATATTTTATTGAAGGCAACTTGAATGGCGAAAAGTATGTAAACTTCTTGCGGGACCATCTTCCAGTATTACTAGAAGAACTGCCAATACAGTTACGACAAACAATGTGGTTTCAACATGATGGTTGTCTAGCCTATTATTCCCAAGTAGCCAGGGGCGTATTAAGCAATATTTACCATCAACGATGGATCGGACGAGGGGGTCCGAGGCAATGGCCTGCTAGATTACCTGATCTTACGTCACTTGATTTCTTCTTATGCGCTAATTAAAAAGTGAGGTTTACAGAAAAAAGCCAACAACACGTGAGGACATGAAGAGACGAATAACTGAAGCTTGCCGGAAGATTACGCCAGAAATACTTCTCAGTTCTGTTGGTTCATTTAGAGTGCGGATAGTCAAGTGTATTGAAGTGAATGGTCACATTTTCGAGCAATTGTTGAAATAGTCTCGGGAAATAAACGTTGAAATGGGAAGAATTCAATGATTCAACAGTGGGAGGCAAGGGGACCCACTCTAATTAATCACCCCGAAGAAAACAAAATACTGCTACGTCCACGTCGTTGCTTCTGGATCATGCTAAGCGCAGTATGTAAAAACAAACACAGGAATTATCATTTGAAAAATTAAAATCTATAAAAGATTTTCCAGCCCTGTATATAATACATGGGCCGTTTTATTGTAAAATTCAATGTTTTTGCAAAATTCAACTTTATTTATCAATATAGTTGCCTTCGAGGGCGATACACTGATTAAAACGATTTTTCATTCTTTCGATACCAGTTTTGCAGTACGATTTCGGTTTACCCTCAAAATAGGCCTCTGTTTCGGCGATCACTTCTTCATCGGTCTTAAATCTCTTTCCGGCGAGCATTCTTTTGAGGTCTGCGAACACGAAACAGTAGCTGGGGGCCAAATCTAGAAAATACGCTGGGTGGGGAAGTAATTCGTACCCTAATTCATTCAACATCGCCATCGACTTGTGACACGGTGCATTGTCTTGATGAAAGGGCACTTTCTTTTTCTTCAAATGCGGCCGTTTCTCTGCGGTTTCGTCCTTCAAACGCACCAACAACGCAATGTAATAGTAGCTGTTGATAGTCTGCCCTTTTTCGAGATAGTCGATGAAAATTTTTTCATGTGTATCCAAAAATACGGATACGGATATGGCCATTACCTTGCCAGCCGACTGTTGAGTTTTTGACGAGTTTTTTGTTGAGTTTTGGACGAGGTTCGTCGCCTGCCAGCCACTCAGCTGACTGCCGACTTGACTCTGGTGTGAAGTGATAGAGCCAAGTTTCATCCATTGTCACATACCGTCGCAAAAATCCGGCTTTATTGCGGTTGAACAGCTTTAAACACTCTCTGAATCATCAACACGTTGTTTTAAATTTTTCAATCCATTTGTGAATGGTTCGTTCGGGTGGTGCAGAGTCCGGGTACCACTTATCAAGTCATTTCTTTGCATCGGCTGCATTTTTTCCCATCAAAAAGCAATGATAAGTCAACACACGAAATTGCTTTGAATCCATTTTTTTTTTCACAATAACAAAAGTTGCTTCACTCACAACGCTATATCTCGAGAACTAATCGTCCGACAGGTGTCAACTTTATACACGTATCTTTTAAAGTTACTAACTGAAAATGGTGCTTTCTCTTAGAAACGGACTTTTCAGCCCATGTGTTAAAGTAGTTGCCTAAATCTGGAATAAAGTATTTAGCTTTCCTCATAAATGCCTGCCTGAAGATAGGGTATTTTCCAGAGGCTTGGAAATTAGCCAAAATTGTCCCGGTGCTTAAAGCAGGTAAGCCACCTGAAAGTGTAGAAAGTTATAGGCTTTGTAGTCTAAGCAAAATATTAGAAAAAGTTATTAAGGAAAAGTTACCAAATATATATCCGATAATAATATTTATTCTAAAGAACAATTTGGCTTAAGGCAACATCATAACATTTCACATCAAGTAGTTAGAATTTGAAACTTTGTGAAAACAAATCGCTCCACAGGTAAATCTACTGGAATGCTTTAATAGATATCGAAAATGCATTTGATACAGTCTGGCACGATGGTCTTATTTAAGAAATGATACAGTTTAGTTTTCCGTCCTATATTTGTAAGTTGTTTCAAAGTTTCTTATCTAGCCGTCGTTTTAAGGTCTATATTATGTGGTGGTCTATGTGGTGTCTCAAATAATAACTTCTGATTTTTGTGTTCCTCAAGGTTCTGTGTTAGGCCCAATTTCGTATAATATCTACACGTCCGATTTTCCTGTTTTGCACGATTGCCATGTAGCCATTTTTGCTGATGACGTATTTGATGACGTATTGCAGTATTTTCATCAATATTTTCAAGCAATCTTAATAATGAGATGGAAGTATGAAAAAAGTATTACACAAAACGGAAAATAAAATGGAATAAGCGAAAATGCTATCTTTTTTATTAGAAAAAAAAACATTGCTTTCTGCCTTCTAACCAGTTACAAATTAATGGAGTAAATATCCCTTGAGAGCCCCATGTCAGATATCTAGGTATCCAGCTGGATTCAAAGTTGTTATTTGAAGAACACATAACTAGAAGAGGTGACTATCACCCATTTATCAATAGAAATCAGCGCTCTCAACAGAAAACAAAATCATTATTTTCAAAGTGGCGCAAAATGCCACATTAAAAACTGCAGACATGTCATAATAAAGTTCTAAAAATGATGCTCAACAATTGACCTACACAGCAAAGAGAATGATGAATTGATTTGTGAAAGAACTTGAAAAATTAAGTCAAAATGTGTAATAAGATGCAGCTTTTCTGATAACTCGCTCATTAATGGATTGTTTGATAGCTAAATGCGACTTTATTTCTTTATATTGTATCTGTTTCTTTGATTGGCTATATATTTTTTTTTTTTTATTTGGCGAATTAACATTTGTTAATTTATTTATTTATTTCTATCTACTTATTTATACTTATTTATTTATTTATTTATTTCTGTCTACTTATTAATAATTATTTGTGTATTTATTAAATTTATAGTTGTTTACTTTTTTTTTTCTAATGCAAGGTTTTTTCGTATTTTTCTTCTTATCATACTTTCTTATTAATTAATTCCTGTATTCAAATGCTTCAACAACTATATCAGTATTATTAAATGTGCAGTAACAAAATTTTTTATACGAAATAAAAAATGAAATCTAAATATATACTTTTTATACTTATTTCTTTATTTATTTAGTAGATTATTTACTTTTTTACTTATTTATTTATTTTTTTTTTTCTAATGGTTTTTGTCGTATTTTCCTTCTAATCATTCTTTCTTTTTAATTAATTCCTGGATTCAAATGTTGCAACAACTCTTTCAGTGGCAAGATACTTTGTATTATCAAATCCGCGTTATAAACCCGATGTAAAAATTTTTATACGAAATAAGAAATGAAATCTAAACATACAATAAAATAATTTGATAGTTTTGGTAATTTAAAAACACCAATAGGAGTTGTAAGATATCTAGGTAAAAATATTCAATATAATTATAGCATTTGTCAAAAGGTTAATACATTTATATGTGGTAATTTATGTCTGCAATTTCTACTTGAATGTTAAATATAAATAAATTAATAATAAAAGAATGTTTCATTTCTATTTTATAAGCAATGTCGCTAATACTTACATAAAGTGGGAACAAATCCACTCTAACTACAGCGTATTTTACACCGATTATTTTGAAGTTTGGTTACGTGTGTGGTTTAGTTGATTTTCAGACTTATAATTCAATACCAAATATAGATTCATTTAATAATCGCTTTCATTTCGGTGGTAGTAAAGAAATAACTTTTCCTATTGGCTCATACGAAATCGAAGACATAAATAAATGTATTCAGGAGGCTGTCAAACTACATAATAAGGAATATTCAAACAAAATATCAATTCAAATAAGGACGTAAAAATAAGCGTAAAATTTATAGTACTATAGAAATCGATTTCTCTCATTCTAATTCCATAGGGTCAGTAGGAAAAAACTAATTCCTTATACGAATCAGATCTTTATGTAAAAATAAATAGAGTGAATATTGTACGTATCGAATGTAACTTAACATACTATATATCAATAGTCAACCAGCCCATATATTACATGAATTTTCTACTAAGGTTAGCCCTGGATCTTAAATAGTGGAAGTTCAACCAAATGTTATCTATTTACCTGTGAGGTCTAATAGAATAAGATCAATAACTTTAAATCTCTTGAACCAAGAGGGATATCTAATAAACTTTCGAGGAGAAACTATAATAGTTCGATTACATCTTAAGCCAAAACAAAGATAGTATACGAATATTTTTCACCTACACTCGATTACAAAAGAACAGGTAGTACACCTACTACCGTTAATATACAACCAACACCTGCCAGAAGAGTATCAAGTCTTACAGAACAAAATAAAGTTTTTATTATATCTAAACCACTTGAATTAAATCCATACCATTTTTATTTAGTACCAACCTTCAAAAGACACGTGTATAAATTTGATCTCGAGATATAGCGTTGTGAGTAAGCAACTTTTGTTATTGTGAAAAAAAATGGATTCAAAGCAATTTCGTGTGTTGATTTATCATTGCAACCTATGCAAAGAAATGGTTTTATAAGTGCTACCCGTACTCTGCACCAGCCGAACGAACCATTCGCAAGTGTATTAAAAAATTTAAAAGTGGTCATACAATCACGGAAGATGATGCACGCAGTGGAGTCCAAAAGAGGCTGTTACACAGTCGACCAAAAACTTCAAAATGTTGATGATTCAGAGGAGTTTTTAAAGCTGTTTCACCACAATAAAGCCGAATTTTTGCGTCGGTCTGTGACAATGGATGAAACTTCATCATCACTATCACTTCACATCAGAGTCAAGTCGGCAGTTAGCTGAGTGGCAAGCAGACGACGAACCTCGTCCAAAACGACCAAAAACTCAACAGTCGGCTGGCAAGGTTATGGCATCCGTATTTTGGGATACACATGGAATAATTTTCATCGACTATTTCCAAAAGGGGCAGACTATCAACAGTGACTATTACATTGCGTTGTTGGAGCGTTTGAAAAACGGGCGTATTTGAAGAAAAAGGAAGTGCTGTTTCATTAAGACAATGCACCGTGTCACAAGTCGATGAAAACGATGGCAAAATTGACTGAATTCGGCTACGCATTGCTTCTCCACCCACCGTATTCTCTAGATTTGGCCCCCAGCGACTGTTTCGTGTTTGCAGACCTCAAAAGAATGCTCGCCGGAAAGAGATTTAAGACCGATGAAGATGTAATCGCCGAAACAGAGGCCTATTTTGAGGTTAAACCAAAATCGTACCACAAAACTGGTATCGAAAGATTGAAAAATAGTTTCAATCAGTGTATCGTCCTCGAGGGCAACCATATTGATAAATAAAGTTGAATTTTGCAAGAAAAATTGTATTTTACAATAAAACGGCTCATGTATTATACACAGGACTGGAAAGACATTTATAGTTTTAATATTTTTAGGATCTACAATTATTTTGTTATATTTAACTATATTTCGGAGGTATTCTACTGAATCCACGAAAAAATGTTATTTTTCGTTTGAAATTTTCATATTTGCATTGTGGACTGCATTTACTATTGTACGTATGTGTTCAATATGTTCTTCGGGTGAGGAGGAATATATGAGTACATCGTCAATATAAACGTATGCGAATTTACAGTATATGGACGTAGGATATCGTCTACGCATCGTTGATATATACAATAAAAGGTGTGTGCTTTAAGCCGAACGGCATTCTAAGGAATTCACATTCACATTGAATGCGGTTTTTTCCCTATCTGATTCTTTGATTACAATAAGTTTTGGTGGAAACCTGACTCTAAATCTAATGTCGTAAATAATGTTTGCTGGAATAGAATATCTATCAGTGATAATCTGAGCATTAAGCTTCTGAAAATCTACTACCATGCTTATTTAAGGTTTGCCTTCATTATCGGTACCTCTTTTTGCGACGGTTCAGATTGGAGAGTTTTATGGACTTTTATTAAGTTGTATAATCTGATTGTCTAATAATTTTTGTATTTCGTTATTTATAAATTCGTTATCTGCGATTGGATACGGGTATTGCTTCACCCAAATAGGATATTCGCATTTCGTCCTACTTGTTACTTGTATTGTAGTTGTGTACGGTAGGACTTCGTTTGTATTATTTATTCGCATAATATTTTCAATATCACTTTTATATTTGTCATTATTAACTGTATAATTTAGTTTTTGTTTGCTACTCATTTGTTTTCTATTTATACGTAAGTTTATACTCAAAAAGACTAATTTCTGCTTTTATTGTTCTAAGACCGTGTTCACCTAAAAGCATATCGAATTCTTCTAAACTTCTGTTTTAAAAAATGCTAAATTATGGTTAAATAGTGTAATGATTTTTTTTGGCTTTGGTTAATAATAATTTTTATTTTAATAATAAAACCATGAATCGTTTTGATTTTTGCTGGATTTATAGGTATAGATATTCCTTATTTACACTTTAAGCTAGTATAATTATTTGTCACGCCTGTATTTATTAAAATATTAACGGATGCACCTGTTTCTTGGCAGCGTCTTTGCACGCATGGCAATCCGTTTATCCTCCTAGAAAAACCACTGCCTGTTTTTTAGGTATCATCGGCGTGTGAGGGGAGTGATTGTAGGTCTTCATCTCTGGTTTGGTTTACTCGTTGAGTTTCGCTTGGGTTGTAGTTTTTTGATGACGGTACTCGTTCACGTTTTGATGTACTATATGCTGGTTTTCTCTGAATAGTTCTGGTGGTGGGTGATGATTATGTACGTTTGGGTTGTACCTTCTGTTGTCATCATATCTTTGTGGTGGTTGATGGTTATATTCGACACGTATATTTGGGTTGTATCTCCTATTGTCTTTGTAAGTTTGTGGCGGAGGGCTTTGGCGTTGTGCATCAAACTGCATATTTGTGTTGTCGTGGTATATGGTGCTGGCAATTGCATATGTAGTTTCGAGGTCTCTTGGATGGTAGGTGTATAGTGTACTGCTCGTATATTTGCTGTTGAGTCCTGTGATAAAAGTGCGGACTGCTTACTGGTTTGCGTAGTTTGCCATTGCTTCAGATCCCTGATCACCTGACATTTCATATGTTTGCAATTTTTGAATGTAAAATTGTGAATGCTGTATAATAATTTGGATGGTTGGATAATTGTTTGATGTTCTCCATGAATGTCCATGCCCTTTTCCTCCAGGATCTGTATTGGTTTTGTCGCCATGAAAACATGGTATCGTTCCATGATTTGGAACGATCGTTGTACTTCTAAAGTGTTGACCTTTGTTTGAGTGTTCTCCAGAATCCCAATTTGTGCTTTTATTGCTGCAATGTCTTCCATTGTGTGCTCATTTTTTCTATTGGTCTTAATTAGTTGAATAAGTTTTGCCCTCCTATGCGTGAATCCAGTGGAAAAAAATTCCACTAAAAAAATGCTGTCCGCTGTTTCACGATCTGCTTTTTTCTTAAATTATTTGTCTTTTATGGTATATAAATTTCACTTTTTTCAACCATTTAGTGACTTCCTTCCTTCCTTACTTTTATCCTATTTTATAAGAATATGGGGCTGCAGTCAGGAGTTAGACCGGCTTGAGCCCGCAGTTAATGTATATTTATTGTTTTGAATCAAAAAAAATATGTTTTTTTCTTTTTGCTTCGCCGAAATGCAAGCAGTTTATTTATATTTTTAGGACTGATTAAAATATTCGATCTTACTGCTATTTATATTAACTAGGATGCGGTTGTTATCGTATTGTTGTTTATGTCAAAAATGCAAACGCATCGGATTATTGTTTTGAAGTATGTTTTCTGTATCGCAAGATAATGAAGCATGATATTGTTGTTTACGTGTTTTCGAATTACAAGTTACTGTTTTTGCTTGTTGAAACTTGTTGTCGTCGTTTACATTTGTAGTGAGAGATAACGAATATGTTGTCGTTGTTTACGTTTGTAGTAAGAGATAACGAAGAAATAGGCAGGTAGAGAACCTACGTTATTAACTCGCACGCAGGTGTTTTATCTTCGATAGCCAACACTCGAATAACTTGATTATATTTTTTGCGAAACTATTTGACTCAAAGGATTGTAGTTAATTATACGATCATGTAACATTACGCAATATGCAGATGTATTAGATGGAATTGGTTTTGAAGTCTTATTTGAATACGGATGTCTACAGGGCTGGTTTTTTATTAATTCATTTTGATGTCCACAATCTATTACGAAAATTGTAGCCTGAATTTTAAATAAATCCCTCTGCAATAAGGGATCAGCAATTGCTCGATTGTAGTATTTTTTTTGAAAGTCACTATACATATTTTTCAACAAGCTGTACCTACTTATATTATTCAAAAGATAGATTTAAGTTCTCGCAAGGGTAAGCCTCCGAATAAATAAGCTTTCAGATTTGTAACACCGCAATGGGCGAAAATAATTGGATTTTCTTTTAAGAAGTTACGTTTATTAGTATGAAGAGCAAGAATACTGTACCGCGGTTTTTCTAGTTGAGGGGTTGTTTTTTCATTCTAAATGTGATAGCTGGTACTTGGCAGTACAAGATACTCGTAAATATCCCAGCTTCGGAAAGCGATTTTTATTGTTTGACCGTCGCTTATAGGTTTGTATAATTTTAATTTGTACACATCAGACACTGTAACATGTGGTATTTTCATTGGACTTTGAGTAGGTTTATTATTACCTTTTCATCTTCTTCGGCAATTTATGAGTTTTCATCGGTAAGTGAACATGTTAGAATTAAATCATGTCGACCATTTTAAATTATTCGTTAATCAACTTCAGCAAAACTCAGTATTTTATTTAGAGGTACACAAAAATTAAAAAAGAAAGAACTGACGTTGACTGAAGACTTAAGGGACCATAATGTATTAAGTAACACATCGCTCACATTACGATTGCTGTCAATTTTAACACCATTTAACTCATAATGGATTTCATCGAATAAATCTATTCCATTCCATCAATTTTAGATACAATACCCTCAATATAGATGTAGCTTTTTAAAGGTAAAATATTAAGGTTTTGACGTTGGACATTAATTTGAATAATATCATTTTTCACAAAACTGTTCAGGTATGGTGAGTTTGTATGATATTAAAAATTTGAGATACTCTCGTGTGGTCAAAAAAATATTTAACATACAATACTTAAAGGATGTGATTTAAAATTTTTAATTTATATCCTAAAACATGGGCTGAAAAGTCAGTGCCGTTTTGTAGTAAAACACAAAATTTTTGCAAAATTCTACTTTATTTATCAATATAGTTGCCTTCGAGGGCGATACACTCATTGAAACGATTTTTCAATCTTTCGATACCAGTTTTGTAGTACGATTTCGTTTTAGCCTCAAGATAGGCCTCTGTTTCGGCGATCACTTCTTCATCGGTCTCAAATCTCTTTCCGGCGAGCATTCTTTTGAGGTCTGCGAACACGAAACAGTCGCTGAGGGCCAAATCTGGAGAATACGGTGGGTGGGGAAGCAATTTGTAGCCGAATTTATTCAATTTTGCCATCGTTTTCATCGACTTGTGACACGGTGCATTGTCTTGATGAAACAGCACTTTCTTTTTCTTCAAATGCGGCCGTTTTTCTGCGACTTCGTCCTTCAAACACTCTAACAACGCAATGTAATAGTAGCTGTTGATAGTCTGCCCCTTTTGGAGATTTTCCATGTGTATCCCAAAATACGGATATGGATATGGCCATAACTTTGCCAGCCGACTGTTGACTTTTTCACGACTTTTTTGTTGAGTTTTGGATGAGGTCCGTCGCCTGCCCGCCACTCAGCTGACTGCCGACTTGACTCTGGTGTGAAGTGATGGAGCCAAGTTTCATTCATTGTCACATGCCGACGCAAAAATTCGGCTTCTTTACGGTTGAAAAGCTTTAAACACTCTCTGAATCATCAACACGTTGTTGTTTTTGGTCGGCACCCACTTTAGACAGAGCTTTCGCATGTCCAAATATTCGTTTTTGATAATCCAACACGTTCTTTTGATATCTTCAGAGCCTCAGCTATCTCGATCAACTTTACTTTACGGTCATTCGTAATCATTTTGTGGACTCTTTTGATGTTTTTATCTGAAACAGCCTCTTCTGGACGTCCACTGCGTGCATCATCTTCGGCGATTATATGACCACTTTTAAATTTTTCAATACACTTGCGAATGGTTCGTTCGGCTGGTGCAGAGTCCGGGTAACATTTATCAAGCCATTTCTTTGCATCGGCTGCATTTTTTCCCATCAAAAAGCAATGATAAATCAACACACGAAATTGCTTCGAATCCATTTTTTTTTCACAATAACAAAAGTTGCTTTACTCACAATGCTATATCTCGAAAACTAATCGTCCGACAGCTGTCAAATGTATACACGTATCTTTTAAAGTTACTAACCGAAAATGGTGCTTTCTCTTAGAAACGGACTTTTCAGCCCATGTGTTTAAGTAGTTGCCTAAATCTGGAATAAAGTACTTAGCTTTCCTCATAAATGCCTGCCTGAAGATAGGGTATTTTCAAAGGCTTGGAAATTAGCCAAAATTGTCCCGGTGCTTAAAGCAGGTAAACCACCTGAAAGTGTAGAAAGTTATAGGCTTTGTAGTCTAAGCAAAATATTAGAAAGAGTTATTAAGGGAAAGTTACTAAAATATATATGTGATAATAATATTTATCCTAAAGAACAATTTGGCTTAAGGCAACATCATAACACTTCACACCAAGTAGTTAGAATTTGAAACTTTGTGAAAACAAATCGCTCCACAGGTAAGTCTACTGGAATGCTTTTACTAGATATCGAAAAAGCATTTGATACAGTCTGGCACGATGGTCTTATTTAAGAAATGATACAATTTAATGTTTCAAAGTTTCTTATCTAGTCGTCGTTTTAAGGTCTATTTTAATAGTGGTGTCTCAAATAATAACTTCTGACTTTTGTGTTCCTCAAGGTTCTGTGTTAGGCCCAATTTCGTATAATATCTACACGTCCGATTTTCCTATTTTGCACGATGACATGTAGCCATTTTTGCTGATGACACTGCAGTATTTTCATCAATATTTTCAAGCAATCTTAATAATGAGATGGAAGTATAAAAAAAGTATTACACAAAATGGAAAATAAAATGGAATAAGCGAAAATGCTATCTTTTTTACTAGAAAAAGAAAGCATTGCTTTCTGCCTTCTAACCAGTTGCAAATTAATGGAGTAAATATCCCTTGAGAGCCCCATGTCAGATATCTAGGTATCCAGCTGGATTCAAAGTTGTTATTTGAAGAACACATAACTAGAAGAGGTGACTATCACCCACTTATCAATAGAAATCAGCGCTCTCAACAGAAAACAAAATCATTATTTTTAAAGTGGCGCAAAATTCCACATTGAAAACTGCAGACATGTAAAAAAAAAGTTCTAGAAATGATGCTCAACAGTTGACCTACATCAAATAGAACCGTGCTTAAATTCGAGACCATTGTGTCCTATGACCGACAATCCTCACGATTTCACCTCTCTCACCCCCGGACACTTTCTTGTTGGCCGACCTCCAAGCTCAATCCCTCAACCTGACTTAGCGGAGATCAAGATCGGACATTTACATCGATGGGACCTCCTGAAATTACTACAGCTATTCTGGAAGCAGTAGAAAGCGGAATATTTGACGCGTCTGCAACAGCGCCCAAATTGGCACAAAATTGAGGAGCAACCCAAGACAGGAGATCTAGTCCTGATCAAGAATGATCACCTACCCCCCCACAAAATGGAGTTTAGCACGCGTCATAAGCACGTATCCTGGGACAGACAACCTAGTTCGTTTACTTCCGATCAACAACACATAAAAAGACGACGAATTAATTTAATCGCTTAACATCTCTTACAAAACATACACAATCCAAATCAGCAATAATAAATGTTCATAAAATATATTTTTACAAAAACTTAAAAATGCCGACGGCAAATCACAAAACTCAGAATGCCGACGGCAATCACAACACAAAATTCTAAAATTTATTGTTTTGGTACAACACATCAACAAAAACATACACCTATTTACACTTAAGCAAACACATGTGTAACCATTTCACTCGCACACAATTTCGCCACGAATCGAAATAGCAATACCACAAACGCGCCGTCGTTTTATTTTTTTTTTTCATACTAAGCACTTATTTTTTCTCACAAAAAAACAAAAAAAAAAAAAAAAAAAAAAAATATTCACTAATGCCCTTTTTTCAAGTTTTTTTTTTCTCCAGGTAAAAAATGTACATTTCGCAAATTGGAGTTCAAGGACAACACTTCACTTTACGAGAATCCAAATCGTTTACAAATTTCCTACACGTACTACGAGCACGAAACAAAGGAGAAGAAGGATGAGTATCTTTCATTGAGAAATACGATGCACAGTTGCAACAACAATGGCCATGACCCCATAAGTCATACTCAAATATTTGTCAATTTACTTTAAATTACCTGGTCAACACACCATACTTATAATTTTCAATATCGCCATACTAGGACCTTCAGAGTTTGAGTAAAACCCTTTATTTCTTTTATTTTTATTTTTATTTTTTTTATTCGACGCACAACACAAAACTTACTCACACATTATACCGGTTTGACAATCAACACAATAAACAACAATAACGAACGAAGATTATCAAAACAAACGAAGAAGAAGAGGCTGTGGGTGATCGACAAGGAAAGAACCAACATGAAGGCAGACACTTTACGAAATTAAGGGTCGAAACACATTGAGAACTATGTTCACGGCCGGGGTGGATGCTCGAGATTGCAATTGGATTAATTAATTATATGTAATAAAACATATGATGATGTAAAATATAATATATTTAAAACATTAGTAATCCACTGCATTACCAATAATAATGATATGCAGAAAATTCCAAGTATAAATGATTGTAATTAAGACCCAGTATATTGCATACCTTTGTGTTTCTTTTTTCTCCGGTTTTTTCTTGGTTCGTGTGGTGATCATTTTCAAAGGATTTAACCACCCTTTTATCGATTTTCAATGTGTTTTTCAACAAAGATGTGAAATTCACATTCTTAATGTTAGAAAATTTTTCGAAAAGTTATTGTTTTGGCTCATAACGGACACCAATTTATTTAAAATTATATTCTGCAACCAACGAAATTTCAACCAGCATTAATTATGAGATGAACTAAAATAGTTTCGAAATATCTTCTTAGATGATTGCAATGTTGAACCGTTTCTAGAAGCTCTTACAAAAGCAAGTTCATGTAATCTTGTGTATCGTCATAATTTCCTTAAGCCAAACACAATAGTATTACTCCCCAGTAAGGTGTACAGATGCACTGATAATCAATCAGTCGAGGCAATTAAATGGCTCATCTGTGAAGAAAAGAAGTGAGATTGTTATATTCAGCCTGCAGCTAGACAAAGAGAAACTGTATTATCACGAGTGAAAGTCAATGACTTTTGCAAGGAAACCAAACAAGTTTTTGAGTTTCATGTGTGCTTTTATCATGGACACACATGTTTTAAAAGCAATCGCGATATGTTCATAAACAACAGCTCCTATGACACATTAAATATTCGCTTTGAAACATGCTAAATCGGCACGTTTAAAACAGCTTGGATATGAGGTTGTTGAAATGTGGAGTTGTGAATTTGAAAAACAGCTGGGTGATGACGATGTCCAATATCTGCATTTACATCCATTAATACAAAATACTCCATTAAATCCTCGCGATGCATTTTACGGATAGCGTATAAGAAAAACATATAATTATTACAAATTCAAGCAAGGTGAAAAAATCCAGTACATATGTTAGATGTGTGCTCCCTTTATTCTTGGGTTTGTAAGTACAGAAAGTTTCTATTGGGTCACCCTAAAATTTATATTTTTGATTGTTCTCAAATACATTTGAAAAACATCAACGGAATTATTAAATGTAAAATACTACCACCAAAGCAGTTATTACTTCCTAATAAACACTTCCAATATAACAAAATAATAGACTCATTTTTACATTATGTAGAACATGCATAACATGTTATCTCTTAAGATAACATGAACTATCTTAAGAGTAACATTGCACTCCTACAGATGGTGAAAGAGCTTGGCACGGAACTTGGGTTATTGACGAAGTTTCGAAAGCTATAGAGAAAGAATATGAATTATTAGATATTTGCGAAATTTGAGAATATTCAACCGTTCAATATCAAAGAGCTAAAAAATCAGATGAGCTTTTATGTGTATTGCAGCTTAGACAACTGCACAAGCTCGTCTAAAATTGTACAGCTACCTTGAAATGTTTTGAGATAGAGTTTTTTACTATGATACCGATCGGTTATCTACCATATGTAAGCCGTGTAGGGGAACCCGATCCACCGGTGAATATATAGATATAACCGATGAATTAGAGTACTATGGACATGAAAACTACATTGTTGAATTTGTAATTGGTGGCCCGAAAAAATATACTTACTAAGTAAAAAGATGAATGTGAAAAAATCATTTGCAAGGTCAAGGTAATCAATCTTAATTATTCTGTATCGATGAAAGTAAATTTTGACGCATGCTGTAATTAATGCAGAAAATTCGGAGGATATGAAAATTGTATCGAATAATAGAGAGCATGAAGTAATTACAATTCCAGAAATAAAAACCTAAAAGCCCAAGACAGGAAAACGTAGATTTCTTGAAGATCATAGTTCTTTACCATATGGTTTTAAAATAATGAAAAAATAAATCTTTTGTTTTAAAAGGGAAATAGTTTTATTTTAGCTCTAAAATTTTTCGCAAATAAACATCTTTCAGCGTAAAGCGCTTTCAATATTTGTAACGTTAGCATTTTCATTCTACAATAATTCATTTAGTAATTGAGCCTAAAAATGTATGCATTAGTTGAACATTTTGTAATGCGCAACATTTGCTATGAGATAAACATCTTATTTCATTGGAAAAGCGGTGCTTCAATTCTTTAATGCTGGGGCAACCAGTTTCTACAATATTCATGATAAAAATATTTTGGTCTTGAATTAATTCTTTCAACCATCGGTATTTTTTATTTGTTCGCGAAGAAATTTTTTTACTTCTCAAAATTCTGTGAATACCTCATTTCAATGAATGTAGTCCATAGTGATTCATATAAACCTATGGAGCCTGCCTCTTTAAAGATGCCGATAGTTGATTCAAGTTAAATGGAAATTTAAGAATAAAATGGTGGTGGTGTCCATTGTGCAGAAGAGCCAATTCTTTTAAAATAAAGCTAAGCTTTGAAACCCTTTGATATATACTTGTTTGCTGCATATGCTTATGAATGCTAAGTGGTTATCGGTCATTATGAATTTTGGGTTGGGTTAAATTTGTGATAAGATTTCGTCAATGTATTTACGTACATTTCGCGTATGTAACAATATTTAGAGTGTCTATCAGTTGTGCTAATATATATGTTTCCATTCATTCCATAAATCTAAACGAATATGTTCGCCCACATGATTTGGTGTGGGTTTGATTGTTTGTTTGGCATGCGTTCGTATTTATTTTTTAGACAGATTTCACAGTCTTGTGCTTCCTTTTTACACATTTGGCGTATAGTTTTGCCTATCTATATTTTGTATGTCTTCTGTAATTTTTTGTGCTAAGACAATTGGTAAATTTGGAAACGTTGAAATAATGTCATTTTCGATGTGGAATAAAGTTTCTTCATCAATTTTTATGGCGTTCGTTACCTTTGGGTTTATTATTCCTTTTAATCTGTCTAATAGTTCTTCTTTAGTTGAACAGAAAAGTGTGTGTCGTGCATATGAAAAAATGTTTTGTGAAGAAATTTCTACTGAGTTGTTTGTACTATATGTAGTATATAATTATTTGATTTATAAATGTATTTAACGATTGTTTTATGCGTATTAATTTACTTATTAATTTATTTAATTTATTAATTGAGCTGAGTGTTGAGAGTCGCTTGAAGTGTTGTTAATCTGTTGGCAAGACAGTGCATCAGCGACCACATTTTTTTGTCCTGGCTTATACACCAATCTAGCGCCGTATTCTTCGATGAAGTTATTCCATCGTTTTAATTTTGTGTTCGGATTTTTGTCAGAAATTGAAAAGATGAGAGACTGATGATCTGTTAGGTATGCTATACCGTTTAGGTAATTTCTTAGTTTTTGAAGTGACCAAACGATTTCGAGGAGTTCCTTTTCATTCGTGCTGTAGTTTTGCTCAGTTTTGTTAAGGGTCCTAGATATAAATGAAAGGTTTCTAATTTTGAGAGAGCACAGCTCCTAATGCAAAGTAACTTGCGTCCGTTGTTAATTGAAAAGGTTTACTGAAGTCGGGTTGGAATAATTCGACTTGTGCTTGTAATGCATCCTTTATTTTAGTTAAGGCCTCGGATGTTCTAGATTAATTAACATTTTTGCGCTTTGATTTCTATTTATACTACCATTATCCCTGCGTAAAAACGTAGTGAAGGGTATTACTATTGCGGTGAAATTCTGTATAAATTTCCTATAGTAGGTAGCTAAGCCTAAAAATGAGTGCAGTTCTTTTAGATTTTTTGGAGCTGGAAAATCTTTTATAGTTTTAATTTTGTTAAGATCTACAATTATTTTGTTATATTTAACTATATTTCCGAGGTATTCTACTGAATCCTGGAAAAAATGTGATTTTTCGTTTGAAATTTTCATATTTGCATTGTGGAGTGCACTTACTATTGTACGTATGTGTTCCATATGTTCTTCGGGTGAGGAGGAATATATGAGTACATCGTCAATATAAACGGTTTTTTTCCTATCTGATTCTTTGATTACTATAAGATTTGGTGAAAACCTGACTCTAAGTCTAATGTCGTAAAAATGTTTGCTTTACCTAGATTGTAATAGTCATTGCAACGTCTGGAATAGAGTATCTATCAGTTATAATGTGAGCATCAAGCTTTTGAAAATCTACTACCATGCGACTTTTAGGTTTCCCTTCATTATCGGTACCTCTTTTTGCGACGGTTCAGATTGGAGAGTTGTATGGACTTTTACTAGGTTGTATAATCTAATGGTCTAATAATTTTTGTATTCCATTATTTGTTATCTGCGATTGGATACGGGTATTGCTTCACAAAAATAGGATATTCGCATTTTGTCTTAATTGTACAATAACTTGTATTGTAGTTGTGAACGATAGGACTTCGTTTGTATTATTTATTCGCATAATATTTTCAATATCACTTTTATATTTGTCATTATTAACTGTATAATTAAGTTTCTGTTTGCTACTCTCATTTGTTTTCTATTTATACGTAAGTTTATACTCAAAAAGACTAATTTCTGCTTTTATTGTTCTAAGACCGTGTTCACCTAAAAGCATATCGAAGTCTTCTAAAGCTTCGGTTTTAAAAAATGCTAAATTATGGTTAAATAGTGTACTGTTTTTTTGCCTTTGGTTAAAGAGTAACCATGAATCGTTTTGATTTTTGCTGGATTTATATATATAGATATTCCTCATTTACACTTTAAGCTATTATTTTTTGTCACGCCTGTGTCTATTAAAATATTAACGGATGTACCTGTTTCTGGGCAGCGTCTTTGCACGCATGACAATCCGTTTATCCTCCTAGAAAAACCACTGCCTGTTTTTTAGGTATCATCGGCGTGTGAGGTGAGTGATTGTAGGTCTTCATCTCTGGTTTGGTTTACTTGTTGACTTTTGCTTGGGTTGTAGTTTTTTGATGAAGGTACTCGTTCATGTTTTGCTGTACTATATGCTGGTTTTCTCTGAATGGATGGTTATTCGACACATATATTTTTTGGTTGTATCTCTTATTGCCCTCGTTAGTTTGTGTAGGGGGGTTTTGTCGTTGTGCATCAAACTGCATATTTCTGTTGTCGTGGTATATGGTGCTGGCAATTGCATATGCAGTTTCGAGGTCTCTTGGATGGTAGCTGTATAGTGTACTACTCGTATATTTGCTGTTGAATCCTGTGATAAAAGTGCGGACTGCTTCCTGGTTTGCGTAGTTAGCCATTGCTTCAGATCCCTGATCACCTGACATTTCATATGTTTGCATATTTGCAATTTGTTGGATAATTGTTTGATGTTCTCCATGAATGTCCATGCTGTTTTCCTCCTGGATCTGTATGGGTTTTGTCGTCATAAAAACATGGCGTTCCATGCTTTGGAACGATCGTTGTACTTCTAAAGTGTTGATCTTTGTTTGAGTGTTCTGAAGAATCTCAATTTGTGCTTTCAGTGCTGCAATATCTTCCATTGTGTGCTCATTTTTTCCTATTGGTCGTAACTAGTTCAATAGGTTTTGCCTTCTGATGCGTGAATTAAGTGTGGAAAAAAATCGTTCACTTTTTTTGTGTTGAAGTATGTTTTCCGTATTGTAAGATACACAGGTGTTTTATCTTCGATAGCCAACACTCGAATAACTTGATTATATTTTTTGCGAAATTATTTGACTCAAAGGATTGTAATTAATTATACGATCATGTAACATTAAGCAATATGCAGATGTATTAACTGGAATTGGTTTAGAGGTTTCAATTTGAATACGGGTGTCTAAAGGGCTGGTTTTTATTAATTCGTTTTGATGTCTACAATCTATTATGAAATTCAGCAATTGCTCGATTGTAGTAGGTTTTTTGAAAGTCACTATACATATTTTTCAACAAGCTGTACCTACTTATATTATTCAAAAGATAGATTTAAGTTCTCGCAAGGGTAAGCCTCCGAATTCAAATAAGCTTTCAGATTTGTAACACCGCAATGGGCGAAAATAATTGGATTTCCTTTTAAGAAGTTACGTTTATTAGTATGAAGAGCAAGAATACTGTATCGCGGTTTTACTAGTTGAGAGGTTTTTTCTTCATTCTAAATGTGATAGCTGGTACTTGCCAGTACAAGATACTCGTAAAGATCCCAGTTTCGGAAAGCGATTTTTATTATTTGATCGTCGCTTATAGGTTTGTATAATTTTAATTTGTACACATCAGACACTGTAACATGTGGTATTTTTCATTGGACTTTGAGTAGGTTTATTATTACCTTTTCATCTTCTTCGGCAATTAATGAGTTTTCATCGGTAAGTGAACATGTTAGAATTAAATCATGTCGACCATTTTGAATTATTCGTTAATAAACTTCGGCAAAACTTAGTATTTTATTTAGAGGTACACAAAAATTAAAAAAAGAACTATGATGGACTATGATGTATTAAGTAACACATCGCTTTCATTTTTATTCAAAGAAATATAGTTTCTAATAATGACATTACGATTGCTGTCAATTTTAACACCATTTAACTCATAATTGATTTCATCGAATAAATCCATTCCATTCCATCAATTTTAGATACAGTATATATAGTAAATATATATGTAGCTTTCTAAAGGTAAAATATTAAGGTTTTGATGTTGGACACTAATTTGAATAATATTATATTTCACAAAACTGTTCAGGTATGGTGAGTATGTATGTTATTTCAAATTTGAGATACTCTCGTGTGTTCAAAAAAATATTTAACATGCAATACTTAAAGGATGTGATTTTAAATTTTTAATTTATATCCTAACACATGGGCTAAAAAGTCAGTGCCGTTTTATAGTAAAACACAAAATTTTTGCAAAATTCTACTTTATTTATCAATATAGTTGCCTTCGAGGGCGATACACTAATTGAAACGATTTTTTAATCTTTCGATACCAGTTTTGTAGTACGATTTCGCTTTAGCCTCGAAATAGGCCTCTGTTTCGGCGATTACTTCTTAATCGGTCTTAAATCTCTTTCCGGCGATCATTTGAGGTCTGCGAACAGGAAATAGTCGCTAGATGCCAAATGTGGAGTATACGGTGGGTGGAGAAGCAATTCGTAGCCGAATTCATTCAATTTTGCCATCGTTTTCATCGACTTGTGACACGGTGCATTGTCTTGATGAAACAGCACTTTCTTTTTCTTCAAATGCGGCCGTTTTTCTGCGATTTCGTCCTTCAAACGCTCCAACAACACAATGTAATAGTCGCTGTTGATAGTCTAACCTTAGTAGCTAACCTTAGTAGAAAAGTGGTTGACTATTGATATATAGTATGTTAAGTTACATTCGATACGTACAATATTCACTCTATTTATTTTTACATAAAGATCTGATTCGTGTAAGGAATTAGTTTTTTCCTACTGACCCTATGGAATTAGAATCCGAGAAATCGATTTCTATAGTACTATAAATTTCACGCTTAAGAGTATTATTATTTGCCCTTATTTGAATTGATATTTTGTTTGAATATTCCTTATTTTGTAGTTTGATAGCCATACAACCGAAATGAAAACGATTATTAAATGAATCTATATTTGGTATTGAACTATAAGTCAAAAAATCAATCACACACGTAACCAAACTTCAAAATAATCGGTGTAAAATACGCTGTAGTTAGAGTGGATTTATTCCCACTTTATGTAAATATTAGCGACATTTCTTATAAAATAGAAGTGAAACATTCTTTTATTATTCATTTATTTATACTGAACATTCAAGTAGAAATTGCAGACATAAATTACCACATATAAATGTATTAAAATTTTGACAAATGTTATAATTATATTGAATATTTTTACCTAGATACCTTACAACTTATATTGGTACTTTTAAATTACCAAAACTATCAAAGTATTTTATTGTATGTTTAGATTTAGATTTAGATTTCATTTTTTATTTCGTATAAAAATTTTTACATCGGGTTTATAACGCAGATTTGATAATACAAAGTATCTTGCCACTGAAATAGTTGTTAAAACATTTGAATCCAGGAATTAATTAAAAAGAAAGAATGATTAGAAGGAAAATACTACAAAAAACCATTAGAAAAAAAAATAAATAAATAAGTAAACAAGTTAATAATTTAATAAATAAATAATTAAATAATTATAAAAGTATAAATTTAGATTTAATTTTTTTATTTCGTATAAAAAATTTTGTTACTGCACATTTAATAATACAGGAATTTGATAAAACAAAGTATCCTGCCACTGAAATAGTTGTTGAAGCATTTGAATACAGAAATTAATTAATAAGAAAGTATGATAAGAAGAAAAATATGAAAAACCTTCCATTAGAAAAAAAATAAATAAATAAGTAAACAAGTATACAATTTAATAAATAAATAAATAATTATGAATAAATAGACAGAAATAAATAAATAAGTATAAATAAGTAGGTAAAAATAAATAAATAAATTAACAAATGTTTACTCGCCAAATAAATAAAAAAAAATATATTGCCAATCAAAGAAACAGATACAATATAAAGAAATAAAGTCGCATTTAGCTATCAAACAATTCATTAATGAGCGGGTTATCAGAAAACTACATCTTATTACATATTTTGACTTAATTTTTCCAGTTCTTTCACAAATCAATTTATCATTCTCTTTGCCGTGTAGGTCAACTGTTGAGCATCATTTTTAGAACTTTATTTTGACATGTCTGCAGTCATTTAGCATTTTGCGCCACTTTGAAAATAATGATTTTGTTTTCTGTTGAGAGCGCTGATTTCTATTGATAAATGGGTGATAGTCACCTCTTCTCGTTATGTGTTCTTCAAATAACAACTTTGAATCCAGTTGGATACCTAGATATCTGACATGTAGCTCTCAAGGGATATTTATTCCATTAACTTGTAACTGTTAGAATGCAGAAAGCAATGTTTTCTTCTTCTAGTAAAAAAGATAGCATTTTCGCTCATTCCATTTTATTTTCCATTTTGTGTAATACTTTTTTTATACTTCCATCTCATTATTAATTTATCCACAATAACTTCCGCCCAAACATTAACATTCCAAGGGTGGTGGCGTTCAACTTGTCGCAACCAAAATGTGTTTTCGGTAGGCCAGTAATGCATATTATGTTGATTGACCGTACCGTGATTGGTGAAAGTCGACTAATTAGAGAATAACGAAGAAAAGGGGGTCTCGTTCAATTTGCTGAAGTGCCCATTGCGAATATCCTCAGTTGAAAGTTCTTGATGCATTGAAACATGTTAAGGATGGTATTTATGCCGATGTAATATCTTACAGACAATCGTTTGAGAAATTCCTGATTCACGACTTATTTGGCGAGTGCTAATGTGAGAATCGTGTGCAACGGCAGTTAACACTGCTATTTCATTGTCCTCAACAGCCACCCTATCTGACCGATTCCTATTCTTTGGTTGCACACTTCCTTCACCAGTGAATTGTTGGATGACCCGATAGAAGGAAGCGCGCGATCGTATCTGGTCTGGGAAACGTTGGGCGTAGTGAGCAACAGCACCATCGATGTTTCTTCCACTTTCTCCATGAATCAATATCATTTCAATTTTCTCTTGAATTGAAATAGCCTGCATTATTAATCTGGAAAACGTTACTAATAATAATCTGTTCCTCAAAACAAACATCGACCTTCTAAATGAGATACAGTTCCGTTCAAGTAGAAAAAAAGGGCAGAGTGCACATCATACACTATCAGATAAGTTTAGAACAATTTATCTCTATCTGAAATTTCTTTGAGTTTTAACTTCACTCGAGGCAATAATGACTTCCTCAAAACAAATCTCGACCTTCTAACACCCTAACAACGTTGGAAACCGATTAATGATTTAGGCGTGCCAGTGCAGCGGTATCTAGCACTGAACGAATAAGGCCCTTTGAGACAAGGTCGTATGCCCCATTGAGGAATACGACTGAGCAATGAAAATCAGGAATTATCATTTGAAAAATCAAAAGTGACCTTCGTTTGACCTTGAAAATGGGTCTCAAGGTGGTCACCATCTTCAGAACCTGGTCTTCAGAACCTTGTCTGAAACATTTTTCGCGATATTTCGTACTTTTCGAGTAATTTTGATGTCTTAAGTTTTATGGCGCCCTCTGGCGGGAAAAGAACGCATTTTTGGAATAAGTGTTTCATGTAAAAGAATTGTAATTTTTCACGCAGATTACGAATCTGTCAAAAAATATAGGGGTTCCCATTAAAAAAGCGTGACCTTCGTTTAACCTTGAAAATGGGGATCAAGGTCAAACTCGTTGTCACCATCTTATGTCCCCTTTAGGACCTTTTGACTTTTGTCTGAAACATTTTTCGCGATATCGCGTATTTTTTGAGTAATTTGGAGGTCTCAAGTTAAAAAACTCACCCTGTATATTTATATTCGTTATCATTTGATTCATCTTGGTTGTTGAAGTAACTGTTTCACCATCTGGTGTATTTACTTTTTACTTGTAGGCACCTTGCCCAGATAATATATACAGCACAGCCCGACTTACATTGTAAGGTAAGATTTTTTGTAATTAAATCACCTAACTTTTGCCGCCATAAATAATTATCCACCAATGTGTTGAAGTTTCGTAATTTTCTGGAACTGCCTTATTTTTGGAAACTCTTATAATTCTGTAAAATGGAAGTACAACTACATTGTGTATTCTTGGGAAACTTCTCAGTATCTTATATTTTTCTTTTGACAGACCCAAATTCATAAAGAAAGCCAATGTATTATCACTATTATACCTGTCCTTGCAGTAGACATGCGGCAACAGCCTTTGTCTTTTCATGATCCTTATTATACTCTATTGTTAAGGCATTAGAAGGTTCTGCAGTGGTTATGTTTTCGGTAGCATATATTAGTAGACGTTGACAAAATATTCAAATAAATTGTTGCATGAAATTTCCATTTTTACGTTTTAGCTAATATTTTGTAATACAGCAATTTGTTCGATATGACAATATTTTGAAACAAAACCAATAATAAATTTTTGTTGCTCATTGTAACATAGTACAAGAAAAATTAAAATTTGGGTCTGAGTTGTTAATTTTGCACAGCGCTGTACTTCTTTCAATGAGAGAGAGAGCCTAGTTTTTACAATCAAACCAAAAAGTTAAAAATATGGTAAATCAATTTTTAAGTGAACTTTGACAAATCTTTTGATCCGAAAAAATATATTTTTTTTTTCAATTACCGAAGCTCCAAACACTTCCTTTTTCAATGAATTTAAAAAGATTGCATGAGAGACCCACCCGTAAATTGAAGTATGCAAGCAATTAGGCCTAAACGAGCTCTTGTTCGACGTCTCAATGATGTCAACAAAAAGGACAGTTATACACTACAGAGAATTTATGACGCTTTGGATACGTTTGCAGCAGCAAAATGATTTGAACATATGAGCCGAAGAGTGACTACTGGCAGATAGAAATCAATAGAAAAGCTCGTGATGAACAGTAATACCGTTAGGA
The DNA here is from genome assembly GCA_907269105.1 of Volucella inanis. Taxonomy (NCBI): domain Eukaryota; kingdom Metazoa; phylum Arthropoda; class Insecta; order Diptera; family Syrphidae; genus Volucella; species Volucella inanis. The sequence continues at coordinate 51,297,090 of OU026154.1, forward strand.
CTGTTGAACACTTCGGTCACCGTCATGCGATTAATGGTACGTACATTGCAAGCGCAACGAAGCTCAATCCAAGAAAAATAGGTCTTCATCCGTTCGGAAGCTGGGCTGTCTTCAAACATGGAACCTTTTTGAGACCGCCCAAGAGTAACGGGAGTTTTTGATAGAATTACAAAGCGCCTGCACTAACTTTCGGAAATAAGCCGTAAGTTCAGGTGGTCGGAAGAGTGTAAAAAAGCATTTCAAAAACTCAAGTGTTTGCTGTGCCTCCATCTTGGGTTATCCCACATTTGGAAAAATGTTCATCGAGGACCCAGACGCTAGCAATGTTGTGGTCGGAGCAGTTCATAATAGTCAAGAGAAACTGGTTGCAAATTATACCAAGGTACTCTTTTTTAAAGAACTTAACACTTAAGAGGATATTACTACTCTTAAACTGCCGGAGCATTGCCGGAGAAAATTGTATAGAGAGAGAGAGAAAGATCTTTGGTCTCAGTGGTTATTTCGCTCCATGGGTGGTATTCAACATTTAATGGGGTGACTAAATTATTAATGTAAATTTACTTGTTGTATTTTAGGCAACCTTTCATCTCACAAAATTTTAGTTCCCTGAAAAAAAGAATGCCTTTCGGGCACGGCTGGTATTGAACAGAGAAGCCACTTGAACAACGGCCTGAACGGTATTACTTCGGCTTAAATTCTGTCAACGAAGCATTTTCGTAAGTACCTCTATAGGAAGAGTTCATTCTTCGCACGATTGACGCAGCTCTGCAATGGCCATTTGTCCGATGGATCGAGTAATTTCAGGGCTAACAGGTGATATATGGGCAGATGAAGCAACATTTCGTATGCGTGCTACTACTACTCATGCCATAGCTCAGAATCAGCGAAATATTCCAAGAAATACATGGAGGTTCCATCCTCAGGAGGTCACCTGAAAATTAAAAAGACGTTACTAAAGGTAACTATTGCACTGTAGCACTATTGGCTAAGTGCAAAACAAAATGTCGAGAATTGGTAAAAGAAGTGCAAACCTTTGCTGCAACCAAGATCCCAAAAGTTAAGCCACAGGGAAGAATGGGACAGAATGTCGCAGTACCATTCAAATGAATAAACATTATCATTGCTGGCCCGTTTCCCGAAACAGTTATGGGCAACCGATACACTTACGCTGTCAAAGATTTTTTTCAGTTAGTACCTAAAACGTTTCGCAATATTCGTAGTGCTTGTCTTAATAGCATGAGTAATTCCTTACTAATGCTGGCTAAAATGGCAAAGGCATGCTCGACCAGCAGCATAATACATCGTCATTGATCCAACTACCCTATACGGAAGATATTTAAAAATGTGGCAATCCAGCTAATAGCATCCGATAATAACGGTACGGTTTCTTGTTGAAGACCCTGAAATACACTGAACTGCCCAACTTAAGTCCACACAATCTGCTGAACCCAATAGTTTAACTACCGAGCTGTCTAAGGTAGCAGGTGATGATTGGTTTCGGACCAAACATCAACTCTTCGCCGAAATGTTAGTCGACGAAATAGTGCCTGACAAATGGAATCTCAGCAGTTTGTTCGATCCGAAAAATGGGATCGAACAACAAAGCATATGTGAACTCAAAAGACACTTCGTAAACTGTCTCACCGTCCCCTATTAGTGTGATTTTAGACCATATTTCACCATAGATAAATTTTTACACTACCGCAGATCTTAGAAAAAAACCCAGAGGTTCCAATTCGATACACACCACCCTTTTTTCAATTCCCAAGCCGCATATAACAGCATCTATAGGGTTTAACTATGCAGAGCCAAATCCACTTTCGAGATCCCCGCAATCTCATTTGACCATGCAGCATGACGATGGAGAACGCACGCTGCAAGATCAATAATGAAAAAACGAGACCTTAAATTTCAGATTTAATTTCTTGAAAGAATTATGCGAAACATACAGGTCAACTCTAGAGGCGCCATCTTCAAAATTCTGTTCACTAACTCTGGAAGAAGACTGGCATAACTCAAAAATTTGAATATTCTGGTTTTACACAGTAAAGTACTTAAAACTATTCTACTTTTTTTTTAAAGTGTCACTAATACTAATTTTAATATACGCCGTCATACATGTTGAATCGCTATAAACATCAACAAGCTGTATTGAAATATCAATCAACAACAGTTTTTCCAAATGAATGTTTTTCGACTTGTGTCAGTCATCTTCCAAAGTTTCGGTATAAAGACGATATTCACAAGTTGAGAAAATCACAACGAGCTGCCAGTGGCGTGTTTGCGGCAAATGAAGCAAAGGCGGCAAAGAAGGGCTAAGCGGTCAACGATAGTAAAACAAAATATATGCTGTCAACCAAGAGGGTCATATAACATCAACGCCTAGAGCAAAATGTTACGATAGACAGGTAACTCCACTATCACCTGCGAAAACGACACGAGCGTGGGAATCATGTAAAAAAGCTTTTTGGCTAATCTCTGCTTGTGCTTAGAAGACAACTGAACCCATTTCTCAAACAACCGAGAAGTCAGTATAGACAGAATAGGAATCGAGAGAAAATGATGGTAGTGTAATTTCAACGGAATGATTAAAGGGGCAGTGCTGTAGCCTTTTATTGTGAAAGACGCCATCTGAAAACGAAAACCAAAAAACTAGCTAAGACTAAAACCATTATCGAAAGCCCAATCTTATTGAACATTAATGGAAGCCCTTTTACAGCTGATATCGAATGTTTCAGAATTATGGAAAGAAATCATCATAAAGAATAATACAGTACCAGTACCCACCTTTCCCTTTTCCAAAATAATATACTCTACTGATGACATTAACAAAAAATTAAAAAAAAAAAACAAACAAAAGCTAACAAAAAAAACAACTATTTTTCTGCAAGTTCGCTTAGGCTAATTTATTTAGTATTTTATTTTATTATAAAGGTTGACCAGATTAGGACTAAACTAGGATTAAATAAAACAACGACGGTGTGAGTTAAAAAATTGATTTAATTTCAACGTAGCTTTTTGAACATGCCATTCTGAATGGAATAGCACATCACTTAAATGACCGCCTCGGCTTCGCTGACAGTGCTTTGAGCAATCGGTCCAATTTTTAATGACTTGGTCTAATATGTGCGGCGCTATTGCGGCAATGGCGTGTCGAATGTTAGCCTGAAGCTCGTCCAAAGTGGTTGACTTGTTAGCTTGGTCTAAGGACTTGAAGTAGTCCCAGAGAAAATAATGGAGTGGTGTCAAATCGCATGATCGCGGCGACTAATTGAAATGACCCAGTCGCTCACAATTTCGAGCGTTGTTGGCATGTAGCGCCGTCTTATTGGAACCACAGCTCGGATGCATCGATGTTGACGAGCCCTGACTACAAAAAGTTGATTAACATTGCTCTACATCTGAGACCATTGCCGGTAACATTATTTTTAGAGAATAAGGTCAAATGATGCTGCCATAAACCGCAACAAGCCGTTAATATTTTTGGATGTATTAATGCTTGCCCGAACACTTGTGTATTGTGTTCGCTCCAAAACCAGCACTTTTCCTTGTTGACATTTCCCTTATGCGAGAAGATGATTTTATGGCCAAAATCCAAATCTTCGGTCAACATTTCCAGCGCCAAACTAGCGTTAAGATCCAAAAGAGTCTACTCATTCTTAAACTTTTTCACCGTGCGACCAACCTCACGAAGAAATTTACATCGCATATTTACAACTGAGCTGGAACTTGGGTAATATTTTTTAATAATTTTCGCACATCCGGCAAGCGTTAAACGATGCATTTTTATTATTTTAATAGGTAGGTGGCATTGGTAACTTTGACAGCTGCTGAAACATAACAATTGGAAAAACGATCATTGCCATCTTGTCAGCCGTTACATATTTCATTCATTTAAATATTTGTATAAGAGTAATATATAATGTTAAAATGATAATACCAAATCGTGGTAGAAGCAACACTTCTTTTAACAATTTGTGACAGAACTGAGGGGCAACAAAGGGTGAATTCGAGGATATAGCAATAAATCAAACGAAAATTGAAGTAGAATTGAATAGATTGTGTAACAATTCTCAGAAGAATGGAGAGTCTCGCTACTCTGTGGAGTATTTCAACAGAAGATAGGATCAATTGGAACATCTCATGACTGATTTCCAGGTAAACAATGGATATTTGGAAGAGCAGCGCAGTTCAAATTCACAGCATGCTCATCTTCCTAAGAAAGTATTTCATCCAATTTAGAGAAATTTATCTAGGTATAAGAAATTTATAAAGGTACCTTCAAATCAGAATATATAAGCAACCGGCGCCAGAGCCGATACCCGACGATGCAGGCATTCAAATGCAACTGTATTCCCAACGAAATGATTACGTGCAGGAGCATGTGTCTAGTAACGAACTCATCGAATTAAAACAGCTGAATCAATATACTTATATCCAATTCTTATTCGAAAACACGAACCAGAAGCAGTAATTCCACAACCTCCAACTCATAAACACTCCATCATTTCGTAGGAACTATGAAGTGTAGACAACATTTTGGGAACAATTTGATCAATTTGTTCACCAAAACCATTCCCTAAGTGATGTAGAAAGAATTGAATATTTATAAGGCAATTTAGAGGGAGAAGCAGCAACGATTATTAACCACTTATCACCGACGTCAAGCAATTATGCAACGGCTATAGCAACTACATATGTACATATAAAAATTCAGCACGAAAAGAAAACTCTCTCTCAACTCTCCCTCAAAAACTTGGGATCCTTGAATCAAGAAAATTATAGGGGATAATTTATCGTGAGATTTGATTTTCAAAAGCCTTTTTTTGACGATCTGTCCTATGACTCCTATCAAACTGCTTTGTCATTTTTGTTCAGTATCGTTTGGCAAGTCACCATGGAAAGACTCACACTACTTCTTCTTCAAATGTTCAGCGGTTTTACGAAAATCAGCGTTCTGTAAGAACAGCACATAGCTGAGGGTGTACGCGAAGACCGTGACAAATCGATTCGACGTCGTTCTCAGCAGCTTATATTATATATATTATATTTTCAGCGAATGGGCTCTGGAAAAACTCAATGAAAATCCGGTGTTTTATCGTGAAATTTTGTTCAGTGATGAAGCCCATTTCTGGCTCAATGGATACGTTAATAAACAAAATTGACTGAAACAATTGACTTGTTGAGAAATCATTTTGGTGAGCACTTAATTTCACGTTTTGCTACGGTGAATTGTCCGCCTAGATCGTGCGATATCACACCTTTGGACTGTTTTCTCTGGAGACATGTAACGTCTCAGGTCTTCAGGCTTCATTGGAAGCCAACATTACTCGTGTTATCCGCAAAATACCAGTTGCTATGCTCGAACGATTCGCTCAATATTGGACCTTCCGAATGGGCGACCTCTGACGTAGTCGTGGCCAACATTTACATGATATCATTTTCAAAAAGTAAATGTCGTGAATTGTTCTTTTAACCGATAAAAATTTTAAATTCACTTTTAAATTTATGTATTTTATTTTACATTATAAATCAAACCTCACGATGAATCGCCCTTTATGAACAGTCAAAAGGATCATCAACAGCAATTCCTAGACTATACGAGATTTTTAGCTTTACTAAAGGTAGATTCCGAGGATTAGAAAGCTGTCGTAAATTAAACCAGTCTAAAGTTAAAATAACTTCCGCAAAACTCATTTGAATGCAGTCACATGGTCGAAACGTATACTGTATAAAAGTAATTTTGTTTTTAAATTTAAGTAACACTGCATAGCTCTAGGCGCAGAACCTTTTAATGTAAATGCAAAAAATTTTGTCAGTAATCTGTTTGTGAAGAGAAATGAGAAGAGCGAGCACTAGGCACATGTTATGCAAAAAGAAGTAGTCGAGAGAAGAGAGACCGCGGACATACTGACTTAATATCAGACCACGCGTATAACTAGGTAATTAGTATCTTTACTGAGATTGTAATTATTATTGTAAGCTTAAACAAGTTGGCTTGTTAAACGTTATTGATATTTGATCCAGTTTTTAAATCATTAGTATCTTTACTGAAATTGTAATAATTACTGTGAGCTAAAACTTAATTCAAATGTAAACAAATAAACGTAACGTAAGCCTTTGATTGTAATATGAATGTATTGTACGACATTTTAAAGTTAAAAATAGATGTTATTTCCGGACGAATAAATTACCTCTCTTTGCTGTTACACCAATTCGAAAAAGGGTGTTTTATTTGAAACTGCATTTAACTGCCCATCGCTTACCCTACACATACCCTAGCACAAAGTTTAAACTCTACACACCCCAGCATTTGGTCCTTACGAGCTGGATAGAATTCTGGCAAAAAAAAAAATGTCTGAAATCATAAAAATTCAAAATTGCGAACAGCAAGTAAAAAGTCCAATTGCACAAATTTACGAGAACATATGTTATATACAGATAAAAAGAAAATAAAAACAAATTAAATGAAACCATTTGGTCCTTACGAGCCGGATCTTAATTTAACATTTTAACATTAAACTTTTAAGCGATAAAAGTACAAGTGCAAGTATATACAAATATATGTATATATAAAGAAAAAATATGAAAGGCTAAGTACATACGAGTACATATTTTTCCTCCCGATCGGGGTCTTTCCCTTGTCTTTCTTCTTCCAGTGGTTATGCATAAATCGCATTTCCACGACGTGTTATAATTCGTTTTCCAACTTTAACCTCAACTGTCACCAGCAAGGCAAAGCTGACCAAAGGTCGTAAATTGCTGTAATAACAGATATAAATACTAATAAATACTTGATACGCCGCACACATATTGATTAATTAATTTTCAAATAAAAACCTTTCAAAATGTCGAAATTATCATCGGGTGCATATCAGAAAGGTGTTCAGAGGCAGTTTCTTCGACACCACTCCATTTTCAAAAAGGCTGGAGCATCACCTCGTACAGCAAGCTATCTGTCAAGTAGTCTTCTTGATTCGGAAGTTAACTTCAATAACGCACTTGATCTTCAAGCAGGTATTCGACAAGGAAATGTTGAAGAATGTCTGGAAGAAGAAGATTTTGAAACTTTTGATCTGTTACAAGAAATACATTTCACTTAACGAGGTGAATTGGTCGATGCTATCGAAAATGCCAAATTTAAATTCTGTAATTCGAGGGCTGGTACACAAAATGGTGGGCTCTTCATGATGTCTACAAAAATAGAAAGCTGGGTGAAACTCAAAAACTTCATTATTAAAAATCCTCTCTTACAGATGAAACTGCTCGTTTGTTGCACACACAAGCGAGTGTTTGTAAACGCTCACTTCCAACTTTTTTTTTTTTTAAACAGCAGCAGTTGACAAAGGGGACCGCAAGTAATATAAAGTCTCTATTGGACTCGTCCTAGGAATGATTCCATGCCCTAGAAAATTTAGGATTGCCGGTTAGTTCTTGGGACAACAAAAGTTAACTGGTTTTACTCAGCGTTTGTGGGAGGGGAAGTTAGGTAGTTCGAAGGTGTTGACTACACTATCCAAATTTAAACAGTTCCTGGTAAAACGTTTTCGAACCTTAGAAGCAAAGGCTGGAACAAGTGGCATAAGGGGCAGCGGGTTTTCTTCACTGAAAGCTGTTGCACTTGCAAAAATTTGCTACCTACCATCAAACATGGTAACCGGAAAAAGCAAGAAATTTAAATGACACAACACAAAATTTATTATAACCACACTTTACATAAATTCACATAGAAAAAGTCATTTCTATTCTTTTAAGAATGACTTATTAGCTTAAATAAATATAAATAATAACAAATTTGTTAACCCTAGATTTCCTACAAAGCACAACATACACATTTAGTCCACTCAATCACACAAAATTATTCATCACGGCAAGATTGGGAGTTTCCGAAATTCCAAAATTAGTCCGGCCAAAATAGCAATAAAAATAGTGATCAAATAACATAAACTCCGGCAGGGCTACTGATGTCCCCATAGATCCCATGTGTGCTTAAAAAGTTATTGAAGGTCAAAAGTTAAAATATTCGGTTATTTAAGTTTTATCAAAAATATACCCCAGATAAAAATTACACATCATAAATTTATTTACTTTTTTACATACTTTTCTTCCTAAGAATCTTCATTCGTAATATATCGCTGTTCTAAGAGTTGAAGGATTTACATTCTGCATGAATTTTAGCACTTTATTTCTGCTGGTGTACCCAAGGTCTCTACCAAAATTCAGCTCTGTCAGATTTTGTTTTATTTCAAATGTCTATTTTTACCGGACTAAATTCGAACGTTCGATTATCAATGTTATCCACTGAAAATATAGGGTGATTCATCGTGATGTTTAACTTATAATGTAAAATAAAAGACATAATTTTGATGGTACACTTCAAATTTTTATTATCGATTAAGAGAACAATTCATGGCATTTACTTTCTGAAAACAATTTTATGTAAATGTTGGCCACAACTACGTCTGAGGTGTTCCATTCGGAAGGTCCAATTATGAGCGACTCGTTCGAGCATAGCGGCTGGTATCTCGCGGATAACACGAGTAACGTTGGCTTCCACAGCGTTAATCGTATGTGGCTTATTCCTTAAGACGTGAGACTTAACATATCCCCAGAAAAAATAGTCCGAAGATGTGATATCGCACGATCTAGGCGGCCAATTTACAGTAGCAAAACGTGAAATTAAGTGCTCACCAAAATAATTTCTCAACAAGTCAATTGTTTCACGCGCTGTTTGGCTCGTAGCGCCGTCATGTTGAAACAACAAAAACAAACATGTGCTTGAATTTCAGGAAGCACATAGTCCGTTAACATGGCGCGATAACCGTAACATTCTGATTTGCCTCATTTTTGAATATATATATAGGGTTTTCTAATAACGACAGCTTTTTTTTAAATAAAAGGCAAACCGTTTGAGATATTTCAAAGACTTTATTATTGGCTTGAAGTACAATCAAAACATTTAAGAATGGTACTCGACAATTTTCAACGACTCGGCCACACATTTCGGCCGAAACGGCCGCTATTTCGCCTTCAATGTTGGCTCTGAGCTCTTCCAACGTCGTCGGCGTGTTGGCATAAACCAATAACTTAACGTAGCCCCACAGAAAATAGTCAAGCGGCGTTAAATCGCACGAACGATGCGGCCAATCGACTGGCCCATGTCTTGAGATAACACGCTCACCATACTTTTTCTTCAATAAATCGATTGTAGCGTGTGCTGTGTGGCTTGTGGCACCATCCTGTGGGAACCACATGTCGTCCAAGTCCATATCTTCCAATTCGGACCAAAAATAATCGGTGATCATGGCGCGATAACGCTGACCATTCACAATAACGTGACGATCGTTATCGTCGACGAAAAAATATGGCCCAATAACGCCGCCGGCATGCAAACCACATCAAACAGTTATTTTTTGTGAATGAAGTGGTGATTCATGAAGCACATGTGGGTTTTCACCCGACCAATAATGCATATTTTGCTTATTGACGAACCCATTGAGATAAAGATGAGCTTCGTCACTGGAATTGACTGATTTGGATCGTTTGCTACGGACATCTGAATGGCAACGATATTTTCCACACTTCGACCACCCGTTGTCTTACTGACACGGCAACATCAAACAACGAATATGTAGACTCAAATTTTTGCACTAAACTTGTTATTGTCTGTCTACTAGGGCGAGAATTACGGCCGAAAATTGGAGTTAAAGCTCCTAAAGTTGCAGTCACCGACTCCGAATATCTGTAGAAATTTTTTATAATTTGCAGACGTTGCTCGTTAGTGTACTTCACCATAGTGAAAATGTTGAGTTTACTGAATAAATTTACAGTGACAGTTTGATGATTCGTGAAAGAGTGCGTTCACAAATTAAATTCAAAGTTGTCAATCCCTATTGGAAAACCCTATATATGGACCGATGATTCCATCAGCCTATAAACCACACCATACCGTTGTTTTTAATGGATGTAATGATAACTCTTGGTACTTTTCGAGTTGCTCATCAGCCCAAATACGGCAATTTTGTTTAATAACCTATCCATTGAGCTAGAAATGGGCATCATCACTGAACAAAATTTCACGATAAAACACCAGATTTACATTGAGTTTTTCCAGAGCCCATTCACTGAAAATACGATGCAAATTGAAGTCGTCTGGCTTCAATTCTCGCACAAATTTAATTTTGTAAAATTACGGAAAATACGCCAACTTGTCGAATAAGCCAAGCCAAGCTGCTGAGAACGATGACGAATCGATTTGTCACGGTCTTGGCGTACACTCTCAGCTACGACAAATCTTTTGCGCAAATCTCTTCGCACATCATCATACTGCACAACAAAGAAATGCATACGCGGGGAACATTTACTGTACAAAATAAAACTACGAATTGTACCGAATTTGTTATGAGAATGATTTTAATGATCTTGAGTTTTGGCTTTAGATTTTTAATTTTTTTTTTTTTTTTTTGCACTTGCACACACCGGTGTCACTTTCGCGATACTGAAAATAAAACACACGATTTGTGTATATCATACCATATACACACACAAGCCTACAAATAATTGATTGTGTAATCGCGCGGTGAACACAATTTTAAACGAAATAAACAAAATAGAATTTTGAGAAAAACAGGGAAATAACAGACAAGAAAGTCAGCACTAAGACAATTTACTTGGGAAATATCAATGATCTTAAAAACGTTCTTTATAAAGAATCCGACGCCACCTGCTGCGCAATTTACATTTGTTTTAGCATAGAAACTAAAACCACACAGGAAATAATCATTTTCTTCAAACTCATAAGGCAGAACATAATATCCGGGACACACGCAAACGATTCAATATGTGTGAAGGGTGCAGAAAAGTTTTCTCTCAGACTTCTAATATTTTGATGAACAATAAATAATTTTTCATTGCAATGGTTGAGGGTGAGATATATGAAAAATATATCTAAATGAGTGAGATATTATTAAATGATTAAATCGAGATAACTCTTCCACCATCCTTCTTTTTTACTAAAATTTTATTAAACGATACATACTATATTTTGCCCCTTTTTCCTATTCTATCTCTTTCGTTTTCATTAAAAGTGCTTGCGTTAAACGAGTGAGAGAGTCATTTAAAAATATGTCGGTTCCTTTGCTGTTCCTGCTGTTGCTTCCGTTTACATCATCGCTGAAGAGGTCAACCACATAAGTGTTGAATCTTTTTTCGTTTGCCCTCTTTGCGCACATTATGCGTTGCTTAGTTGTAAGATTGTAGAACTTTACACAGATGATTGGATTAGGCTGAGCTTGTGAGCGTATATTTTTCACATAACAACACATAATATCACCGTTAGCAACATCTACTATATAGATAGGGCATTATTGATAATTTTATTTATTGTGAATTTTTAATTGCATTAGTGTCATTGACACTAATGTATATATACCAACAATGTATATAAAGTTGATTATTGATTCTTGTTGTTGCAAATTTAATTAAGACTCCAAATTTTGAAATTTTACTTTAACTTCTTCGTCCTCTTTTCTCAATTCGGTTAATTCTTGGAGAAAGCGGGTGTTACAATCGTCTAATTTTGAGAGTATGTCATCTGAACGGTACAGATGTCACTGTTAGATCACTCACTCACTCACTCACTATTTTTAGGATGAGTGCTGGATGAGTATTTGCGTTAAGTGGTGTGTTGTTGTGGTTCTTCGATGTTTCTGGCGTTGGAGCAAGCAGCGAGTGTGGTCTTGAACTAAACTTACTACTTGATTTATAAAATTCAGCATCACTTTAGTGATATTAACACAAATTAAATAAAAAAAAAATGTTTGCAGTCACTGGAATTTAGCAATTCAATTCAATTCAATAACAATATTTTTTGCGATGTGTACCCCACGACAACAACATATAATGATTGGTTGGCTAAAAAGTTCTTGCATATTAGTCAGATTATTATCTAGATTTGATAGGTTTGACCATGTATTTAAAGGAATCTGTGTGATATGAGGAGATTATAAAATATGAAACGAGTGTCTGTCACAATGGTCAGCAAGGATTTTCGCAGGAATTCGCACTTAGACAACCCCAGTCCGTATGCCGAAAATTAAGGTCGCACCCAATTAGAAAAATGTCTTAGGTCACCACGTTTTGTGCTCCAGAAAAGTAAAGACAAATAATTTTATTTAAACGGCCATAAGCAAAAAATATTTAAATAGCTTTGTTTTCAATTATTTTAGCAATTGGAACCGCTTCGCGTTTTATCGTCTTATCGTTTTATAGTGGTCACACCTCCACCATATTTGTATTCCTTTTTGGACAAGTTTTGCATCGTTTATTGTATTTCAGACATCTTTTAGTGTAAACCTACATCAATGTTATGCGAGGTTAAAGAAGCAAAAAATTATAATGTCTTATTTCGAATACCTCTAGCATTCCAACATAAATATATTATAATTATATATATTATAAGTACTTAATCTCACATATGTATTTACCTTATTGATACAAATACTTTAAAGCTAATTGAGCTTGAAATTTCCCAAGCAGCGTAATCATTTTAGCAGTGAGAGCTTTGATTTCTTCCAAGGACAAATGCTCGCTGATTGCCCTTAATGTGGTTCTTATCTTAGTACTAGTGCTAGTCCACACATTTAATCAATTAGTTTGAAATGTCGGTATTGGCGTGGCTGGAGGCATTCTATTTTCTCGTAGAGAAATAAGAGCGGAAGAACCATTTGCGTGTGAAGCAAACCCTTGAAGCTTATATTGTTGTTGCTGATTAAGTTTTGGTTTATCAAACTTTATCGCATGTGAATTATCATATTATTACTTGAAAACAGATCTCTAATTTCCTAAAATGATTTGCGGCTTTCGCAAGTAAGATCGGTGAATTTGTGAGCTTTGCTGCAGTTGGCGCGTTTTAGATTTTTTCATTGGCTATCTTTAGTGCTGTGATTTTCTGCGAAAGTTCCAAAATATATTAATTTTGTTCGCCGTGCACAAACATTTTTTAATTATAAAGTTGAATGACTTTGTTGCGTTGGCTTCAGATGAAATCAACGTTCTAAATATGGATCGAGTATTTTTTTTTTTAAGATCATTTAGTTTAGTAGAGTCCAAGTTCTTTTCCATGGTTTTAATGCTTTAAACTTTAAGTCCTAAAGATATAACTTCAGGTTTCAATGAGTGTAATCGAGTCCATAAAACATGACATTAAATTACCTTGCTGTTAATAGATCATAACTAAGAATTTGATTTTTTTTTTTTAACAGATTAGCATATTGAATTGTAGCTATCAACGTTTTCACAATTATTTTTACCGCTGATAGATATTTTCTTGATGGGGTAAAGAGTGCACTTCTTCTCTTTTTTTTTGTAAAATATAGGTCAGTGGAATCTTGTTCTTTGCTTTTACTCCTAAAGTTGTTTGGGTCTCGTCACAACCAATTTCGTTATTCGAATTGGATTAACACTGGAGAGCTGCAAAATTAAGATTGTTGAACATCAAATTATTTTCTTTAACACCAAGAGTCTGAGCTTTCTTATTTTTTTTTTTTTTTTTGTTATTTCATTATATAGTACCGCACAGAATTTTGAGAACGGCTTGTGAGTTCAAACCGAAGATTAATACTGAAAACCTTTCATATATTCGATTCCGGTTAGAAATTTAATTTGAATAAAGGCAAAGAAAACAAGACCAGGTAACTGATTAAAGTTTCGTTTGTGTGATAATAAAATTGATATGCAATAACGGTATAATTATCTGACGAACAACAACACAATATAAATATAGCACACGTTGCACAAAACCCCAAACCGAAAATCACCAAAATCCTCAAATACAAATTGAGATATCTTATCTAACAAACCATATTTGGCGGCCGATGATGTGTTCAACACTTTTTAAATGCAATACATTAAGAATGCAATTTATCTCCCTCCATTTAAGTTAATAACAACTGCTGTTGGGGCTGAAGAATTTATCGATACCAGTCGCCATATTTTGACAATTCATATCTCGCCAACTCTTTGAACTCTACAAATCGTGTTAGGCTTTCGGTTTCGTGTAGGCAATCGCAGAATCAGAGAAAATTTCACAAGAGAATACCCACACTGCTGATCTACAATGAAATAACGTTAGAGATAGGTATAAAATATTCCACCCAGGTACGTCCGACTATAAGAGTCTGATTAATCCAATGGACGTTAACCAATCTCGCCAAACAAAAAAAATCAATCTAACTACGTGATTAAATTAAATATAACGAAATTTTCATTGGACAACATATTCAATATTCGCAAATTCCATTAATTTGTAGTTAAACATATAGGGTGATTCATCGTGAGGTTTGATTTATAATGTAAAATAAAACACATAAATTTAAAAGTGAACTTAAAATTATTATCGCTTAAAATAACAATTCATGACATTTACTTTGGCTTATTCCTGAAGGCTTGAAACTTGAAACTTTACATATCTCCAGAGAAAATAGGCCAAAGGTGTGATATCGCACGATCCAATTTACCGTAAAAAAACGTGAAATTAAGTGCTCACCAAAATGATTTCTCAACAAGTCCATTGTTTAACGCGTTATATGGCACGTAGCGCCGAGACCATGTGCTTGAATTTCTGGAAGCACCTAGTCCGTTAACATAGCGCGATAACGCTTACCATTGACGGTAACTTTCTGATTTTCCTCAGAAATATGGACCAATGATTCCACCAGCCCATAAACCTCGCCATACCATTGTTTTTAATGGATGTAGTAGCTCTTGATACTCTTCGAGTTGCTCGTCAGCCCAAATATGACAATATTCTTTATTAACGTATCCATTAAGCCAAAAATGGGCTAATTTTCGTAATACAGCTGAACAATTTGGAGACGCTGTTGTGGTGTGAGTCTTTAAATGATAACTTGCCAAACGATACTGAACAAAAATGACCAAGCAGTTTGATAGGAGTCACGCGTGATTTTGTATTAGAGTTCTACTACCGTTCTTACCATTGCGTGATAAATTTCTATCAATTTGCATATATGTATGTTAGATTTATCACTTTTTGCATTAGAATTACTTATATTAAAATTGGAATGTATATATGCATGTTATCTCTTCGTTCTCATCACAATTGGTGATAATAATTGAATGGTCCGCGGAATAAAATGGTCGAAGTCCACACCAATCAATTTCGAGAAAAATGAAAATTAAAGTTTACTGACTAATTAAACGCTAAATTGAAAGGGAAAAAAAAGCATAATTTTTGTCAGGCAAACTGTTGTCAACATTTAAATCTAATTTATTTCATAATGAATGGATAAATTAAAGAAAAATGTGACTTATGTCATTCATCCATTCGACATCTTTGGACTTGTTTTTCCATTGCTATTAAGCATCTATTGGTGGGTCGTCAATTAATTCATCGTCGCTTTCTTCTTTCTGGTTGGCATTGTGTATCTTTTATAAGACTCATTTCCATCTGGTCTCTGGAGGAATTTGATGATTCAGCTTCTTTTATTATTCTTCTATTGCAGAGTGTCTTCAACAACGTTGACACTTCTTCATGCTTCTTCTTTTCCTTTACCTAATTTTCGATCGAAGAGCTGTTGTATGGGCCCATTTATGTTGATTTGTGAAAAACCATTTTGACTTTCTCATTGCAAAATCTAAATATTCTGATAGGGCAAGTTTACAGAGGACAATTTTTAGCATAAAAACTCACTCCAATTTTGAAAATCAAAATTTTCTTCACTGTCAATAACTTTAATCGGGAAGGGGTTCATTCAGCTTCTTCTTAATTTCTGCAGTCTTTGACGAGACTTATGTCTCGATCATGTTCAAAATAAAAATAACTGCTTATCGGATATATCACTTTTCCTGAATAAAAACGATTTTTATGGCAACTAAAAAGTGCAGTCACCGTATAATTTATATTCTGTCCTGCACACGAGTTACAAAATATAGCAAGATCCTTGACTTCCATCGGCAAAATCTTTGAAAAAAATCATACAGCATAGAGCAAACTTCATCTGCACCTTTTTTAGCAACAGATTCAAAAATTTTACGGATAGATTCGTAAGACAGTGGGAAGTTAGGGTTTATGTTAAACTGAACCATAAGAGTTTAACATTAGTGTTTAGGGCCTACGTTGGGACTTAACATTTACTGGTATCATTGATTACACTAATCTGAAATAGTTGATGATACAAAACGACCTATCTGTTCACTTCGACAGGTGGAGCCTGCAGCTTCAGACCTTCGACTTCGATATCGAGCATAGAAAGTTAACCCTAAGCCTAGTGCCCAATTCTCTCTCACGCGCCTACTGCCGACTTCCAGACACGTCCGTCTCACACGGAATTGCGTATGAGCAAATCGATGTACGGACAAGAGACCCGATACACGACGACTTAACCTGGAAACTCTGTATTCCGAAGGAGTTGCGTAAGAACGTGGTGGTAGCAGTACATGCTGCAGCAGCTGCTGGACATGACAGGATTCACAAGACTCTGACTCGCCTGAGGCTGATGATCTTCTGGTTTAATCAGATGTCTAGAATCTTGTCAGGTCTTGCGAGGTCTGCAAGTGTTGCAAGTCACCCAACAGACTGCCGATGGGCCAGCAGGTTTTTACGAAGCCATTTTTCCAGAGGTTCCATATTTATGCCCAGAAGAAATGGGACCTCCATGTGAGCGACGCGGCATTTTTTTTAAGGAGCATGGTGCACAATTCGACCGTATTTAAGCAGTATTATTATGAAATTTTAAGAAAACTGGATGCAGTGAAATACCTGAACACTGAAGTATTAGAAAAGGATGACAAATTAGATTTTATACGAAGGAACATTTTTGACAATCTAATGCTAGCACAGGACAATTAGTATACAGATGCAACTATAAGCAAAGTAGTTTAGCTAACATTTATAACACCAAATTAGGACATAATAAATTTAGTCTATGCTAGTAAAGACTTTATGAAGTAGGTAACCAAAATGGAGAAAAGGTGAGGATTTTACATGCAAAAGATCTCCATACCTAGCTTTATAAAGAGAACTCTAAATTTGACGCACTCTACCTGCTGTTGCTGGATGTCTTTTTATTTATTTATTTATTTATTTTATTTATTAATATTTATTAACAAATTTATTTTTTTATTTAATTCTTTATCTTTTATTCCAGTCATTAACATTAACTTATTATTTATCATGTATTATTTATCATGTGATTTTCGTGTAATTATATGTTTGAAAATAAGAAGGTGTTTTACAGGGAGTGGATTTTTTTGGATTTTACACCACATATCCAATTAATAGACTTTCTAGTCTGAACGTTTCTAGTGAAAGGATACCTTTGTTATCTTAACGAATTTAAAGTGTTCATGACCATTTACACTCTGTCTCCAAACCGGTAGCGTCAGCCTTTGAGCTGTTATATTTTAAATGTTCTATTTATGACCCTTCACTGCACCAAGTCCAACAAATTAACCCCTTTTCTTTAACACATCTATTTTTCTTCCAATATATTAACAAGATCTACTAATCTCTCTTTCCCAACTCACCCTGATTCTATCAATCGTCCCTTATTTTTTGAACGCTCTTTCCTCTTCTTCTTCGCAGGTCTATTTGACCACTAAAACCACCCCCATATCCCTTTTGCACCTACATATAAAGGTGTGTGAGAAGTCTGGTGGGTGAGAAGTGCTGAGTTTTTTATACGGCACAGGTTAGTCACATAGCTACAACCTTGTGATCTTCGGTCTGCAAGCTACATCACCTAAAAGAGATGCTACGTGTGACTTCCTCAACTGACAATAAAAAAAGTTATTTAATATTCAGGAAAAGAAAACAAACAGTGAATTACAGAAAAAAAATTCTCAAAGAAAAAAAAGTGAAGTGTAACATATAACATATGATAGACATATGTTATATGTGTCCGAGTTTAGCAGTATAAACCTTGAAGAGCATATTCCTGAAGTCCCATCAAATAAAAAATTGTATGGGGGGGGGGGTCTATTCTCATTCCATTTCAAGTTACAGCCCGTCAAAATGGGTGACCTCTAATTTGGAGGTGTAACCACTATAAACGCTATTACTTCTAAACTAGTACAGGTACAAAAATATTTTTAGACATTTCGAAAAGATAATTTAGTAGTGCATACTAGTCTTAAATGATTTGGGTACATCTGTGTTGCAACAAAAAAAGTAATGCCTCGTTAAACTCAAAATTATGAAAATTTGCGGTTCCATTTTTTTACTTACTTTAAACCTTTTCTTTCATAGCACCCCAGAAGATAAAATCAATGAACTGCGCTTCATCAGTCCACACAATGTTCTTGAGGAATTGCCCGTCTTCTGCATGTTTGCGCAGTAGCCATTGGCAAGATTCCACTCTTCTTTGCGCATCACCTGGTAGTAAATCGTGTACTAAGTGAGTACAATGAATGTACTGAATACATCAAGATCCACCTATCAATCGTTTGTTCACTTACAGAGCAAAATGTCGATTGTACATAGATCAGTTGAAACAAAATTGCAGTACATTTACAAAGCTGCGATAATAATTAGCACAGCTTTGCAAATTTACCGCAATATCAAATTTGTAAAAAGAGTAACAAAGAATTATTTAGAAGTTATAGCGTTTAAAATGGTAACACCTCCAGATTAGAAGTCACCTAGTAAATTTCTTCTGCCAAAAATTGGCTTTTGCTATAAAATCTGTTGATCGTAAGTAAAAAAGTTTCAAAACATAATTTTTAAGAAATTTTGCAAGTTTTTAAAGTTTTTTATTTTTTAAATTTTGTTTTATTTTCTATATTCTATTTTATATTTGCCATATTTCAGGTCGTGATGAGCCTTCATCGCTGTGTGATACTGGGTGATCTTATTGTTTCCTTATGTCCTTTTTCTATCATCTTTCTCTCCTCTCTTTTAAGGCACTATACCACAGTTGTTTTTTTTTTAATTTTCTGAAAGATACATTTGTTAAAAATTCTCTAAACATATTTAGTAAAGAAATTCGTAAAATTGACGGAAAATACAGCATATAAAATACAGATATATATATATAAATAAGGATGTATTATGTTATCCTTCAGCAAAACTTTCAAACTGTTTTTCTCTAAACTAGGTTTTTCAACTTTTGAAAAGCTATTCATCCGATTTGCACGTTCTAAGTCTTAAAATGTTCCCTATGGCATCACGAAGAGATTTCTTTAATAAAGGACTCCTATTTTTTATTTATTTATATATATATATGGGAAATAAAATACGCTGCGCCACAATTTTTTTTTTAGATATCGAAAATTCTCTACGTGATATACATATAAATATATCATATATTTATTTACAATTTTTTTTATAATCCCACGCGCGCACCAACCTATAGATACTCTTTTACTGGCTTTTCTCCAGGGCGCGGGCGGGTGGTGTAGTAGTTTGAAACTCTACTTTCGATATTTTTCCCAGAGGTGGTTGTCAAACTGGACGGAATGAGCCAGTGCATCCTCAACCAGTGGGTCTTAGTACGTGCTAGTTGTTATTTCATTACATTTAGCCCAGCCAGCAACTACTCCAACATCAGAGTTATGCCTTCATGTCAGAGTTGACGCCGACGGATTTTTCATATAACTACATATAAATTCTATGAAAAGACTTTTTCAGAGAATGGCCTAGCACGGGATTCGAACCCGCAAACCTCTGATTGAGGAGTGTATGCAAATACCACTACACCACAGCCATTTTTTGTATCGTTTAACTGAACCGTATGGCTTAATTACTGTCAATCTAGTATCCTTTTAGTATCGGCGTAAACCGCAAACTATTCTTAAAATTCGAATAAAAAAAACTTGTATATCATCGTCATTCATCGTGAGGTCTGATTTATAATATAAAATAAAACACATAAATTTGAAAGTGAACTTAAAATATTTATTATCGGTTAAAAGAACAATTCACGGCATTTACTTTTTTTAAATGATCTCATGTAAATGTTGGCCACAACTACGTCTGAGGTGGTCCATTAGGAAGGTCCAATTATGAGCGATTCGTTCGAGCATAGCGACTGGTATCTCGCGGATAAAACGAGTAATGTTTCTTCTAAAGTGTCAATCGTAGCTGGCTTATTCCTGAAGGCCTAAAACTTTACATATCCCCAGAGAAAATTGTCCAAAAGTGTGATATTGCACGATTTGGGCGGTAAATTTACCGTAGAAAAACGTGAAATTAAGTGCTCACCAAAATGATTTCTCAGCAAGTCCATTGTTTCACGCGCTATATGGCTCGTAGCGCCGTCTTGTTGAAACCATAACTCACCGAGACCATGTGCTTGAATTTCAGGAAGCATATAGTCCGTTAACATGGCGGAAACTTTCTGATTTTCCTCATTTTTGAAGAAATATGGACCATTGATTCAACCAGCCTATAAACCATAACGTTGTTTTAATGGATGTAATAGTAGCTCTCGGTAGTCTTCGGGTTGCTTCGGGTTGTTTATTAACATATCCATTGAGCAAGGAATGGGCTGAATTTCGTAATACAGCTGAACAATTTGGAGACGCTGTTGTAGTGTGAGTCTTTAAATGATGACTTGACAGACGATACTGAACAAAAATGATAAAGCAGTTTGATAGTAGTCGCGAGTGATCTTTCAAAAAAGCCTATGAATCACCCTATATATTGAATATTAATATCAATAAAAAAAAAACATTAATCGTTTGCTCGAAAAATATTATGAAAAATACGTTAAGTCGTTTCGTTTAGTCGACGTAAAGCAACGTAGCCTTCTCTTATTCTATCCTTGGTTTTTTTTTTCGTTTTTTGATATTCTGGTACGAAACAAAAAATGTAAGTTGAGTTGAGATGCACGGGGTAGTGTATCATGTATGCTTCTGTGGTCAAGTGACTCCTTGAAAATGCTGAATGTCAATGAAGGAAACATCCGTAGTAAAAATGAGAAATATTCTTAGCTCATTGAAAATAGACAAGTCAGAGAAAATAGATGGAATAGGACGCAGAGATCTCAAATCTTCCACCTCTGTTTCTGGAATGTCCTGTGTACGCTCTTGTGTGGCTGGCGCGTGCCACCACATTTTACTGTTGACGAGCTCTTCCGGCAATGCTCCTCTGGATCCGATGTATGCGGAATTATTTTTTGCGCTGACGTGTCGCCAGATATTGGTTTCGATTATCCGATTTGCGACAAATATCATACGACTTGCAAGACTTCCCTTGATCCATGATATGACGATCATAGAGTCGGACCACGCCCAAGTCTCGGGGCTCTCAAACTGCACCAACTTTACGATTTTTCGCAAGGAGCAAGGAAAAGAAGAGCAGTGCAGAGCTCCAAACGTGGTAGTAACACTGGTTTAACTGGAGCCACTCTAGTTTTAGATGCTACCAGGCGTATGTTTTCACTTGAACTTTTGACAACCCTTTCAGAGGCGTCACTGAAATCTTGCAGCTGGACTTGGGCGGCGTCTTCGAATCCAATCCAACGTGGAATTTGGAGTTCCTGGAACCTTACTAACCCGGTGCGTAAGTCGAGCTATCTCCTTTCTATTTCCAGTGAAACCGGCATTTCTTAGGTGGCTTCTTATCGCCAAAGTTGTTGAAGAATAAGTTTTACCTTAAGGGCACATGGAGACACCCAACCAAGCGGATTGAATAGGCACTGTAAGTAACGTGATTTTAACTTTGAAGAAGTCGTTTGCAGGATGCCATTGAATGCCTAAGGCATTAAATCGAAATTTAATGGCTAGTTAATTTCTCTTTCGTTTTTAGAACGTTTCACGGTTCTTGTAAAATGTTGTTGACATTTTTCTTCTCTCACCGTAAGTTTTCTCTCGTCTAAGTTTTCTTCAAATTCCCAAAATTGCCTTAGTTGCGCAAGGCAACTAGTGATTTTTTATTGTTAAGGAACTGGACTATGAGGTGGTGTGGGTGCTTTCTGCTAAGATTCAATATTTCCGTTCTTTGAGCCACCGTTGCACTCTTGACCAGCCCTTTAAGTATAATGGATACATAGACGTTAGCTCCATTAAGAGATCAATCTTCCCAGGTTTATTGTACGAAGGATCTGCTAACGGCAGATTTGATAAGTGCGACCAATTGTACCTTTTAATCTGGTGAGTTGGTAAGTAAGGTAACTTAACACGAAAGCCCTGATGTTAAGATGGAGTGATCCACTAACATGAGAGAAAATGGTGAGATAGACCTGTGAGTGCGATATGCCAGTAGAAGCCTAGCCTAAACCATTCACGCGGGTCAACGTTTTTTGCGATTTAAGACTAAGAAGTTGTGTAGCGTTTTCCGTTATAAAAGAAACTCTTAACATGTGATGCATTCCATTGGACGCCACCACCCATACAACTGCCATTGCAAGTAACAACTTTGATTGCATTTGGTTGAAATGAATGTAAAAATTTTGCAACACATTAGAATTTGTTTGACTTGAAGTTGGTCGGGCCGAGTTTTAGACAAGGTTGAGGATGGTAGTGATTGTTGTTGGTATCATTCGGGTTTTGTACACCGAAGTGTAGAAGTACATGATGTTTCAAACCACATTTCAAACACCTATTGCTACTGCTGCATGTTGAAGCATAGTGATCGTAGACAAGGCAATTCTTACAAATGCCATTTTTCTTGGTTACTTCTGTGCGATTCCTAATATCTTTGCTAAGGAATTTTTTACACTTTCGAATTCCATGAGACGACTGGTAAATTCGACAAGGATAGTGTTTGTTGGTCGGTTGATCATTAGCATAAAAATTGTTGGCTTTCCTACTGGAGTTTCCCTTAATTTTTTTTGTTTTTGGGACCTGTTCAACTCATTAATGTTTTCTCATCAGCTAAGCTGGACCTCAATAAAAGATGAAAAGGTTTTCCAATTTGGAAGAGACTTTGAGGTGAATAACTTATCTTCAAAGTCCCTTTATTTTTAGGGCAGTAGCTTATGAAAAATTATGTATATAAAGATACAGGCCCAAGTGTCGACTGCTACCCTTCAGTTTGCATGAACACATTGCTGTTTAATGTCTGTTAGATGTTCCGTCGCTTGTTGTATCTTGTATAGCTGTCTCGATGTCCGTTGGTTGGTTGGTTGGTTCAACAAGGTAAGCTGTTGACTTTCGTTGATTTTCTTTTTGTTTTTTTTTTTCGAATAGATGATTTGAGTTGCTTTTAAACTTTACTGATTCTTTAAGACAGTTCTTGTCCTCGAATAGATGATTTGAACTACTTTCAACTTTACA
Source organism: Volucella inanis (assembly GCA_907269105.1). Classification (NCBI taxonomy): domain Eukaryota; kingdom Metazoa; phylum Arthropoda; class Insecta; order Diptera; family Syrphidae; genus Volucella; species Volucella inanis. Next base: position 51,320,325 of record OU026154.1, read on the forward strand.
CCTTTTTTAAGCCGCGGTTTTTAACTCTTAAGGATCGAAAGACCAATGTTCCTGACTGAGGTGCAGTCAGTAAATAATTTTGTGGTTTAAAAAGGAAATTAAAAAAAACGCACTCCTTTAAATCGTTATAAATTTATTTGGCCTGCCTCGGTTGATGTGATATACAAATCTGAAGAACAGCCTGTTGTTCTTCTAGAGGAAACTTATCAGCTGTTGTTAACATTGTCCATGGTCAATGACCTTACCACTTACATTAATCTAGTTTGTGCAGAAATGTGCAGAACATCGATGAACAAAAAAGTTAATAACATTGAAACGGCATCGCATATCTCAGAGGAAGACGATCTAGAAGAAAATTTATTGGAAATATTACGAAGTCATCACAAGTTAAGACATGGAATGTTTATATAAAAATAAATAAAACAAAAGTAACAGCACAGGTGGATACAGGGGGAGAGGGTAACATCATGTCTTTTAAAATATTTAAAATGTTTAAATTAAATGAATACTTAATAAGAACATTAAACACGAATTTCTTAAAATTTTCCGGTAAAAAACTTAATGTAATTAGCAAGTGTTAATTGAATTGTGTCTTCAACGAAAACATAACATATTATTCGATTTTTATATTATTGATATGAATTGCAAAACAGTAATCAGACTAGATACTATATTAAAGCTTAATTCGATTTACATTATAAACAGTAATCAGACTAGATACTTTATTAAAGCTTAATTAGATTAACATTAAAAACATAAATTTGATTCAAGAAAAAACTAATATGAATATGGATATTGTAAATAAAATTATTGAAAAATATGAAAAGGTTTCTAATGGATTGGGGTGTCTGAGGAACTAATGTCAATTAGTCATAAATAAAAATGTTATCCCAGTAGTATAGCTACCACGAAAAATTCAATTTCATATACAGGAGGAACTCCGGGCTGAATTAGAGCGAATGGAAAAGTTAGGGGTGATTGTACCCGTGAATGAGCCATAGCCGTGGGTAAATTCGATCGTCTTGGTAAGGAAGTCAAGCGGTAAACTAAGACTGTGTCTGTATCCCAGGCATTTAAATAAAGCTATAATGCGTCCTCATTCATTCACTTCCAGATGTGGATGAAGTAAAATCGCGACTGTCCAATGCTTCGTATTTCACTAGCTTGGATGCTAATTGTGCCTTCTGGACAATACCTTTAGATGAGCAATCATCAAAACTTTGTACTTTTAATACTTGGTTTAAAAGATATAGGTATTTAAGGCTTCCATATGGAGGGAACGCGGCTCCTGAATTTTTTCATTCCGAAATGGTACGTATTTTCACATACAAAATGTAATGGTTTATGTAGATGATGGTATCTTTAGAAATAGGTCTCAAGTTTAATAAAAATAAGTCCATTATCGGTGTTAGAAAAATAAAGTATATAGGTCACATATTCAACGGTTCAGAGTTCGCCCTGACGAAAGTCAGATTGAAGCAATTCAAAAAATACCGCGTCCAAGTTGTGTAAAAGATCTTCAAATGTTTTTAGGTATAATTAATTACATAGGCTCGATTATCAAAGGACACCCACTTACAGGTCTCTTGTAAGGACCAGTTGCAAAGCCGAGTGTAGCAACAAGTAGAAACACTGTAACAGTTCAAAGCATACGTCAACAGACTGGCGCATTTGTCATACCCCTCCGCAGGCCAGGAATTAATTGACGTCCTTTTGCGCATTCATGAGGAGATTCGCAAGTCTTAACCTTAGTCAACAGTAAGGGCTCAACTATAATAGAAGATGATTGCCTACGTACACTTCCACAATTGCGCGAATACACACAATTTGTTTTGTTCGACCATAAAAGCTTTTCGTTTTGATTCGTTCAGTTTTTGGTAACTTTTGCTCACTTACGAAAAAGCGAATTCATTCGCTCTTTCGTACGAAAAAATGTCATTTAACTTAAACAGCTGTGTAAATTCAAAATTCGTAAACAAAGAAATTTCGTTTTGTTTGTAAGGTAAGTGCATTTTACAATTAATAAAATTATTATTCAAAAGAATCATAATTGTTTTTAGATATTATTTAAGTACTTAAGAAGAAGAAAAAACATGGCGGCTTGTGCAGAGGACTACGATTTTCTTTTGCAGCTAATCAACCTTGTTAAGCAAAATAAATGTCTGTATGAAAAAAAGGATCATTTTCATTTTAATCGGCTGAAGAAAGAAAAGACGTGGGAAGATATAGCTAGAAAAACCAACAAAACAGGTAACTAAATGCATCCACATAGTCTTTGTTCCAAATGAAAATGCTTACCTATTGGATGGCTTTTTAAGCTTCCGAATGCAAAACGAAATGAAGACATCTCAGGGAGAAGTTCTGTCGAAAACTGCGCAAGGAGGACAGGCCATCTGGAAGTGAAGGCTGCGATGGGACTGAACTTGCACGCTACTCCGAGATGCTCTTTTTAAAAGATTCGATGAAACCAAGACATAAAGTTTATGTACCTACTGAACTTTTTTAGAAATTGATATTGTTTTTTTTTGTCATACATTGTAGTAGAACGCAATGTAACGAGATATTGGAGTACGTGACGAATTCCAACTCTGCATCACCTGGTGAATTTAGTGGCGAAAACAGTGGTCTGGACCAGGTCTTCACCGGAGAATCCAACCAGTCCTTTGCAACGTCCACTCCCGCAAAACGGAGAAAGACGACAATTGGGAACCTGTGTGACCGATTTGGATCTGCATGGAAAAACGCTTCACAACCACCATGCCAGTTGCAACTGACGACATTGACGAGTTGTTCATGAGAACTGCTGTGTCAATGATGAAAGAACTGCCATCAGCTGCCAAAGACAATTTGAATCAGAACATATTTTTGAAAAAGTCTTTTCATAGAATTTGTATGTAGTTATATGAAAGTCCCGTCGGCGTCAACTCTGACATGAAGGCATAACACTGATGTTGGAGTGGTTGCTGGCTGGGCTAAATGTAACGAACTAACAACTCACACGTACTAAGACCCACTGGTTGAGGATGCACTGGCTCCAGTTTGACAACCACCTCTGAAAAAAATATCGAAACCTAACACCTGAGTTTCAAAACTACTACACCACCCGCCCGCGCTCTGGCGAAAAGCCAGTAAAAGGGTATTCATATCCCCTTGGATATCCTTGCGCGCGCAGAATTATAAAAAATAAAAACTATTAATATTCGGATAATTTGGAAGTACTGGCATTTTATTTCTTCAAAATATGACACTTTTTTTGTTCGTTCTCCTACAAAATTTTGCTATCATGGAAAAGTAGGTCTGAAAGCATTGTTGTTATCCGCGCTAACTCGGATAAATATCTTGCATTAAGTTAACGCCCATAACTTAAATTTTTAGTATAATTTACACGTAGATTGGAAATCTGAATCCGATGCGAAAAAACACATCTATTCTGAATAATGAAGGAACAATAGAAAGAACTAATAGCGAATATTCTGGGAAAATGGAAAGTATTGTACTTGGATAGGTTGCTATTATAGAAAGTTATCGAAAGATGGCAGAGAGGATAGATACCAGCATTCCACAGAGGTGAAGTTAGTACTAAAATTGAATTTGATAAATAAATTACGAGCAGTGATAAAGTGGATAAAATTAGTCACTAAAGTAAAAGTTCTGAAAGTTAAGCGGGCAATATTTTGACGACCAAACCTTCCGAACACAAATCGTTCATAAATTTGGTACTAAACGAAGAGTAATGGAATGTATCAACTTCCTTCTTTTATAAGTGAAGACCGCTATAAAAGACAGGTGCCCAAAATATTCAACAGCCTACCTAAATTCATGAAAAACTTTAGACAAGTCAATTATAGAATAAGAAAGAGTAATTCTAGTTAGAAACGTTAATCGCTTGAGTTGGCTAGAGCAGAAAGACACCAATGCTCCGGCTCGCAGTCTTCAAATCTAACTCGGAGGGATGACGAAGTAGAGAAGGGCCCTATCTTAGGTGGCGCACAATTAGAAGGTTATCTAAACAGACTTGAAATGCTCAACTACGATTTCATTTCTGACGATCAAAACTAAAATAAAGAAACATGTTTGAAATGGAGCAATATGAAGAAACGTCGTACTTCGAAAAATTAAGTGCAAGTAAACTTTTTCCTTCAATAACGTGCATACGTACTTAGGGTCTGTGATAGTGAGATCTACCGTAGGCGGAAAGAGTGTAACTATTGCCGGCGTTGATTGTTTAAACGCCGTTGCCGAGAGATGCCAAATAAGTGATAAAGAGCAACAAGACACTGAAGCTAAAAGTAAGCATCACTGATATGCATTCAATTAACGACAATTACCGTAGTTTTTTATTTTTCATCGTTCTTTAAAACATTCTCTTTCATATTTATCAAAGGTCATAGTTTATTTATTTCCTCTTTTAGATTCAACAGTTCTCTTTGCTCTTCGTCGTTTTCAAAGTGTTTCTGTTTCTCCTGTATTAAATAATCGCAGTGGGTTCAGTTCGGGGGTTGTGTGTTAGGAATGTTAATTTATATCAAATGATTCGTATTTTGCACTCGCAGAAAAAAAACCTTCACATTTGCCATATTTGCCCAGAGCTTGAAATCAAAACTTGATGAACTTCGCCTGTTGTTCATTAGCTCTGGTGTTGACATCCTTTGCCTATCCGAAACTTGGTTCTTCCCCAATGTTTCAGATGTGGTTTATAAGATGGATAGTTATGAACTTTTCAGATGCGATCAATCGCTTGCTACTTGGAGTGATATACAGACCAAATAAACACCTAGATACTTCACCAATTTTTAATATTCTGTAAGCATTCTCTTGTTTTACTCCTAAAATTATTGTTTCCGATGACCTAAATTGTAATTTGTTTAACAGTGTCAGCTTCTGCTGACGTTACCTGTAATATACTCAATTCACAGTTAGTGTTAGGTGACGTACCTTCAACACAACATCATAATTATGGGGTGCAAGTACAACCTGCACTCCACAACAATATCACTTCAATAATTTCCGGGGAAAATGTTTCCTGGGCCATTTACAGCTTCTCCCCGTTTAAGTCTCCGGGCCCTGTATCTAGGTATCATGCTCGATCCAAAACTTAACTGGAAACAACATCGTACACAGAATAAAGAAGGTGTCAGTCATCTTCTATGGCTGTAGCAAAACCTTTGGAAAGAAGTGGGGACTTCAACCAAAGATGACCTTGTGGATGTACACAACCATAGTGCATCCAATTCTTACGTATGGATCGCTAGTATGGTAGCCTGCGTTGAGCAAAACTATAGAAGCACTGCCAGTATAAGCACCACGGGTGCAATGAGGTCGGCCCAAACAGATGCCCTCGCTGTGCTCTTGCATTTTCTACCTCTTGACCTACACACAAAATACATCGCATTATGCAGTGCAGTGGATGCTAGAAGTCAAGGTCGTATGGCCATAGTAACATCCTGGATTCGTAACCAAACGGAATGATTACATCACACCCAAAGTAAACTTCACGAAAGGCTTCCATGTCGGTTTCCCAACAAGGGCTCAGCGGAAGAGGGATGAAGTAGTGAAGGGCATCGACACGGTCATATACACCAACGGATCTAAGATGAGCTGTGACGTGGGGTCGATGTCTACTCGGAATCACCGAGAATATCAATTTCAGTCCGCTTACCGGATTTTGCCAGGCGGAATTGCTAGCCATCCGAGAAGCATGCACGCAACTAGGGCGAGACACAACGCACAAACAAAGCATTGCCATCCTTATAGATAACCAAGCCGCTAACAAAGCCATCGACTCGGCTATCATATCCCCCAAACTGGTGCAGGAGTGCCGGAACGTGCTTGCCTGGGTCCTAGGGCATAGTGACATAACAGGCAATGAGCGTGCGGATGAGCTGGTCAGAAAGGGCTCAGCACTATACACCTCGCTCTCAACGAGGGTTTACATTCCGCTAGGAGCGGTTAAAGGACAAATACAATAAACCAAATCATTCTTTCATCATTCATTCTTTGACGATCTTAGCGACATCTCGGGTAAAAGGATATATGATCTTACCCGCTTTCTCAAATTTACAGGTGGGTTATAGGCACCGACCGGATCACATCCTTAACAACCATCACAAAATAGGTTACATGAGGCGTGGTAACAAAACGGCACATCCTAGTGCCAATTGGGTTCAATGGCATGAACCGCCACTTCTACTTAAATTCCTACCTGTTAAAAGATGTGTCAGCAGAGGAACGCTGCAAGCCGGTGTCCTTTCTCCCCTTCTTTGAAACTAAGTGGTAAATGAACTGTTGATATATTTGCAACAGCCGTCGCAGGTAAGCATCTTAATATCATCAAGGAACTCCTTTAGCTAAATCCTAACAGATTAACCCGTTGGGGGGATCGTTGTGGATTGGGAGTTAATCCTCATAAAACTGATCTTCTCCTCTTTGCAGGAAATATAAAATTCCAACTATAGACCCTCCCTCAATACGAGGTACCAGTTTAGTGTTTTCCGATACAACAAAATACCTAGGTCTCATTTTAAGAAAGAATCAAGAAAGCTACAGTAGCTTTATTCTCTTGCAAGAAAGCCATTGGAAACCTATGGGGCCTTCAATCTGGAAAAATCCACTGGCATCTCAGTCACAAAACCGACACCTACCTACGGTGTGGTTGTCTGGTGGACGGCTTTAAGCATTGCAGCCAACTGCAAAAAACTAAGCAGAGCTCAAAGAAGAGCATGTCTATGCATAAGCGGAGATCTATGCTACACTACATCCATGGCTTTAGACATTCTGTTTCACTTGACACCCATCGACATCTTCAGCAGGCAAGTAGCTGCGACTTTAAGCGACTACACAGTGGACAAATTATTTATTTGGCCACGCTAATATTCTTAATATATTAGGAATCTATATAGAGACCATCTATCACACCATAGCTAAATTTCGGTTTGACAAATTCTTTCATGCGAGCTTCCATTCTAGATCTTCCTTGGAGGAAGATGCTTTCATGGACCTAAAAAATACAGAGCACCGTCTCCTGTGCTTTATCATAATCTGAAATTGGTTCCATAAGTCCACCCGGTAATAGGCCTAAGTTTGTTGGTTTTCCAAACGCCACTCTCATCTAACCTAACGTGTTATTACCTTATTCAACCTACAGTAGAATCCCGATTATCCGAACTTCGATTATCCGAATATCCGATTATCCGAACTCATTCGTCTCGGCTGTAATTATCAATTTAAAAATGTTTTGACGGCGCAACGAGACATGTTACGACAAATTTATTCCCGCCTCCGACGGTGTACTCCCGCTCTCATTTTTTTGCGGGATAGTGCTTGTTATTGTTTCATTTTCTTTGATAGCGTTCAACTGAAAGGTTGTTTTTTTTTTGTTTACGTTTCGTGTTGGAAATTTAATATGTCTAAGCGAAAAAGAGTAGTGTTGTCTCTTAAAGACAAAATGAAGATAATTGAGAGTATAAAAAATGGTGAATCTGGCAGTAAGTTGGCACAAATATCTGGTGTCGGAACTTCTACGATATCAGACATTAAAAAGAATTCTGATTCCATAATGAAATTCACCTGCGCGCTTGAGCAAGAAGATGGAAGCTCGCAACGTAAAGTCATGAAAAAATCTCAAAATGAAATTCTGTAGAATGCAGTTTTTACTTGGTTCTTACAAAAAAGAGCATGCGGCCAGCCCATATCGGGACCTCTGTTATGTGAAAAAGCATTGGATTTTAATCAAAAACTTGGTGGTGATACTTCTTTCAAGGCGAGCTGTGGATGGTTAGCAATATTCAAATCTAGACATGGAATTCGAGAACTGGACATTCAAGGAGAAAAACTGTCTGCTAACGTTGCATCAGCCGACTCTTTTGTAGACGAGTTAAAAGAATTTCTAGATGAAAAAAAAAATACGATTTACATTTTGTTTACAATGCGGACGAAACAGGTCTTAATTGGAAAGCTCTACCAAGCAAATCATTAGCATCGCGTCCTGAAAATGCAGCACCGGGACACAAAGTGAGTAAGGACAGAGTTACAGTTATGGTTTGCGCAAACGCTAAAGGAACACATCGATTGCCACTGCTACTTATTGGTAAATCAAAAAATCCGCGCTGTTTCAAAAATATAAAAATACCCTTAACTTACGCTAACCAACAAAAAGCGTGGATAACCACAGATATTTTTCTTACTTGGTATGAAAATACGTTTATTCCTGAGGTGAAGAAATTTCAAAAGGACGTGGGAAAAGAGGGCGATGTATTGTTATTATTAGATAATGCGCCAACGCACCCTTCCGCTGAAACATTAAATCGAGAAAATGGGAAGTTCACGGTTAAGTTCTTGCCCCCTAACGTAACATCGATATTGCAACCTATGGACCAAAGTGTCATTGAAACTTTAAAACGTTTATACAGAAAGCAGCTACTGCGTCGTCTTTTATCAGCAGACGACAGTGAAATAGAAATGTTAAAGTTTTTTAAAGAAATTAATTTGAAAGATTGTTGTTATATGCTGGTAGAAGCGTGGAACTCTGTGGAGTTGCAAACATTAAAAAGGGCATGGAATAAATTATTAAAATTAACTCTATCTAATTCTTCAATTAAACCGCACGACGATTTTAAAGAAATAACAGAAGCAATGAAAATTCTTAGCATTGGTGAAGGGTGCGATGAAGAGAATATTAAGGAGTGGCTGAACTGCGATAGTGAAAACCCTGGATTCCAAATATTAACTGATGAAGAAATCATTGGTCAAAGATCAATAACAAGTTATTTCCAACCAAAATTTTAAATTACATAGGTATTATGTAATTCATTATCTATCGTTGTAGCTCGTTTTTTATATATCGTATTATCTAAATAAAACCCATTACATAATAAAAAATTATTAAAATTTAAATACTCTTTAATTTGCTTTGAAATCGGTTATCCGGATTTTCGATTATACGGAATACCCCTGGTTTTATTTGATCCGGATAATCGGGATTCTACTGTACTAGAGAAATTCAGTTTTCTAACAGTTCATACAGAGTATACCATTGGCATACAAACGTACAATGAACGATAGTTAGCCGTTTCTACATTCACAGAATGAGCGAAGCTAATTAGCTTTTTAAATTTCATTTTAATATTGTAACGCATATTCGCAGAGTTCTAGTGATATATGTAAAGGAACAATGTGCAAGTACTTATACATATATTTGGGAAAAACTTTAATATTACAAGAGCCCTGTAGATTGGGAGAAAATTGTGTGTAATGTGTAAAAAGAAAAATTATCAAGTTTGATTTTTATTTAAATGTTGAGGCATATACATTCTATTTTATACCCTGTTTTGCATCTTTTTTTGAGTTAACTAAATCAACCAATTCCTTGACTCTGCGTAAGCAATCTTTTTTTGTTCGGTTAGGAACACATTCTGCAATTCTGTCCCAGCGATCAGGTGTAGATATTGGAAATGATTTTATTGCCTGTTCTAAAAGGGCTTGCTCCTCTTTAGTCCAATTCTTTTGTGACGTCGTCTGAAAGCCCCTACCGATTGAGGGTACAGACTCCACCTGAGTTTTCATTCCACAATCTTTATTGTCAGCGAAAACTGAAACTTCTTTCTTAGATTTTTGAAAACTCTCGAAAGCGCTATTATTCGCTTCCGATTTTAAGGAACTTTTTGAGAAATCACTTTGTTGTAACGATTTTGCTTTATTTAATACGTCCTTGGAAGTGAATATATCGTCGGCCTTTGCATGTTGGTTTAAAAAAGTAGCTATTACTTCCCATCGTTGCGCCGTTCCAGCTGGAAAAAGATTTACTGCTTTAATTAAAACTTGAATACTATCGTTAGTCCATAAGGAACCTTTGCTTAATATTTTTAACTCTGTTTTGTTCTCCAGCTTTTTATTATTAACATTTTGTCCCTCAGACTTACTTTCAAGATTATATAATACATCGAAAAAAATCTGGGAATTGTTACCCTCAAGATCCTTGTTTAAATTTTGTAGTTCAACTAATGATAGCATTTCACATATTTTTTCTATTCCCTCCATATTTTGAAGCGTATTTTGACCATTTGTTGAAAAATAGTTACATTCTTTAGCTCTATCTCTTAATATTTTCCTTTCCTTTTTAATGGCTTTTTTATATTGTTCTTTTTCTGCTCGTATTTTTTCGATCCGCTTCTGTTCAGCTTTTTCAGCCTGTTCTTTAGCTAATTGTGCCTCCTTAAGAACACGTTCTACTTCCTCTTTTTGAGCTTGGACAGCATCTAGTTTGGCTCTTTTCAATGCTATTTTCCTTTGTTTTTCTTCGTTTTTAAATCTTGTTATTCTTTTATCATTATTGTAAGCTAAATCAACTAACGACCTAATCCTGGACATTTCTTCTTTTTTTCTTTTAATTCTGGCTACTTTGTTTTGCTTTTCTATCCATCGCCTTTCTTCTCTATCTTGCCCTTTTTCTTTGTCTTCTTCATCCAAATAACTAAATTCCCGCCATGAATCAAAATCATACCAAAAACTGTAGAAATTTTCCACGTCTTCCCTTTTAGCGTTTTCATTGCCAAAGAATGGTATGTTTTTCTTTTCACTCCATCTGGAATTAAGATTGAAGTATTTTTCAAATATTCCATAAAAATTGTTTTCAATTTCTGCTTGAGTTGGCAAAGAATCATCAAATTTCGGGTCCACAGAATCGTATGCTCGCCTTGATTTTTGGGTTCCTATTTATCATTTTTTAGTTAATAAGAAAAACAAAACTAACAACTTTTTACCTAATATTTCGTAAGCCTTTGTTATACAAGTAAAATAATCAGAATCAGCATTGATTTCCTCCCCTTTCGCTTTCCGCTTGTCAGGATGGTGTTGAAGTACACTCTTCCTATACGCGCGTCTTATATCATCATCTGTTGCATAATATCTAAAAAATAAAACAATACAATCCTACAAATTTTCAGACACGTTAACCAAAATGATGTCCTTCCACCTTAAGTCACCTAACCCCAAAACCAAATAATGATCTTGGTCCTTCCATTCTTTTGGGTTCAAAGATTTCAAGTAATCAACATCAATTATGAATTCATTCGAATCCCATTTATCAAATGCTTCCGATATCGCTCTCCCTGGAGCAATATGATGTCCTGCGTACACTTGGAACTTTACACCCACGCGTTGGACTTCCTTCGGAAACAAATGTAACGACAAGAAGCATTCGCGAGCAGACTGCATTTTTAATTTGAAATATACAACTTTACGTCCTAAGAAATACTTTAACTGCAATATGTTTTTAATGACGGGACAACCTTTACCCGTCTTTCACCTATTAAAAAAGGAAATCACAAAACAAAGTTTTTAAAACGCTTTTCACTTCTCAGAATCGTTAGAACAACTCACGTTGAAATTTCCAATTACAAATAAATTAACTTAGATGCAGAAATTTCCAGATTTCGGTCCTTCAACTTCCAAACACTGATTGCTACACATAAATGAACTGTCAAAGGTAGTGTTCCTGGACGCCATAGCAATTTCCACTCGTCCCTGCTGGAAAACAAATATTGATCAACTATCTTCAACTAATTGATTTTATTTTCTACAAGTATATATAAAATTACAATTGTTAGCAGATCGTTCAATTTAAATTTACTTCCTATACGTACATAGGTATCGAGAGAGTATACACTAGAAATTCCACCAGTAGCACCATAAACTCCATGAACTAACTCTACTAATGCTTTCGCAATCCCTTAACTTTAGCACAGGCCCACTGTAAGTGAATTACTTACAAGTAAAGTTGCTAGAATGAGAGCGATTTGCACGGTGGGTTTAGTGCAAAATGGGAGGAAAATTGCCATTGATGCCAAACTATACGTATTCACATCCAAGGTCACACGGCAGAAGTGAATAGTAAAAAACCGGTTCTGGTTTCCCAATATCTAAAAATATTGCAATCTACAAAAAGATAAAAGAGTAAAAATGGGTGATGTAAATGATGAAGTACTATGTAAGTAAAATTATGCGGACATTTGTGCTTTAAAAGTATGTAAAAAATTTATATTAAAGGTCAAGTTATGCTTTTTGTTAATTTATTTATAAAGTCTTACAAAATTCAACGATATATCGGATTTAGCCATTTTCGAAAAATGGAGCGCACTAAGCATAAATTCCTGAGTTCGGCGCTGGATATTAATGTACCAGGTGTACCGGTATAAAATGAGCGTCAAGGTACAAATGTCTCGATAGGGAACATTTACTGTGAAACATATATATATATATATATTTTTTTTTTGGTTGCTTTGACATCTGTCAAACATATTTAGTATACACCAAGTCGCTGAGCAAACAACATCATATTTTGCCATCTTGTTAAAAATGTCGAACTTTGTACCAGAAAATGATAACTTGCGGAAAGCATTAAATTTTTGTTTTCATTTGAAGAAAAGTGCTGCAGAGTCGCATCGAATGCTTGTCGAGGCATGCTCCATTAGAAGCAACATGCAAGCGATGCTTTCAACGGTTCAAAGATAACGATTTTGATGTGAGAAATGAAGAACGTGAAAGACTACCAAAAGAGTTTGAAGACGCCGAACTGCAAACAATATTGAATGAAGATGACACTTTAAGTCAGAGACAAATAGCAGAAATGTTAAATGTTGTACAACAAACAATTTCTGATCCATTAAAAGCTATGGGAACGATCCAAAAGTCTGGTAAATGAAAGACAGCTGGAAAACCGAAAAACTGCTTGTGAAATTTTGGTTCGAAGACACGATAAAAAATCAGTTTTGCATCGAATTGTTACTGGCGATGAAAAATGGATTCATTTTCAGAATTCTAAATGGAAAAAATCATGGGTTAATCCGGGACAACCATCAACTTCGACTGTAAAACGAGATCGATTCGAAATAATCAATTTAAACCATGCATTGATCGAAAAACGGCCAGAATAAGCCAAAAGACACGGAAAGGTAATTTTGCTAAATAATAATGCACCTGCGCCTGCACACAAAGCAAAACTGGTTCAAGATACAACCAAAGTACTTGGCTGGGAGCTGCTACCCCACCCGCCGTATTCACCAGACTTGGTGCCTTCGAACTACTATTTGTTTTCGTCGATGTACTTCGAATACTACGAGGAAGTCGAAAATTGGATCTTTGCTTCAAAAGATGAACAATCTTTTTGGCGTGGAATCCATAAATTGCCTGGAAGATGGGAAAAATGTGTATCTGTGTAGATGATCGGCATTCAAGGGCGGTTTTAGAATTTAGTGAGACCGAGTGTAGGGACGAGCCTAACTATCCGAAAAGATGCGGATGTCCTTTGCAGATATCACGTTTTTCTTCAGCCAGGACAGAGCTTCTTAAACGCCAAAATTTCTGCCTGTAACACGCTACTGTGATTTGGAAAACGTCAGCAGGCTTATCACTCCTTAAAAAAAAGAAAATTCTATAATAAAAATTTTTAATTTTTATTTTTGGAAAGCGTCCACTCACAACGATATACAAAAGTAAACTAATGCGTTTTGCATGACAGCTATGACTATGACGTGTCTACATGTCATGCCGTTAAATTTTCCAAACATGATCGTTCATGTTCAGGAGGAGAACTAATATAATTACTGCTGGTGGTGCGTATAGAATTAGGTTTCCCTTAAACTCGAAGTGATTTAAGACATGTATACACCTCTTACTGAAAAAGGAGGACATAAACATGGAAATGGCTTAATGCGGAGGCCTATCTTCTCGTACTCCTCAGCAGGGCCTACTGTTTTTTTCCGGTTATGAACCGCTCTCCTGAGAAGCTTTTTCATAGACAGAATTTGACGTTAATAGGGTGATGACGATGTGAAAAATTTTGCTGTTCAGCTCCTACCGAAATTGGATCCCAGGGAGGTTGGCACGACAGTTAGTGAGCCAACCATCAGGAAATCGCCACCACCTTTTAATTATATTATATACTTAATATATATATTTTTCTCTATGAGTGTTTTGTGGTTTGATTGCTGCTATGGGATATATGCATGTGTGCATGTTCGTGTAGTGCAAATTATTATGGCGGATGGTATTTGTTTATATGGATGTGAAAATGCGAGAGAAATTGTATGATATATTTTGATTATTGCTTTTAATTTTAAGTTGACTAATTTCTTTGTTTAAAGTTGGAAAAATTTGAGCTTGATTGCTTAAGTGTTAGTGAACTGTATATGTGTGGCTAATTTATAGGATGAGTGTTTGAAAAATGTGTGATTAGATGGTTTGTAGCTATTGTTTATGTTTGAGTTGGATCCACGTGATGATGATATATTTCTGAGTTGTGATGTTATTATAATTTTTTTTTTATAATTATTTTATAAATAATTAGATTATTAACTGTACTTGTGTAGCTTTATTCGATGGGAAACAGCATAGTTTTATGATTGGCCTTTTCAATTCTGATGTTTTGGTTTTTAGCGTGACAACTCGAACGTGTTCATCGTTTCCTGGGCGCAGATCATTGATTCGCGCGAGCATACATTGTGTCGCTGGAAACCGTTCATCTGTAAGGAGAAACAGATCGCCTACCTTGCGTTCTTCTTTCAATCTCTTCCATTTCGGTCGTTGTTGTAGACGCGCTAAGTATTCAATGCTCTATATCTGCCAGAAGCTTTCCGTTAGAACTCAGCCATGAATTCAGCCACGCTTCTATTTGCGTCAGAAGTGTGGTGAATTCTTCAAGTGTTATCTTCCGGTCTCTTCCAACTCTTTTTAAGTTTACCAGATCCATAGATTTCCCCTGCTTCCCATAGTACACCGAAGTGTGGGAAAGCTGGGAGAATGAGTCCCACTTCTTACCTTGGTTGCTTACGGTGTCCGCGATTTCTTTCCGTTCGTTCTACGTGCCTTTCAGCTACCCTTTTAGCTCCGTATTTGTCCCCACGAAGTTTGTGCCACAGTCACTAAATATTTGACTAGAAGTGCCCCCTCGTCCTGCAAAAAGTCTAAAGGCTGCTGGAAAGGCGTGTGTGATGAAATCACTGACTGACTCGAAATGAATTGCCTTTGTTTCAAGGCATATAAAAATGGAAAAGTAGTTTTTAGTGTTTTCGCCCCTTTTCCCTTCCATGTTTTTATATCGATTGGTCCAGCATAGTCGAAACCTGTGTTGTTAAATGGTCTTGCTATCCGAACCCATGCTGCTGGTATACTCGCCATAAACTGAGGCATTGTTTCTGCCTTGTGTTTGAAGCACTTGACGCATTGGTGAATAGTGTGCTTTACACATTGTATTATTTTGTTGATCCAATAGCTTGTCCGGATATATGCTACCACTTGCTGGATACCACCGTGTTGCGTTTTTTCGTGCACTTTGGGATATCTGGTTATATGTCAAGTTCGAGTTTTTAAGCCATCCCCCCCCGTGAAGAATTCCATCTCATAAAGGGGTTCAAGTATTTAAGGGCTGATGATGTCTTCGTACTGTCGTGCGGTTCAGTCCTCAAAAAAAAAGTCCTTTTGTACTGACCTTATTGCCTTCTATGTTGTGGTGCATAACACTTCTGATTGCAAAGAGCCAAATTTCTTGCAATCTGATCGTTGGCAATACCCCAGCACGCGAACTATCATCTGAAGTTTTGAGAATTTGTGAATAATTTGCTCTGCTTCGCTATGTTTTATCTGTGTTTGTGTTGTGGCGACATGTGTCTTTATTGTTCCCCTTCCTCTTCGGTGTTGATTTGTTGGTTGTTGTGAGTCTGGGAAGTTCCATTGGTTTCTCATTAAAGATGGGCCAATCCACCATAAATTATTGTCCCTTAGCTCCGATGCCAGATTGGCTGGATTATGTTGTGTTGGTATATGTCTCCACACCTACGAGTTTTAGTCGCTGGATCTCAAAGACTCTGTTACTAGCGAACTTAGCCCAGATAGAAGATGGAGAACGGCTCCATAGAGTTCGAGACGCGGAAGCCTTACCATTTTGAGTGGAGATAATTTAGTCTTCGACGTCAGAAGATGCGTATGTGTGTGTTCGTGTTCAAATCGTATGTCTTCAGGTTGGTTGGTTGGTCCCATTCTGTTCCTCTTCCCCATAGTAGCTTCATGACTAATTTAGCTTTGATCACAAATGGCGAAATCCAGTCAAGCGGATCCAACATTTGAATACTGCTGAGAGGATGTTTGCATTCTTCATTTCTTCTATGCTTAGCTACGTTACCTGGAATGAAAAACAATCCTTATGCTCAGGGTCTTGACATGCTCTGGGGATTCAAATGGAAGTTAGTAATACATTTCACTTTCTCGTGGTGGTATGTCTCCAAGTAAGGCTCCTTTATTGCCTGTCCATTTTGTTAATTTGAACCAAGGGGAAAAAAAGGTTACGAACTTCTTTTAATTTAATTCGGACTCCCTCTACAGTGTCATCTAATTAGATCGTCGACATACATTTCCTGAAGACAGCCATTTTGTCTTTGGCTGCCTTTCGCCGGACCCGTATGTCTACGTAAAGAGCTCTTGCGGTGCCAAAAGTTACCGTCTTCAGCCTAAAGGTTTTTAATTGGCTACTGGAATCCCTTCAAAAGATTGCATAATAGAAACACATTTTTTTTTAAAAAAAAGATTTGATGATATCTGCTGTGAAAATGTGTTGGTATCTTCTCCATCCTAAAATTATATCTACTATATTCCTTTGTAAAATGGGACCTGCCATAAATCCTCATTAAGCGACGTTCCATCAGATGTTTTAAATGCTAAGTTCCTTCTCAATATTCACCTCTTTTATGTAGTTGAGTACTAAGTACTCCATTATACACGCAGTGTAGCCTTTTTTCAACTCTGGGTCTTTCTGGAAACGTCGTTCGAGTTAAAAGAATTGTCGTTAAGCTCCTTCTTTGCTCGACCCCAAAGCTGGATGTTTCACCTTGCTTGAAAGGTGGAGCTACTTCACAGCGGCCGTCTGCTCGTCTTTTGAGGCCTAAGCGGAAACGATTTATGTTCGATTTCCTATAACTTTCTTAAAGTCCTTTCGAGACTCACACTTTGAGTGAAAGTCCAGAGTTTTAAAGGCGTCTCCGAGACTTTCCCCAAAACTACCCAACCTAATGAGTATTTTAGTCTATTGGCCTATTGGCAGTACCAGGTTCTATACTGTGATGTTTGGCATGATGATATCCGCATAGACATAACTACCAAGCAGCAGATCGATGGGTGCTGTAATATGAAACAAAGGATCTGCTAATTCCAGATTCCTTTCGTTTCTACATTCGTGCAATGTCGCCAGAAGTGGGCCAGAAGAAGGCCAGTCAATGACTTGAAGACAAAAGCCTTTTTGAAACCTTCAAACGTAGAATGTCGAGACGCGAATTTGATTTCGACGTATTTGTTGGTAGTGCCGCTGCTGACCTTCCCCAACCCTGATAACTACACGAACGTGTTTCGCCTTGGCAGCTTTAGCATTTTAGGAGTAGACTCTAAAATAAAAGTCCCCTCGGAGCCTGGATCAATTAATGCGTGAAGTTCAAAGGACCTACCACTTGTTGATAATACCTTAACAACCGCAGTTGCCAACAGAACTCTTGTGTTATATGTTTGTGAAGTGTGGAATGTGTTTCGAATTTGCCCAGATCCAGAGGGATGTTCTTCTTGAATGGCATTGAAAAAACTTGAATTTGGGAGTCTTTTTATGCTGTCTGTTTATATTATGTTGTTCAAAATGTGGCGATGTTTCTGAGTTGTTTGAAGAATTGATGTTTAGCAGGTTTACTCCCTGGACAATAACCTGTATAATGGCTGTATGCAAAACAATTTTCACAGACAGTTTGCTGGACAGTCTGTTGTCTCCTCGTCACGTCCATGCCCAAAAATAGCTAGCATTTTCTTAGCGAGTGTTGCCCACTATTGCATACTTCGCACTGAAATTGCTGATTTAAAAATATCGTGGTATACCTTAGCTATTGGATGCTATTTTGGACACGGCTTGGCGATAGACCCAGATGTCCCTTTGTGTCTTACAGCTTCTAGTGTCAGGAAGCGAATTTCTAAAAAATCGGTGAAGTTTTTCAACGTAGGAAGATCCTAAAAAGAAAAGAACTACCTCGCCAGGGAATAGCAAAATATTGCAACGCTTAGGCTTAACCTAAGAGCTTCGCGATGAAACAATAAAAGTATGAGCGGTCGCAGCTTCGAGTACGAAGAAATGATGATTAGAAAGCGAGTGGACATCTTGTGTGTGCAGAAACGAAATTTATTTATGACAGTATAGTTCGGAACAAATATTTTGGCACTGTTCTTAAAGAAATTGTTAACATACTACATCTGACAATAAGATCGACCTCGATCTTAAGAAAATCAATACATTTAAATAAAATAAGTTTTTTTCTTTAAAATCCTCAAGCTAGCTGATCAGTATCATTTCTCTAAAGACGAATATTCTTTGCTTCGACAACTCAATTATATGGAAGTTGTGTAATCTGACAGTTCTCTATGTCTTTAATGACATATCTGTCATGTGGCAGTATTTTTTAGTTTTGTGGAGAACTTACGACCCTATGTGCTTAGGTATTAATTTCTTATTGACACCAACGGTGGTATCGATATTCTAAATGACGACATAGTATCCTTCTTTAAACAGTACTGCAGGACGGTGGTGCTCCTAAACCTTCTTCAGGTTGTACTCTTAGGCCTTTTCAATGGCTTCAGAAACCCACTAACCCCTTTTCTTGGAGAAATTCAGTCAATTGGTCAACATTGATCAACACCAATTAAGAGCCTACTGGGGTGGTACCTAAAGATCTGTGTAGTGTATTATTTAAAACATACTCTACCTGCGTTAGCTTCTGAACCCAATCATCATGCTGCACAGACTTACTTAATTTTCCTAACATACCGGTTAATATTCTATCGACCTGGCCATTAGCCTGTGTCGGCTGAACTGCGACCTTTACGTGAGAGATATTCACATACACTTGAAAATAACTTAACTCCCAGGAAGTAAAGCTGCGACCCCTATCGGTAACAGGGGACGAAACTAAAGATTCTTTTAAATACCGAAATGCATCGACACACTCTGAAGAGAAATCAAATGGAACATCTTTTTTTTTTTTTAAATTATACAACGGTTTAGCAACACTGGAAAACGAACGGCCGCCTGAAGTATGAACTTAAACCTAGAAATGAATGTAACACTTTGCTATTTTTTGGAATCGGATACTTAAGTATTGCCTTTATGTGTGAGTCACTAGGTTGAATTTCTTGTTCATTTACCGTATACCGAAGTTACTCTATTGTGGCGTATCCGAAGTGACACTTCTGCTAAACTCTGAAGAACTAAAGATGGTCATTGAAGTTGGTACTTGCGATGATAATATCATCCAAATACAGCATAAATATCGATAAGCCACCGAATACTTTTAGAAATGAATCTTTAAAATACACAAACCACATTCTTAAGTCCAAATGGCATCTTAAGATACTCAAACTGTTCTCTTGATGTTACGAACGAGGTTAAATGAATAGAATCAGAAGCCACACTAACTTGATTTAATCCATTCTCAAGATCTGGCACTGTAAAAATCTTCCTTCCTTCTAAATACTCTACGCAATCTTCAATAAGTGGAAACGGAAAATTCTCACGAATCGTAAGTTTATTTAATCCCCGATAGTCTATACACCTTCGCGTTTTTCCACTTTTTTTCTTCACTAAGACAATAGGGGACGCAATCGGAGAGTCACTAGGCCTAATAATCTTTCGACTTAAGAGATTCTTAGTAATCTTATTCATTTCCTACTTCTCATTAAACGACAACCGACGAGGCGAAGAAAAAAAAGGGAGTTTCACTCGTGAGTCGAATACGCATTTCAAAATCTAAGGGTTTGACCTTCGACTCGTCAAAATACACATTTCTTTTCACTACAAAACGAACTTCCTTTAAATACTGATAACTAAGATTTGGTCCAACCCTTAACTCTTCATAACTAACGGGTTCTATCACGGCAGTTGCACGGAAGTCCTTACGAACCTGAAGAGCTGGAATTTCCACGTCCGAATAACCACTTGGTGTTACTTTCCCATATTTATTAGAGCTTAGGTATTACACTGATTAACTAATTTTCTCACACATCTGATAAACGGTGCTGGGGCATAAATGCACAAATACATATGTTTCAAATAGAATTCTTTATTTGTATCAGAAATACATGGTTGCAGTGGAAAAGGAATGACTTCGTCTGGAATATCAAAAAAATTAACTTTCTTTTGATGACCCGAAAGAATAATATAGCAACTAACCTTATTGTCATCCCCCGCAATCTGATTTGTCAACAATAGAACTATTACTTTAGCTTATTGTAGGTAGGAGTATTTTATTATGACCAGATGATGCATACAGTCATATCCATACATGTGTTTCATCAGAAACCTATCTGGATCATAATCGTGATCGGAAAATTAGTTCATACTACTCTTCACTAGTTCTTAATTTTCTTCGTATATATTGGTTAACTGATTTTTCGTCTACAGTATTGTCTGGTAATTTGGTAATATGAAATATTTTTTAACCACATTTGTTGTGGTTATGATTGTTAATCATTGTCTTCAACGAAGGAATATTTTACGAATAATAATGTAATATTTACGAATTGATTTAATTTTTCAATCACTTTGTTCAGTGAGGAAAAATTAGAACAGAAAATTACAGATTCCTGAAAAATGTCAGATCAAAGTTAAAATAGAAAAGTACAGCCCATATGTTTGTGTCAAAAATGTTGACATTCGGCATTTGGCATTTCTTGTGAAGTTGTTGAAAAGTTGAAAAGATTTTCAAACTGAAGTAAAAAATTTAATAAATAAAAATGGCCTTAAATAAAATTCAACAAATTATATTAGAAGAATTGGTGGACAGTGATATCAGTTTGTTGAGTGCGTTATTTCTTTTTCTGTCGGGAAAGATTCAAGAAACTGTATCGCACATTTTTTGAAAGAAACAATTCCTTTCTACAATGAAAAGGAATTTGTTACACATTTCTGCATAACTCGCACTCTCTATAAACGGTTAGTTGACACATTTGCAACATCGGATATTTACGCCGAATTGGAGGCCCACAAAACATATTCTGCTGAAATGCATATAGCGCTCTTTCTTTGGTTTGCTGGGCGTGAGGCTTGCTCCTACAGGGATATTGCAGTGTTATCAATAGAGTGATGTATTTCATCAGCAATCTTTGCGATTCGGTCATCCGATGGCCTACTGAAGATGAGAAAATGGAAACCAGCTCGTATATGCGAAACAAAACTGGAATTGAAGGTGTTATAGGTAGTAAATTAATTGCATTCAATAATTGACAAATGATGTAGTGACCTACATCTTTTCTTACTTTTGCAGGGATCATAGTATAGATAGAAAGGGCATTATAAATCTATCTCTCTAAGTAATATGCAACGAGAAAGAAAGTTTACATACATTTTCGTTGGATAACCGGGTTCTGTTCATGACAACAGGGTTTTTTTGAAAATTCGGATATATGTATATATATGCTCTAAATAAAATACTTAAGATCACTTTTGGGCACGTCTGTTTTTTACAACCTCACGGTATCAAATGCTTGATTGCCGTAAATTTATTTGTTTGCTGTTATGTATAGGGCTTTCCAATAGGGACTTGACAACTTTGAATTTGTTGTTGAATTTGTGTTGAATTTCACTAATCATCAAACTGTCACTTTCAATTTATTCAGTAAACTCAACATTTTTACTATGGTAAAGTACACATCGGAGCAACGTTCTCCGATTGGGTTCTGGAGAAGTTGCGCCAAGATGATCAATTTCATCGCAAAATCATCTTCAGTGACGAAGCTCATTTTTGGCTCAATGGATTCGTCAATAGGCAAAATATGCGTTATTGGTCGAGTGAAAACTCACATGTGATTCATGAATCACCACTTCATCCACAAAAAATAACTGTTTGGTGCGGTTTGCATGCCGGCTGCCCGAATTCTAAGATATAAATTTCGACGACATGTGGTTTCAATAGGATGGTGCCACAAGCCACACAGCACACACTACAATCGATTTATTGAAGAGTAAGTATGGTGAGCGTGTTATCTCAAGACATGGGCCAGTCGCCGCCTCGTGCGTGCGATTTAACGCCGCTTGACTATTTTCTGTGGAACTACGTTAAGTCATTGGTTTATGCCAGAGCTCAGACCGCTGCAAACGTGCCCGCGGTGGCCATATAAACGAAGTCGAATTCCATTCATAAATGTTTTGATTGTACTTCAAGGCAATAATAAAGTTTTGAAATATCTCAAATAACTTGCCTTTTATTTAAAAAAAATTTGTCAAGTCGTTATTAGAAAACCCTATACATGTAATAGTGTGTGTGTTAGTAGAGTACGTCATACGATTATGTGCACTGGCTTGTATACCGTTTGTACCGTTTTTTGATATTCTCTTCTCTTTAGTTTGTTAGATAACAAGGTTGCCACAATTCGGCCGTCCTACCTGTGTAGATTAATGACACATCCCTTTAACAACGGCTTCATATTGGCCGCCTCCCAAATACCATCGTATGGAAACTGGCTTATCTGAAATCCCTTCACATCTTTTACTAAATACCTATCATTCCTTAACACTTTTTCTACTCTGTATGTTCCCTTAAACTTCGGCACTACCTTTTTCGATACACCTGGTATACTATCAAAATTTCTGACCATCACATAGTTACCGATTTCATATTTTCTCGCTACTACCCGATTTTCAGGTACTCACTAGTAAAGTCGATAAATCTACCCCTCTGTCTCACGCCGAATAGAAGCTGAATAGGCGTGGTTCCATCACTACGATGTAGGGTATTGTTCATTGAAAATTCGGTAGCAGGCAGTAAATCATCTAAACTTACCCTAAAGTGTTCACTAGATAGCTTTGCTATCGTTGGTCCGAGGCCCCTATTTATTCTCTCAACTTAGCCGTTGGCTTGTGGTGAGCCTGTCGCAATTTTAATGTGTTGCACATTATTTGCTTCGAGGAATGCCTTAAAATCATTTGACGTAAAACCACAGCCTCTGTCAGAGATCAAGAGTCTTGGACGACTATACATTCGAAAATACACGTTCTTCCTTCCTTCTAAATACTCTACGCAATCTTCAATAAGTGGAAACGGAAAATTCTCACGAATCGTAAGTTTATTTAATCCCCGATAGTCTATACACCTTCGCGTTTTTCCACTTTTTTTCTTCACTAAGACAATAGGGGACGCAATCGGAGAGTCACTAGGCCTAATAATCTTTCGACTTAAGAGATTCTTAGTAATCTTATTCATTTCCTACTTCTCATTAAACGACAACCGACGAGGCGAAGAAAAAAAAGGGAGTTTCACTCGTGAGTCGAATACGCATTTCAAAATCTAAGGGTTTGACCTTCGACTCGTCAAAATACACATTTCTTTTCACTACAAAACGAACTTCCTTTAAATACTGATAACTAAGATTTGGTCCAACCCTTAACTCTTCATAACTAACGGGTTCTATCACGGCAGTTGCACGGAAGTCCTTACGAACCTGAAGAGCTGGAATTTCCACGTCCGAATAACCACTTGGTGTTACTTTCCCATATTTATTAGAGCTTAGGTATTACACTGATTAACTAATTTTCTCACACATCTGATAAACGGTGCTGGGGCATAAATGCACAAATACATATGTTTCAAATAGAATTCTTTATTTGTATCAGAAATACATGGTTGCAGTGGAAAAGGAATGACTTCGTCTGGAATATCAAAAAAATTAACTTTCTTTTGATGACCCGAAAGAATAATATAGCAACTAACCTTATTGTCATCCCCTGCAATCTGATTTGTCAACAATAGAACTATTACTTTAGCTTATTGTAGGTAGGAGTATTTTATTATGACCAGATGATGCATACAGTCATATCCATACATGTGTTTCATCAGAAACCTATCTGGATCATAATCGTGATCGGAAAATTAGTTCATACTACTCTTCACTAGTTCTTAATTTTCTTCGTATATATTGGTTAACTGATTTTTCGTCTACAGTATTGTCTGGTAATTTGGTAATATGAAATATTTTTTAACCACATTTGTTGTGGTTATGATTGTTAATCATTGTCTTCAACGAAGGAATATTTTACGAATAATAATGTAATATTTACGAATTGATTTAATTTTTCAATCACTTTGTTCAGTGAGGAAAAATTAGAACAGAAAATTACAGATTCCTGAAAAATGTCAGATCAAAGTTAAAATAGAAAAGTACAGCCCATATGTTTGTGTCAAAAATGTTGACATTCGGCATTTGGCATTTCTTGTGAAGTTGTTGAAAAGTTGAAAAGATTTTCAAACTGAAGTAAAAAATTTAATAAATAAAAATGGCCTTAAATAAAATTCAACAAATTATATTAGAAGAATTGGTGGACAGTGATATCAGTTTGTTGAGTGCGTTATTTCTTTTTCTGTCGGGAAAGATTCAAGAAACTGTATCGCACATTTTTTGAAAGAAACAATTCCTTTCTACAATGAAAAGGAATTTGTTACACATTTCTGCATAACTCGCACTCTCTATAAACGGTTAGTTGACACATTTGCAACATCGGATATTTACGCCGAATTGGAGGCCCACAAAACATATTCTGCTGAAATGCATATAGCGCTCTTTCTTTGGTTTGCTGGGCGTGAGGCTTGCTCCTACAGGGATATTGCAGTGTTATCAATAGAGTGATGTATTTCATCAGCAATCTTTGCGATTCGGTCATCCGATGGCCTACTGAAGATGAGAAAATGGAAACCAGCTCGTATATGCGAAACAAAACTGGAATTGAAGGTGTTATAGGTAGTAAATTAATTGCATTCAATAATTGACAAATGATGTAGTGACCTACATCTTTTCTTACTTTTGCAGGGATCATAGTATAGATAGAAAGGGCATTATAAATCTATCTCTCTAAGTAATATGCAACGAGAAAGAAAGTTTACATACATTTTCGTTGGATAACCGGGTTCTGTTCATGACAACAGGGTTTTTTTGAAAATTCGGATATATGTATATATATGCTCTAAATAAAATACTTAAGATCACTTTTGGGCACGTCTGTTTTTTACAACCTCACGGTATCAAATGCTTGATTGCCGTAAATTTATTTGTTTGCTGTTATGTATAGGGCTTTCCAATAGGGACTTGACAACTTTGAATTTGTTGTTGAATTTGTGTTGAATTTCACTAATCATCAAACTGTCACTTTCAATTTATTCAGTAAACTCAACATTTTTACTATGGTAAAGTACACATCGGAGCAACGTTCTCCGATTGGGTTCTGGAGAAGTTGCGCCAAGATGATCAATTTCATCGCAAAATCATCTTCAGTGACGAAGCTCATTTTTGGCTCAATGGATTCGTCAATAGGCAAAATATGCGTTATTGGTCGAGTGAAAACTCACATGTGATTCATGAATCACCACTTCATCCACAAAAAATAACTGTTTGGTGCGGTTTGCATGCCGGCTGCCCGAATTCTAAGATATAAATTTCGACGACATGTGGTTTCAATAGGATGGTGCCACAAGCCACACAGCACACACTACAATCGATTTATTGAAGAGTAAGTATGGTGAGCGTGTTATCTCAAGACATGGGCCAGTCGCCGCCTCGTGCGTGCGATTTAACGCCGCTTGACTATTTTCTGTGGAACTACGTTAAGTCATTGGTTTATGCCAGAGCTCAGACCGCTGCAAACGTGCCCGCGGTGGCCATATAAACGAAGTCGAATTCCATTCATAAATGTTTTGATTGTACTTCAAGGCAATAATAAAGTTTTGAAATATCTCAAATAACTTGCCTTTTATTTAAAAAAAATTTGTCAAGTCGTTATTAGAAAACCCTATACATGTAATAGTGTGTGTGTTAGTAGAGTACGTCATACGATTATGTGCACTGGCTTGTATACCGTTTGTACCGTTTTTTGATATTCTCTTCTCTTTAGTTTGTTAGATAACAAGGTTGCCACAATTCGGCCGTCCTACCTGTGTAGATTAATGACACATCCCTTTAACAACGGCTTCATATTGGCCGCCTCCCAAATACCATCGTATGGAAACTGGCTTATCTGAAATCCCTTCACATCTTTTACTAAATACCTATCATTCCTTAACACTTTTTCTACTCTGTATGTTCCCTTAAACTTCGGCACTACCTTTTTCGATACACCTGGTATACTATCAAAATTTCTGACCATCACATAGTTACCGATTTCATATTTTCTCGCTACTACCCGATTTTCAGGTACTCACTAGTAAAGTCGATAAATCTACCCCTCTGTCTCACGCCGAATAGAAGCTGAATAGGCGTGGTTCCATCACTACGATGTAGGGTATTGTTCATTGAAAATTCGGTAGCAGGCAGTAAATCATCTAAACTTACCCTAAAGTGTTCACTAGATAGCTTTGCTATCGTTGGTCCGAGGCCCCTATTTATTCTCTCAACTTAGCCGTTGGCTTGTGGTGAGCCTGTCGCAATTTTAATGTGTTGCACATTATTTGCTTCGAGGAATGCCTTAAAATCATTTGACGTAAAACCACAGCCTCTGTCAGAGATCAA
The DNA here is from genome assembly GCA_907269105.1 of Volucella inanis. NCBI lineage: Eukaryota > Metazoa > Arthropoda > Insecta > Diptera > Syrphidae > Volucella > Volucella inanis. The sequence continues at coordinate 51,346,884 of OU026154.1, forward strand.
GAGTCTTGGACGACTATACATTCGAAAATACACGTTCAAGTGTGTTATATTTTCCTTAGAACAAATAGATCGAGTGGCAAATAATTTGACGATTTTCGCAAACGAATCCAATATCAGTAGGACGTGCTTTTTCCTAGAAATTGGTAACGAAATTGGTCCGAAGTGATCAATATGAATAATATCGAAGGGTAAGTTGCCTCTTGGAATATTATTCAACAAACCCTCCCGTCTACCAGACTTTGGTGAGAACGCTATACACTTCAAACAATTGTCAATATGAACTCCTATCTTCGCTTTCATTTTCGGGAACCAGTACGTCTTCGTCATAGCCTCAAACACCTTGTCGCGACCTATATGACCGAGTTCGTCGTGATATTTCCTTAACACAAGTTTATTATTATTATTATTTATTACAAGTTTACAGATATTCTCGTTGGATATCCGGGTTCTGTTCATGACAACAGAGTTTTTGAGAATTCGGATATATATTCTAAATTACCTAATTTATGTGAGAGCGGATTTCTATTGGGAGATTCCGTTTATGCGTGCTCGCAGTTTCTAATTAACCCATATCGCGACAATGGCCATTTATTTTCAAGGCAGAAGTTTTCCAACCGGAAGTTAAGTTCCGGTAGGATCGTAATAGAGCACTTCCTTGGTGTTCTTAAACAGCGCTTTCTACATATTTATTATTGCAAGCTGAGAGAAGTAAAGAAACTCTATCATTTTATTCAAGCTTGTGCTGTGCTGCATAATTTATGCAACGATGATGAGCTTCCAATTGAAATTGACAAAAAAATTCAAGAAAATGACAATTTTAATACAGTTGCTGACCAGCAGCAAGGCATTCAGCCTTCGAAATAGGCTGTGTGAAGAAGTGTTTCGTATTTTAATTGAGGAAATAGGAAAAACTAAAAAACATACTAAAGTTATTTTTATACTTTTTGTTTTGTTGTTTATGCATTTATTTTTTATTAAGAGAATCTATTAAAGCCAAACACAATTTGCGCTTCTCTTCATTCTGCTGGCCAGCTCAGCAGTTAGTTCTCCATAGACTGGCATTGCTTATTAAAAAGAAATGGAGGAGTCTTGAATCTTTTGTATTATTTAATGTTTATAAATTTCATATAAATTTCAACCTCCACCAATATTGCCTCCCTTACTTTTCCACTTCCAGTGGTACCGCCCAACCGATAGGCTGAAAGGTCGGTCCATCAGTACATTTGAAAGCTCCATATTGTATGTATGGAAATAGGTTTATATTTATAAGCAATCTTCTCCCAGGTTTTTTTTTTTTTGTTTTGAGGTCAAGGACTTTGCCGAGCTTTGGCTGTATATTTTCATAAAGAGTTATGAGGAGCTGACAGTCCTTCTCCAGCCAAATTGCCAGAAGTGTCGATTCGGCGCTAAACAGCTGAATTGGGCATTGGGCCTGAGAGTCAACCCAGTTTATTTTACGTTTGGATTTGGGTTGTGCTGATGCACAACCACAGTTGTCAATGCTGTGAGTTCATTAATTAGCAAAATTGTCATTATTGGAGCAAACACAATCTACAAGTGTTTGGCCAAGCATCACTGCATCCCCAAAATTGACTGTTTGGTGCTGTGTATGGTAAGGTGGCATCATCGGACCTTACTTATTTCGAAATGAGAAAGAAGATACCGTTACCGTCAATGATCTCAGGCTAAGAACGATGTTAACCGACTTTTTGCGTTGTCAAGCAAAGCTCGAAGTTGTGAAAAAATCATTTGCCCATTGGGTCATCGCATTGGCCATCGCGATCATGCGATTTCACACCACTCGCTTATTTTCTATGGGGCTATGTCAAGTCCTTAGTCTCCGCTAACAAACCAGCCACTTTGGACAAGAATAACGCCGCACATATTGGACCGACTGCTTGAAGCCGATGCAGACATTTAAATGATGTGCTATTCCACAAATAACGGGATAAATGTATCATGAATCAAAATGATGAACTCTAAAGCAGAGTTGGTGTTATTTTGTGCAAAAAAATACAGCTTACAAAGATTTGGAAAAGGGGTTTGGTGGAGGGATTTTTGGGACTTATACGTATTAGCAATGTAAAAATACGTGGAGGAGATAAGTAGCCTTTGATGTTGTTATACGCGATTCATATTTGAAAGATCAATAATCTTAACAAGAAGCGGAAGAAAAAACGAAGGAATTACTCAGAACTCTTCTTTTCGGATGAAACTTTTTGTAAGGTTGTACGATTTACTCATGATGCCTTTCTGCATATAGCTTCATCGTTCAAGGAATGTGGTTATGATGCGTATTTGCACAATGAAGATAACAAAATATCTAGGAAAAGATAACAATACACACTTGTTGTATATTAGAATACGTCATTATTGAGCTTAAAATGCTGAAACTGACTTTTTTTTCGTTTCTTTAAAACGTCTGGCCCTTATCCATCTAATCTGATTAGAATTTGGCGAAGGGATATCGGAATATTAGAATCTGCCATGGGAATCTGCCAATATGTAGACTTGATGTCCAAAGAAGACAAGTATTTGGCATTCCGAAGTTTCTCCAAGGTAGCTGAAATATAGGCGAGTGGATAAGCATCACGTTCCGTGACCTTATTGAACTTTCTGCAGTCGGCGAAGAACCTAAACGAATCATTTTTCTTTTTTATCATCACAACGGGAGAACCTCACGGACTACTTGATTTTTCTAAATATCTTCCTGTAACATACCTTCTAATCCCTTATCTTTGTGACGCTAAACAGAGCACGAGACTGAATTTTAGCGCTGTTTGATCGGTTCATTGTGGCATGGTTTTGAAAACTCTAGCTATAACTATACTTGACACCCATAACCTTGTTCTCATCTAAATCTACTCTTTCTTTATTTGCTGAAATCGATGCCACCTCTGCCTGGTTCGAAAAATTCTACACGCCTGATTTCAGATCCGGGACAATACCCGCCCGGTCCCAAAAGTCGAAACGCAGTATCAGGATATATGGAAGATTTGGAAAAACAAGGTATTCCAATAGGATCGAGATCCCTTGCACTTCTATTGGCAAAGAATTCCGAACTCTGTGCCTGCACCGTCTGCTAAAGAAACCCTAATAATGTTTGCCTTTCGTAACACTAACCTTAAACCCTTTAATGCATGCCATCTATCCCTACAGATGATCGTACGCGCCGCTTCTGAATCTAGTAAGATTAAAATCCTAATTCAGTAAACACTAACTCCTACGAACGTCATCTTTCTGTGCTAAGAGCGTTAAGCCCAAACGAACGATCTCTTTCATCTTTTCTACCAGCCGGATCCCATCAAGCAAACTTGCTCTACCGACCGAAAATGGTAACTTCATTGTCTACGATGGAAATAAAAAAACTTTTTTCTGAGTTCAACCCGTTGAATGATTTATCTCCATCAGCAAAGCAGCAGGTCAAACGCATAAATACGTTTAACAAAATGTATGGCTCAGTAAAATAATGGTCATATTCATTGCTTGGAGACATCAAATCGCACGAATTTTTACACCGACTCGTCGAAGATTTCGGTAACGTTGTGAGTGAGGCAGATGTTCACCTCCATATGGCCCCTAACACTCGAAAGTAAGGTGAGAGAATTATCAATTATTTATAGTTCCTAACGAAACGATATTATACCCGCTTATCTTTGGAAACGATAACAACCTACGACTTCTTTTTGAAAGGGAAACATGTCGCCATGAAAAATTCAAAGGTGACGAGGTAAGGGTTGGTACTGGGTTATCATTGAAAATAAAAACCAACTGCGAGAACTTATCAACAAATACTTTTTTTGTTTTGGCGGAACTTTTGAGCACCTGTGTTTTTGCACCACGACGACTATGAATATTAAGCTGACAACCCCAATTGTAAAATGACCTTACCGAGTACCACTCGCGAAAAGGGGTATAATTGATAGCATTGTCAACAAGCTATTAAAGCAAGGAATAATCCGACCCAGCACGTCTGCCTTCTATTCGCCCGTTGTACCGGTGAAGAAATCATCAGGAGAGGATCGTATGGGCGTGGCTTTTAGAGCACTTAATGCCATCACAGTGAAAAAACAAAATGCTATGTCTACAGTGGAAGAAATTTTATTGATAACTGCTGGAAAGGACGCGACACTGGATTTGATGTCTGGATATTACCATATACTAATAGATGAAAATTGCCGATCTTTTACTGCTTTCATTACGAACTCAGGCCACCGTTGGCCTGGTAAATGCATTTATATTTCTTAAGGCGATGTCTTAACTCGTGAAGCCGATTAAGGAAATTCGTTCAAAATTTCGCACTCATCGCTAAGCTGTTAACTTTCATATAAAAAATAAATTTATCTTTTTATTGGGAGAAGTAGTACACCGAAGCATTTGTAACGTTAACCTTAACGTTATATTAATGCAGCGATCCGATCTTTCAAGTCTACGATCCAGGGATAGTCCACGCCACTGACGCCAGCTCATACGGATTGGCTGAGATATTGTTCCAAGCAGAAGACGTTCTTGCGGAGCGTAAACCTGTTTTCTACTTCAGTCGAACATGTACGGCAGCCGAATCGAAATATTCGAGTTATGAACTTGAAGTGCCTGCCCTTGCTGAAAGTTTAGATTGTTTCCGCTTGTACCTGCTCGAACGAAAATTTAGTACTGTAACAGATTGCTTAGCAGTGTTTTCAATAACAGCAACGTCATCGCCTATTCCTCGCGTAGCCAGATGGTGGTTGCGGTTGCAAGAATTATATTTGTTGAATTTCTATTGTACACCAAAGTGCTAATTGTTTGGCACAAGTCAATGCGCTCAGCCGATTGCCTGTCGAAATAAGAAAGGAGCCCGATACAGCCACTGCCAATGTTATGAGAGTTACATTCAGTCAAGATGATTGGATTGCTTGTATGCAACGACAATACCCAAGATTAGCAACGGTCTTCGGATCACTCGAAGGACGTGAAGAGGCAGTTACCAACGAACAGTTTAAGAGTCACTTTAACATCAAAAACGGAAGACTTTATAAAAATAAAAACAAGCATTTTCACAACGATATGGCACACTTTTTCACCGAGAAAGTCCTACAACGTATTAAAGTCTTATGGTTTAGACGAATGCGAAACTACGTAAAGCCGTATATTTCATCTTGCGTTGAATGCTATTTCCACAAACGGAGACGTCACTCCGGGGAAGTCGCCGGGGAAATGCCTACATTTTCGGTGTAGTAGGTGCATTTAGTAAATATGTGATGGTCAAGGCTGTTAAGGATACGAATACCAAACTGATAATAGAGATGCTGAATGAATTGGTTTGCCAAACACTATTGTTAGCGATCACGGGACGGATTTTACTGCAAAGAATTTCAAAGCATTTTTTTTTTATAATCCCGCGCACGCACCAAGGGGATTTGAATACCCTTTTAGTTTGAAACTCAGGTGTATTAGGTTTCGATATTTTTCCTAGAGGTGGTTGTCAAACTGGACGGGACGAGCAAGTGCATCCTCAATCAGCAGCCAGCAACCACTCCAACATCAATGTTATACCTTCATGTCAGAGTTGACGTCAGATTCTCATATAACTACATACAAATTCTACAAAAAGACTTTTTTGGAGAATTGCCTCGCACGGGATTCGAACCCGCGACCCTCTGCTTGAGGAATGTATGCATAAACCACTACACCACGGCCACCCCGTGGTTCCATTTGCGAAGACAATAGAATACGACATATAAAACCGGCTGTTCAACTCCGAAGGCCAACGGTCAAATCGAGCAGATAAATTAAAGGATGCTGCAGTTTCTACGAAATTCCGAAGTTAACAGTGTTAATTGGGAGTTAGAATTACGAAATTATGATGCAATGGACGATCAACACGCAACGTAATAAAACCAGCAGATGTAGCCCGAACCAAATTGTTTTTGATTTTTTGTTTTGTACAAGCTATACTTGACGTCATCGATAATCAATATAGCATAAATATGTTGCAACGGCGGTAGGAAGTTGCTTAACGAATACGTTACGAAAAAAAAATGGAAGACGTGTTCGAAGCAAAACATAAACAGCCAGTAATATACAACGAAGAAAACCTCATTCTCCTTCTCCAGCCAAATTGCCAGAAGTGTCGATTCGGCGCTAAACAGCTGAATTGGGCATTGGGCCTGAGAGTCAACCCAGTTTATTTTACGTTTGGATTTGGGTTGTGCTGATGCACAACCACAGTTGTCAATGCTGTGAGTTCATTAATTAGCAAAATTGTCATTATTGGAGCAAACACAATCTACAAGTGTTTGGCCAAGCATCACTGCATCCCCAAAATTGACTGTTTGGTGCTGTGTATGGTAAGGTGGCATCATCGGACCTTACTTATTTCGAAATGAGAAAGAAGATACCGTTACCGTCAATGATCTCAGGCTAAGAACGATGTTAACCGACTTTTTGCGTTGTCAAGCAAAGCTCGAAGTTGTGAAAAAATCATTTGCCCATTGGGTCATCGCATTGGCCATCGCGATCATGCGATTTCACACCACTCGCTTATTTTCTATGGGGCTATGTCAAGTCCTTAGTCTCCGCTAACAAACCAGCCACTTTGGACAAGAATAACGCCGCACATATTGGACCGACTGCTTGAAGCCGATGCAGACATTTAAATGATGTGCTATTCCACAAATAACGGGATAAATGTATCATGAATCAAAATGATGAACTCTAAAGCAGAGTTGGTGTTATTTTGTGCAAAAAAATACAGCTTACAAAGATTTGGAAAAGGGGTTTGGTGGAGGGATTTTTGGGACTTATACGTATTAGCAATGTAAAAATACGTGGAGGAGATAAGTAGCCTTTGATGTTGTTATACGCGATTCATATTTGAAAGATCAATAATCTTAACAAGAAGCGGAAGAAAAAACGAAGGAATTACTCAGAACTCTTCTTTTCGGATGAAACTTTTTGTAAGGTTGTACGATTTACTCATGATGCCTTTCTGCATATAGCTTCATCGTTCAAGGAATGTGGTTATGATGCGTATTTGCACAATGAAGATAACAAAATATCTAGGAAAAGATAACAATACACACTTGTTGTATATTAGAATACGTCATTATTGAGCTTAAAATGCTGAAACTGACTTTTTTTTCGTTTCTTTAAAACGTCTGGCCCTTATCCATCTAATCTGATTAGAATTTGGCGAAGGGATATCGGAACATTAGTTGGTGTAAAAATTAAAGACAGAGACGATGGCTCTCGAAGGGAATTCGCACTTTTTTATTGAAAAATTTGTTTGGTTTTGTGTCTCACTTTCGAACTTGTTTTAGAAATAATGCAAAATTTTCCCGACGATGAACAGCGGTTATTTCGAAAATATGAAGGAGATTTATCCCTACAATAGGTGATTCGAGCAGGACGATAATACGTATTATTTATATATTGAGGACTCGATTCAATAACAAAATCGAATGCTTTAGGTTAGCTCTAAGACAAATGATTGTTTTTAGAATTTTTTCTGGATTAATAAAATGTCGATGATATTGGGTTGTTTCAACCTTGATCTTTAAATATCCTAACTGTTCATTGATTGGTGTTATCTGTAGTGTTCCGTGTACTGTTGGTAGTAAAAGTACAATTGTTAGGAGTAGAATCCTGTTTTTGTTCAAGGTAATCTTTTCGTTTTTGGTTAAGTTTTTTTTTTTTTTGACTATGTATTATGCTATTCAATGTCTGTTCGTCAACTTCTTTCTTACCTTTTCTAGGTGTTGTCCTAATTGTTGAATGAAATCGTTTATTATACAATAGTTATCTATAAACTTAAACTATAGACTTAAACTCGTTGTCTGTGATAATACTGTTAGGTTTTCCAAACTTAGAAAAATGTTCAATTAATATTACGTTCATACTTCTCCAATTTCTAACTGTAAACTTGGTTAGTTTGTCAATAATCAACAAAGACTTTCTTTTGTATATGAAATATATCTAAGTGCATGATTTCATAGTCGTGAGTTGTAGTCTCCTGTCGTATTTCATCTTCTGAAATTTTTTACAATTATTTACAATTAACTGAATTTATTCGTCAAGCTTTTTTTGTTTTCTTTTGAAGTATATATTATTTTTCATTAATGCCACTTTGCATTGATTTTTTGTGTGGTAAATAAAAATTTCTTTATGAGCCTCAACTTCTATTTGGATTTCGGTAGCCCTCCCTTCAACTTCTGAATATTTTTTTGCATGGAAATTTTTGTAGCAACTTTCCTACGCCTGTATTCTTTATGCTTATTCTTTTCCTTTCGTATCAAAACCTTTTCCTTTTTTAGGAGTAAGGTAATAAATGTATGAAATCGTTAAATGTAAAATGTGCAATACCAAATGTAAGTTATATTATGCAAAATAAAAAATATATCTATCTATCTATCTATTTATTTATCTATCTGAATATAATCCGGTCATTCCTTTCTTTATAACCCCAACAATATTGGCGTATAAAAGGGAAGAATCAATAAAAGCCAACAGACCAGTATTTCGGTCATAGCTAGAGGTGATCGCAACGACGCTAAAGACGCGTTCAGGTTTGGGGAATAGCGTGCCACTCCTTACAGTTTTTTAATTTGCTTGTTTCGTTATTTTGTTTCTGGGTCTTTCTGCCACGTGGCCTCTCTGTGCTCTGGCCGCGATCGGTTTTGTATTTTTGTTAATTATAGTTGTTTTATTACTATATGTGGTTGTTTGTTGTTGGTAATGGTTGAAGTTTTCTATTGTTGTTGATTGTGTGATTCTTTGATTTTATTCTGTGTTGGAGGCTGTCCTAATCCTTGGCCCTTCCCTTACGTGCCTCTGCTGCCTATTTTTGGTTCTCAATTGGTGGGGTTCTAGCTTGAAAACGTGTTAACGTTACTTCACCCATCGAACCTGACTTTTAAAGCTGATACGTCGTGGAGGTGTGCTTGATTACGTGACCATCCGCCTGCACACCATTATTGCTTCTCTGTTGCTCCCTCGTTGGGGTTTATTTACAAAGAGATCGTCGTCACCTTATCTATTAATCGAAGTTCTCTTTGCTAGCTTCCTGGCTAGCTATATCCATCTCAATTGTAGAGACGTGATGCCGGTGTTTGTACCTAAATCGGTGGTGTTCCTCCAGCCTTTACGTTACTTGGGTTTTTGGTAGTGTGCAAATTCCATTCGTCACCATCGTGTTGGGGTGTCTGGCTTAAAAGGACGTTTGCATGGACCATGCAAGGTAAGAATGACACCTTGAATACCTTGTTCCTTACAACGTTGTCCTCCGGGTCACTCTTTTGTTTTATTTGGGTTCCTTTTCATTTTGTTCGTTAATTCTGAATTCTTTAGTTGGTTGTTCATTTTGTTTTTCTTTTTCCTATTTTGGTCTTTTTTGTACTTTTTTTTTTCTTCAAAATATCACTCTTCGCTATTGCGGCTAGTTGTTAATTCATCTAGCCGAGCACTCCACCCACCCTAGAGCAAAAGGACTCACTTCCTGAGTTCTGACAGCTTCCCTGTGGAACCACGTGTTTGTAATATTCGTTCTGTCTGTCGAGTGACATTACACCCTGGAGGACAATTAAGGGGAGTTCAAATAGTGACCGCCAAGCAGAAATGGGCTTATCTTAATGGGCCCGTAATTCTCCTTGCCGACAAAAATAAGGGATGAAGATCGTGGGAATCATGCGCTTTCTTTTAAAATTATTCTAACATTATAGAATTTACGGTGGACTCACGGCCATTGCTGGGGGTTTCGACATTTTGGGCTATCATCATATCATCAAGGGGCAGATAGTCTGTCCGCTAGAGTCACTAGGCCGTCCGCCTGGTTCTATCCGGGGTACCTATAAGATCATTTCTGGAGTGATAGGCAAAAAGAATGAATCCAATAAGTCAGTAAGTCGCACTTGCACCGTAGCATCCAGAGCATGACGAAAAGCAAAGAAGGTAGAAACCCGGGAAAATGCAGAAAGGGAGAGGAATAAAATGGACAACAAAAGAGCCAACGGGAGTGTAGGATTTTGAGGCGAGATTTGCACACAATAAGCCCCAACCTTACCTCCTGGGAAATTTGCCCTCACATTTTTGTTTACGGATATGCTAATAATCCAAATGTTGCCAAAGCCAATACAAAAGTGGAGGGTAAAGGACAACATAAAAAGGAAACTGCTATGCATCAATTTTGCGATGCTTAGGCACATCATCGAGCGCATCTATTCTCTATCTATTGACCCCATTTCTCCACCTTTTAAGATTGCTTGCCTAGGCTCACGTCCTCTACTGGCTAAGCTAGTTCCCTACTCATGATCTCCGTGATCATGTCCCGTTCAAGTAAGTTATCAATGACGGTAATAATGTAAACGAACTCCTACTCAATTTGGGAAGCGGACCAACCAAGTCAATTCATATCATATCCCATGGACTTGAAATCTCTTTCCCCTCCACCATCAAACCAGCTGGTTTATCGCTCACCGTCTTCAAACAATGGCAAGTTTTACATATCCTAACGTACCTACTGACCTTCCTTGGCCAGTAATACCTAAACTCTACTCCTAACACCCATATGCCCTGCTAATAAATTGTCATAACATTCCTTTAATCTATCTAACTTCAAAACTACTTCCTTCCATGATGAACTGCTGTCATGCAAAATCACATGTTTTGCCCTAACAAATTTAAACAATGTTGCCTGTTCCACACCCCAAACCGGATAGACTCGACCTTGTTGATCATTTTGGCGATCCATGGATCCAGAAATTGCTCTTCCTAGAAAGCAGATCCGGGACTATGTGATTTTCGCCCTTATGATACACAGTTTCGAACGGTTGCAACTTTTCAATAGTTCGTAGTGTGGCTACGCATTCCTTTCCCGTGGTTGAATACTTTTTCTCGTTTTTATTCAATGACCTACTCAGATAACAAATTACCTTTTGTCCTCCTACAAACATCTGAGTGAGCACTGCTCCGACCCAAAAGTCCGATGCGTCGGTTAGCACCACAAAGGGGCGCTCAAAATCAAGACATGTGAGTATCGGGGCAGACACCAAGCACTCTTTTGCTTCCTGGAAACTCCCCTCGCACTCCTCAGATCAAATAATCTTACTATCATTCCTCAGCAGATCGGTCAACGGTTTTACCAAAACTGCAGTCAATCTTTTAAAGACCTCTTTCAATATTTTCAGGTGTGGGCGGAAATTGTTGGTAACGATTATGATGTCAAACAGGTACACGAACACGTGTAGTTCCTGATCGGTTTCAAGCCCGGTGCCGATAAAATGCTGCCATTACCCCGGCTCGTTATGTAACCCGAATGGCAACCTTATTTTTTTTACGGTGAAATCCGTATAATGCCGAGACTTATCTTCAATGGGAATCTGCCAATATGTAGACTTGATGTCCAAAGAAGACAAGTATTTGGCATTCCGAAGTTTCTCCAAGGTAGCTGAAATATAGGCGAGTGGATAAGCATCACGTTCCGTGACCTTATTGAACTTTCTGCAGTCGGCGAAGAACCTAAACGAATCATTTTTCTTTTTTATCATCACAACGGGAGAACCTCACGGACTACTTGATTTTTCTAAATATCTTCCTGTAACATACCTTCTAATCCCTTATCTTTGTGACGCTAAACAGAGCACGAGACTGAATTTTAGCGCTGTTTGATCGGTTCATTGTGGCATGGTTTTGAAAACTCTAGCTATAACTATACTTGACACCCATAACCTTGTTCTCATCTAAATCTACTCTTTCTTTATTTGCTGAAATCGATGCCACCTCTGCCTGGTTCGAAAAATTCTACACGCCTGATTTCAGATCCGGGACAATACCCGCCCGGTCCCAAAAGTCGAAACGCAGTATCAGGATATATGGAAGATTTGGAAAAACAAGGTATTCCAATAGGATCGAGATCCCTTGCACTTCTATTGGCAAAGAATTCCGAACTCTGTGCCTGCACCGTCTGCTAAAGAAACCCTAATAATGTTTGCCTTTCGTAACACTAACCTTAAACCCTTTAATGCATGCCATCTATCCCTACAGATGATCGTACGCGCCGCTTCTGAATCTAGTAAGATTAAAATCCTAATTCAGTAAACACTAACTCCTACGAACGTCATCTTTCTGTGCTAAGAGCGTTAAGCCCAAACGAACGATCTCTTTCATCTTTTCTACCAGCCGGATCCCATCAAGCAAACTTGCTCTACCGACCGAAAATGGTAACTTCATTGTCTACGATGGAAATAAAAAAACTTTTTTCTGAGTTCAACCCGTTGAATGATTTATCTCCATCAGCAAAGCAGCAGGTCAAACGCATAAATACGTTTAACAAAATGTATGGCTCAGTAAAATAATGGTCATATTCATTGCTTGGAGACATCAAATCGCACGAATTTTTACACCGACTCGTCGAAGATTTCGGTAACGTTGTGAGTGAGGCAGATGTTCACCTCCATATGGCCCCTAACACTCGAAAGTAAGGTGAGAGAATTATCAATTATTTATAGTTCCTAACGAAACGATATTATACCCGCTTATCTTTGGAAACGATAACAACCTACGACTTCTTTTTGAAAGGGAAACATGTCGCCATGAAAAATTCAAAGGTGACGAGGTAAGGGTTGGTACTGGGTTATCATTGAAAATAAAAACCAACTGCGAGAACTTATCAACAAATACTTTTTTTGTTTTGGCGGAACTTTTGAGCACCTGTGTTTTTGCACCACGACGACTATGAATATTAAGCTGACAACCCCAATTGTAAAATGACCTTACCGAGTACCACTCGCGAAAAGGGGTATAATTGATAGCATTGTCAACAAGCTATTAAAGCAAGGAATAATCCGACCCAGCACGTCTGCCTTCTATTCGCCCGTTGTACCGGTGAAGAAATCATCAGGAGAGGATCGTATGGGCGTGGCTTTTAGAGCACTTAATGCCATCACAGTGAAAAAACAAAATGCTATGTCTACAGTGGAAGAAATTTTATTGATAACTGCTGGAAAGGACGCGACACTGGATTTGATGTCTGGATATTACCATATACTAATAGATGAAAATTGCCGATCTTTTACTGCTTTCATTACGAACTCAGGCCACCGTTGGCCTGGTAAATGCATTTATATTTCTTAAGGCGATGTCTTAACTCGTGAAGCCGATTAAGGAAATTCGTTCAAAATTTCGCACTCATCGCTAAGCTGTTAACTTTCATATAAAAAATAAATTTATCTTTTTATTGGGAGAAGTAGTACACCGAAGCATTTGTAACGTTAACGTTAACGTTATATTAATGCAGCGATCCGATCTTTCAAGTCTACGATCCAGGGATAGTCCACGCCACTGACGCCAGCTCATACGGATTGGCTGAGATATTGTTCCAAGCAGAAGACGTTCTTGCGGAGCGTAAACCTGTTTTCTACTTCAGTCGAACATGTACGGCAGCCGAATCGAAATATTCGAGTTATGAACTTGAAGTGCCTGCCCTTGCTGAAAGTTTAGATTGTTTCCGCTTGTACCTGCTCGAACGAAAATTTAGTACTGTAACAGATTGCTTAGCAGTGTTTTCAATAACAGCAACGTCATCGCCTATTCCTCGCGTAGCCAGATGGTGGTTGCGGTTGCAAGAATTATATTTGTTGAATTTCTATTGTACACCAAAGTGCTAATTGTTTGGCACAAGTCAATGCGCTCAGCCGATTGCCTGTCGAAATAAGAAAGGAGCCCGATACAGCCACTGCCAATGTTATGAGAGTTACATTCAGTCAAGATGATTGGATTGCTTGTATGCAACGACAATACCCAAGATTAGCAACGGTCTTCGGATCACTCGAAGGACGTGAAGAGGCAGTTACCAACGAACAGTTTAAGAGTCACTTTAACATCAAAAACGGAAGACTTTATAAAAATAAAAACAAGCATTTTCACAACGATATGGCACACTTTTTCACCGAGAAAGTCCTACAACGTATTAAAGTCTTATGGTTTAGACGAATGCGAAACTACGTAAAGCCGTATATTTCATCTTGCGTTGAATGCTATTTCCACAAACGGAGACGTCACTCCGGGGAAGTCGCCGGGGAAATGCCTACATTTTCGGTGTAGTAGGTGCATTTAGTAAATATGTGATGGTCAAGGCTGTTAAGGATACGAATACCAAACTGATAATAGAGATGCTGAATGAATTGGTTTGCCAAACACTATTGTTAGCGATCACGGGACGGATTTTACTGCAAAGAATTTCAAAGCATTTTTTTTTTATAATCCCGCGCACGCACCAAGGGGATTTGAATACCCTTTTAGTTTGAAACTCAGGTGTATTAGGTTTCGATATTTTTCCTAGAGGTGGTTGTCAAACTGGACGGGACGAGCAAGTGCATCCTCAATCAGCAGCCAGCAACCACTCCAACATCAATGTTATACCTTCATGTCAGAGTTGACGTCAGATTCTCATATAACTACATACAAATTCTACAAAAAGACTTTTTTGGAGAATTGCCTCGCACGGGATTCGAACCCGCGACCCTCTGCTTGAGGAATGTATGCATAAACCACTACACCACGGCCACCCCGTGGTTCCATTTGCGAAGACAATAGAATACGACATATAAAACCGGCTGTTCAACTCCGAAGGCCAACGGTCAAATCGAGCAGATAAATTAAAGGATGCTGCAGTTTCTACGAAATTCCGAAGTTAACAGTGTTAATTGGGAGTTAGAATTACGAAATTATGATGCAATGGACGATCAACACGCAACGTAATAAAACCAGCAGATGTAGCCCGAACCAAATTGTTTTTGATTTTTTGTTTTGTACAAGCTATACTTGACGTCATCGATAATCAATATAGCATAAATATGTTGCAACGGCGGTAGGAAGTTGCTTAACGAATACGTTACGAAAAAAAAATGGAAGACGTGTTCGAAGCAAAACATAAACAGCCAGTAATATACAACGAAGAAAACCTCATTGTCGTGGAATGTGTACCAATACCAACAAGAGAGTCATATGATTTTAAACCAAAATACAAAGGGCCTTTTGCTGTTGCGAAGGCTCTTCGTAATGATCGATACATATTGAAAGAAATCGAGGGGATTAGTGCAAAACGTAATTTTTTGACCGTTATGACTAGTGACAAAATGAAGCCATGATGGCTTCTTGGTCTCGGACTCGACGATGATGACGACGACTTTAACGAGTAATCGAGGACAACTCCATGTCAGGAAAGGCCGAGGTGTCAGCTGAACGCGTCCAATTGCAACTAATCGAATCCGAAAAAAGGAGTATGTCGAAACGGGACGTACTTCAGGAGGAAAACGAAAAGCGACACGATTGCATGCATGGATACAATCATACATATGGTCGCGTTTCTTCTCTTTTTTCGAAATTTTTACGCACACGCGGCCTACCAGAGTCTTGATTTTCAAATTCACAAAAGGTTGATTTTTTTTTCTAATTACACTGTACCAACGTCACTATGCTTATCTTTTTTTTCCGGTGAGTGGCCCTTTCTGACACAGTGTTATTCGTCCTGTAAATAGTGGATTTTTCTTGGCTTGAACAAAAACTTCAAAAAGAAAAATTGCTTGTCGCAATCCAAAACAAAATCTCGCACAAAACTTAGTTGACACTCACTAATGCTGATCGTCACCAAAAAGAGTTCCAAAACTTTAACTTTCCACAGATTCTAGTCAGACTCGCATACACATTCACTTGGTTATAGCGAACCCAACTTACGGAATTATTAGTTACAACACTAGCAAGTTTAACTAGTGTGTGCACCAGTGTCCAATTATTTTTCCCAATCATTCCATTCTTTGCATTCATACTAAACTTCTCAGTCTCGAAATTAAATTCCGCTTACAAGTAATCACTGGGATATTACCTGAAAGAGTTTATGGAAGTCTATGTTTCCTAGCTTTACGAGTACCTAACTATCATACATAATGATAATCCCTAACATGGGATAGTTGGTGGAATTTGCGATAAGCTGTATTTCCTTCGTCAGTCAATTGTGTTTTTCCCCCATCGTATTAATACAATTGACATCCATTCATCCATTGACAGGCAGTTGGAGAGTTCAGATAAAAGAAAGAATATGTGGATATATCCCAATAATATAAGAGATTGTGTTCCGATTCAGCCATCCTTTGGATTGCCGCCCCTAATATAGCTAAGTAAATGTTTGTGTCACTTTTTCCACAGGTCCCTAACTATTTCGATGGATCGGTGTTCAGATTTGGGGGAATGTTTTGTATTTTTATTGGTAGTATTTTTTTGTTGTTTTCTTTTTAAATTAGCGCACGCTCAAGTGATTTGAGTACCCATAAAATGTTTGAACACAGAGAATCAGGAAGGAAGAAAAGAAAAATACTGAAGTACACTGGGCTTAGTGTACGGCTTCAGAACGAATCACGATACTTCAGAGTACGTCCGAAAGTGGGCTTCAGGGTATACTGATGAGCATTCATAGCGAGACGGCTGTTATGGTTGAACATTTGAAAGGGCGTAATGCTACTGGCGATTTCTGTGGAGCTCTGGTTATGGAAAAAGCGAGAATACAATGTGAGAAAGCAGACTTTACGTCGGTGTTCTAGTTTGCCAATTCACGGACTGATATAAGTATCACCTATGAATTTTATTCCACGGTTTTGAATCCTATCAAGCAAGTGCAAAGAAGTTTTGGAATTACCTGATCAGATGTTGGCATTGAAATCCAATTTTGAGCGGATGAATGCCTGAATGAATTTATTGAGGGAGTAATATATAGGGTGATTCATCATGATGTTTGATTTATAATGTAAAATAAAGCACATAAATTTAAAAGCGAACTTAAAATTTTTATTATCGATTAAAAGAACAATTTATGGCATTTACTTTTTTAAAATGATAATATGTAAATATTGGCCACGACTACGTCTGAGGCGGTGAGGTGGTAGCTGATTTATTCTTAAAGACCTTCTAGTTAGACCTTCATTATCCAGCAGCTGGAGAGCCTCAAGGTTGACATGCTATTGAAATCTTTGTTCATGACTTTGAGCTTACTTTTTGATGACATTGTCGACAGTTTCTACATTTAGATCCCTATGCAAGTTCTCTTTACGGACGTACCAGAGTGCATTAACAATATCACGAAATAATTATTCTGTTGCCTTGGCTGGCACAACCCCAGAGCTGAATACCAGAAATCCAGATTTATGATACAAGAGTAGCTTGTTGTCTCAATAGCCAATATATTTCTCTGTTCTTAAGACTTAATTGTTTTTATTTTTTCTAACATGTGATTTCCACCTGAGTTTTGCATCATGGTCATGCCAACTTGCACGATTTGTTTTGATTGTGGTCTATATAGCCACAATAGGTGAACAGTTTCACACTACCTCTCCCTTTTTCACCTTTACGCTGAATTCTTTTGTTTTAGAATTTTTACAGGGACAATGTTGTTCTTTGGTTCCACTAAGGTGTTTCCCACCATGTCTCCATCAAATAGAATCGGTAGCCACTAGAACCACCTTTCACTTTTGCTCAAACAATTTCTTTCAAGGATGAATCTAGAATCTATTTTTGGCAGATGACGACTTTTTAAACTGAAGTGTTGGTGTTTCCGTATATCATTTGCATCTCCATGTTTCCGTATTTCAGAATTTGTGCCCCAAAATCCACTCCATGTACGTTCATGAAATCTGTACCAATGACACACTCTTCGTATATGATAGCCCCAAGAAAAGGTTGAGAGGAGGCTATTCCGGCCAGGTGGACTTTTATTTGATTTTCACTATAACACATGGGCTGAAAACTCAGTGCCGTTTTATAGTAAAACACCAAATTTTTGCAAAATTCAACTTTATTTATCAATATAGTTGCCTTCGAGGGCGATACACTGATTTAAACGATTTTTTAATCTTTCGATACCAGTTTTGTAATACCATTTTGGTTTAGCCTCAACCGATTACTTCTTCATCGGTCTTAAATCTCTTTCCGGCGAGCATTCTTTTGAAGTCTGCGAGTCGCTGGGGGCCAAACCTGGAGAATACGGTGAGTGGGGAAGCAATTCATAGCCGAATTCATTCAATCTTGCTATCATTTTCATCGACTTATGACACGAAACAGCACTTTCTTTTTCTTCAAATGCGGCCGTTTTTCTGCGATTTCGTCCTCTTTTGGATGTCCACTTCGTGCATCGTCTTCTGCAAAAGATCCTGCCTGTTGATTAAGTCCGTGGCACACGGTGTCTATTGGTGCCATCCATATTCCCTTTAAACTGACTACTTCTACTAGAAGACATCGTTTTGCTAACAAGAATTGGACGATGGTGCTGGGGCCGCCGACACCTGCTACCAACTTCTGTCCCGTGAAGTTGATGATTAGGCACTTCCCGACTCATAGTTTCGTGAAATTCATCTGATGAATGCGTCCTTTGGCATTATAGAAGTTATTCTTTTCTTTATTTTCTTTATTTAATATGTATTAGTTACAAGCTCACAAGCCAATCGTTTATATTTTTCTTATCTTTAAGTTAAGCCTCTTTATCATTCTCGTAATTCACACTTCAAATTCATCTGATGAACTGACTTGGACTTGACTGCACCAAAACATTGTTTCACTGTTCAAGTTTGCTTTTGAATATTGTCGTAATAAATATTTCCTAAGTGAGTACGGCATTACAAAAAGAGGGGAGGTTTTGTGGAATTTCATATTCAACTTTTTGGATTTGAATACCACCATCACTCTGTTTACCATTGGCTTCAATCTCAGTGACAATAAACATATAGCCAGCAGAAGCCACACTTTGTAACACAATTGAATAAAAGTTTTTGTTGCAACCAAGTTAATATTTTCATAATACATGATAATAAAATTTTAATTTCCAGCCGTGAGATACATTCCGCAGGGTATACGAAAGGAAACTCAAGTTCCTTCGGGTAGCGCTGCGCCACATTCAACTCATTGCCTTCAATTTACTGACCTGGGTTTTCTCAAAGATGTTATGGAAGCGCGCATAATATCTAGCAAACTTACCCTAAACAGCTTTCATGAAGTAGTAGTAAATAGCGATGGAAATCAAGTGCAAACTTCAGGCTCATTTAAAACAGTACTTGCTGCTAAACGAAGCAATAAAAGGAAAGTAATTACACTCTGATTATTACTCTTATTATTTAGAGTTGAAATAAGGAAAAATAAAAATTTTAGGATGGCATGCTAACGATGAGGATGATGATTATCATTATTTAATGGGCTTCCGAAAATACATGAAGCAAATTAATGATGAGAATAAGTTAAAATTCCGGAAAAAATGCAAAATGTTCTATACGGTATCATGTATATAGTAGAAATAATCTCCTATAGATCAACTGTGTTTCATTGAGAGATATGCCATTTGTTTAGTCGCATAATGAGGAATTTAGTGTGACTGTGATGGATTGCCTAGTTGATCTACCACCGAATGCATATGACCAATGTTAATGCCTTGTTGCATGGAAACCACATATAAAGGCTTATACCGCAGTTAGAAGCTAGCTTGTATTCCAACTGAATTGCCAATTTGTGTGAATTGCCAAGTAAATGTGCATCAAAGAGTGAAATTACAATGCTGGAGTCACTTGAAAGCTCATTCGTAATAGAGTTCAAACTTACAGAAAATGCATCAATAATTGATAATAATATTATTTATTTGTATCTGCATCAACAGGATGAATGGAGTAAAGAGGAAAAACTTTACACCAGACTTCATTAACTAAAATAAAAAAATAAAAATCAATAGAAGAAGTAGAAGAAGATGAAGAGCCAACAAAAATGCATCAGGTAGAAATAGCATATTCACACTTCATCATTTCGTGAATCTTCTTGACAAAACTGTTATGGCATGTTATGATATGTTGAAATATTGCTTCAGTAATACATTACTGGTAATGTTCTTTATAAATCCTTACCAACAAAGACTCGCTACAAACTACAATTCGTAAGATGAGATTGCATTATCAGAAACGTATTTTATTGAATAGAATTTTGAACAATCCATTAAAGAAACTAAGACATGGTGGCAGCTGTAAATCAAATGGAAATCCAATAAATTTATCAGAATCCTAAAAGTATTCGAAGTGCGGATTATGCAACTTGCTCGTATCCCTTCATATTTGATTTACAAATTTATATCCAAATAAAAAAAAAAAAAAAAAAACAGCAATGTTCTTGAGGAAATGATGTAAAGTTGAACGAATCCAAATTAGAAATAATGTATTATTTTCCAGCGATACATTTTTAATATATAAACGATGGTTTTACGACTTTGTACGAATACCCTTATAATGTTTTTTTTATACTTCTCACTTTTTTCTTCGCCCTTACAATTCATTCTACAAAATTATTCCTTTCAATACATTTGCTTTATTCAATTTACTTACAATTCAAAATTTAATCACTTAACTCAACCACTTTTACTTTTCTTTAACTTCTATTTGAGCCACTTAATCATCCTCTTAATTCAGTCTTCAAATTCCACTTTAGAACTAAATTGTATATGTTTAGGGATGCTGAAATTTATACTCCCCAGACAACTTTCGACAACATTTCATTCAAATTTCCATTTTGCTAGAAAATTCGATTTTATTCTCCATTCACCCTTCGTTGATTATTTTTCTTTTTAAATAAAATAATCGAATAAAACAGTAGATGGTGACGATGGCCTGATGGTTACATCACTGGCTATCAAACCAACCTACCTGTGAACAAATCCCGGAAGGAGACAACAGCAATTTTTCAAATCGTCATCACCCTTTCGGCAGACAACAACAAACCTCCAAACATGTCTATGAAAAAGTTTTTCAGGAGGGGCGTTCAGAACCGGTAATGAGCAGAAGACCCGGCGCAGAAGTGTAAAAATCCACAAAGTGAGAAGCTAGACAGAACAGCAATGTTCTTGAGGAAATGATGTAAAGTTGAACGAATCCAAATTGGAAATAATGTATTATTTTACAGCGATACATTTTTAATATATGACAGATCAACCCCAATTGACGGATAGACCCCAATCGATCTCTTCTCAGTCATTTTGAACACAGTGATTCCAGAGCGTTAGTAAATTTATGGTGCACACTTTACACAAGTTATTAATTGTGTCCTGTCCTTTTTCCTTTCCTTTTATTATACACACGTACACCTTTCCATTTTGTGCAGATCGCTTTTCCGATCCTTCTTATCACTTACCTACACACACCACAACGTTCTCGCTACACTCTGCAGAGAGGGATTTTCCTTCTCATATCTTGTTCGCAATCATGAGTCATGACGACACCTGTGAATATTTATACTCAGAAAAGAAAAAGATAAACAGTTAGGTAATTTATTATTTTATTACATGGTTATTGGTTACAGCTGTGTACATTTGTTTGTAGCTACAGAACTTAATATAAATACACTACGACATATACAATATGTAGGTACCAAAAAGGATGAAGGAATTATAACGGATTTTATTTTCCAACTTAGAACGCTTATAAATTCTTGCGAATATGGACACCTCGAGAGATAATCCATAAGAGATAAAATAGATGTAAGCGTCATTAGGATATTGTGAGTTTTCAACTTATTTTATCTTCATTTACACAACAACTTACCAAGTTGTTGGAAAAATACAAATCCCATACAAATTTTGACGATTAATTTACAACAGTGTTAACTTACGATGTTTGTTATATTTACGATGGTTTTACGACTTTGTACGTATATCCTTATAATGTTTTTTTTAAACTTTTCACTTTTTTCTTCGCCCTTACAATTCATTCGATAAAATTATTCCTTTCAATACATTTGCTTTATTCAATTTACTTACAATTCAAAATTTAATCACTTAACTCAACCACTTTTACTTTTTTTTTAGCTTTTACTTAAGCCACTTAATCATCCTCTTAATTCAGTCTTCAAATTCCACTTTAGAACTAAATTGTATATGTTTAGGGATGCTGAAATTTATACTCCCCAGACAACTTTCGACAACATTTCATTCAAATTCGATTTTATTCTCCATTCACCCTTCGTTGAATATTTTTCTTTTTAAATAAGGAAATCTTCTGCTATGGAAATATAGACAACGCTGCTCACATTCAAATGGATATCGCAGTGCTCCGTCTCAAAACTTGTTCATCCCGAACAATTTTGTCACTCATCGTTCCATTGGAATGACGATCCCCACACTGTATACGATAGACAACGTCATTAATGCAGGTTATCACCTTGGACTAACTTTTCCAATTCTGTTGCAATTTTGCTGACTTGCGTTTCTTACGCAGAGTATTATACAGATTTACCAGACCTCCGTCGTTGAAGCCGGAAGATTTCACTTCGATGGCGTGCCTAGTCTTCATGCGGTTGCTCGCTTGCTTTATTTTTCCAGGTGTTTTTATGTAATATACGAATCCAGCCGCGCAAGTAATCCACGTTGAAGTTGCCCTCCTCTGCCACTGTTGGTAGAGATCTTAATTTCGTTTCACCCGAATGGTGATGGTGTATGTCCTGTTTAAATGTGGACCGCGTTTCAGAGGCAACGTTGTTCTTGGGAAAAAAATCTTGGGGCCATTATAACTTTGTTGGGGCCATTTTGACTTTGTGGGGGCCGCTTGCTTTTTCCTTATTCAATAAAATAATCGAATAAAACAGTAGATGGTGGCGATGGCCTGATGGTTAGATCAATGGCTATCAAACCAACCTACCTGTGAACAAATCCCGGTAGGCGACAACAGCAATTTTTCAAATCGTCATCACCCTTTCGGCAGACAACAACAAACCTCCATACATGTCTATGAAAAAGTTTTTCAGGAGGGCCGTTCAGAACCGGTAATAAGCAGAAGACCCTGCGCAGGAGTGTAAATATTCACAAAGTGAGAAGCTAGACATTAGCCCACATCGGGCTGTCGCGTCTAAGTCTAAAATCTAAACATTAGATTTTAACATATTTCATTAGTATTTTTGTAATTTAATCCATTTTTTTATATAAAAAAACTACATAAAATATTTTTACATAGGTATAACATTTTAAAATAACTTAAATCTATCTTCGACATTTTTTATCAATTCTGGAGGCGGAACATTATTGCCACAAGTAACATTTTTCAGGAGACCTTTAAAGCACATAAGTGCATTTATAATTTCATAGCTGAGTCTATTACGATTTTCGGTTTTGATATTATTAAGAGCCGAGAAAACTCATTCTGCTCACGCACTTTTATGGTGTATATAGTAAAAGAGCAAATGTTATTATATAAAAAAATGTCCATTAAAATTTCTCTTGTTCTTAAGATTGGCCCAGAATTTAACCGAATCTAATTGTTCCTTGGAGAAATCTATTTCTTCTATTATATTCTGAAGCTCTAAAACCTAAATTAAATAAATTATCTTATTCTAAAATAAAATTATGTTTTTAAATGCTGTGCAAAATCAAAGTTTGTGAATTTTTCGATTGTGGGGCCATTTCATGATAGCCCGGGACACGGGGCCAAACTAAGAATCTTGGGGCCAAATGACCCAACTGGGCACTTTAGCACAACATTGGTCAGAAGCATTTTTTGTGTATGTCTCTTTTATTTCCATAGCTACATTAAAAACTAATTCAGAATTATCCTCTTTTATTTTGCAAATATTTTGCAAATTAATTTGAACACTTAAGAACAATACATTACCAAAGACAACTTATTACACGAAAACAGAAATCTAGTTTGACACACAATACTTTTTGACGTTTATATCAACATTTTGACATAAAAGCCAGGAGAAAAACTTTTATTCTCAAACGAAAACAAAAAGCAAAATTTTGTTTCTGAAAAAATGAGGGAAAATGGTTTTACGTCACTATTCTTCTCTGGAACGAAAATGCCATAAGAAGAGGCGAATGTGTCGATTTCAGTACCGCTGGTAGTTGCTTACTACCTTAGACCGATGCTCACTCAACGTCCCATTGAATCGCTCGACTATTCTATTAGATTGAAAATGTAGTAGCGTTTTCCTTGTCTTTTGATTCAAAATTTCGCCCTTGATCTGAGTATAGCTCGTTGCGACTCCAAATCTGCTCACTCAGTTGTTGACTTTCTCTTTTGCTGCGGTCTTATCCTCTTGAATTAGGATGAAAAACACTTTCGGCCATGTACTGCAGAAATCCGTGACAATGGGGGCGTATCATTTGCCATTGTAGGTTTCGGGGAACAGCCCAGTGATCTCGATGGCTATTCGTTAAAATGGTTCTCCGGCATTGTATTGTTGCATTCGTCCCTGTGGCTTTACTTTTGGGCCCTTGGGTCGCACACCTAATGCACTTTTTGCACCAATTTTCGATATTCTTTTTGCACTTAGCCAATAGAAACATTCCCCTACATTCCCAAATGGCCTCCTGAGTTTCCGTCGCGTATTTCATGGAACACCTAGCTGACACTGACC
Organism: Volucella inanis; assembly: GCA_907269105.1. Taxonomy (NCBI): domain Eukaryota; kingdom Metazoa; phylum Arthropoda; class Insecta; order Diptera; family Syrphidae; genus Volucella; species Volucella inanis. The sequence continues at coordinate 51,371,277 of OU026154.1, forward strand.
GTGGCATGATTAGTTGCATACGCTGTTCTATCTACACTTTCAAATTTGCTCTTCAGCAAACCATCTTGCATACAAACACAGTCATACTGTGCTCAATGTGTCTTCAGAGTTTGTCTCCGTTCCGATATCTGCCACCAGTTTGGTCTCTTTCAGAGCTGCATAGGCTGTCCGAAGAATAAACTTTTGGCCATAGAAGTACTTATGGAAAAGCTTCGGAGCCGGAATTTAAGCCAGAGTACCTTGCTGTAATATGGGTGATAATAATGATTGTAATGTTCGTTCCATTAGTCGGCGGGAGGATTGCACATTCCCAATGACATTACTGTTAAGTGTTGGAGACCGCTTCCTGTAGTAAAGGCAGTTTTCTCACTATCCGTACGATTAATTTCTACCTTCCAGTAACCGCCCTTAAACCCAAGTGTTGAAAACCATTTCGCTTCAAAAAGCGTATTTAAAGTGTCATCGATTCTCGGAAGTGGGTAGTTGTTCTTTTTAGTGACATCGTTGAGACGTCGGTATTCTACTTCTCTTCTTCACGAGGACCACTGGAGAAGCGCACGGCCTCTGCGATTCTTCAATCAGCTCCTCTTTCATCTTTCATAATCTTTGACTCCATTTCGGCAATTTATGATTGTGTTGCCATATATTTTTTTTCTGCGTTCATTTTTAAACATACAATAAATTAGAATAAAGTGTAATAGTTTTATGCTAAGTGTGAGTTAATTCATTGAAAGACTAGATGGAATAGTGTTTGAAATAAATGTTGAGAAAAAAAGATAACAAATTTTATACAAATAGTGGTTTTCAGAAACCACTGCCCTATAATAGAACCGATAAAAAGGTGGTGGCTTATTGGTATTCATAAAAGAAAACATAGAATATTCAGAAAAAGAAATGAATTACGAATACTATAAAAGCATTACAGTGACGACTGAAAGAGGGAAAAATGAGGCTACAATTTTTGCTGTTTACAGGTCACCCAATATTAATAGCATTAAAGAACTGAGCCTAAAGATTGATAAAAAAACAAACATTGGTAATAATTGGTCATGTCAATATTGAGGTAAATGACGTCTTTCATCCCAATGTAAGCAAATATCTTTCACTGAAAGCATCAAAAAGACTGGTTAACTCAATTAAATACGCTAATCGGGTTGACCTTTTACGAAACACTAAAACCCTAATTGATCATTGTTTGAATCGCACCAAATGCTCAAATATATTATCGGATATAATAAGCAGATCAATGTTCTTAGATGATATTACTGTTGGGGAAGTGCAAAATATTCTCCAATCACTAAATGTCAATAAGATGAAATACAACCCAAAGACCTAAAGGATAACGCTAAAGTTAAAGCTCCTGTCTAGCAAAGCTCATAAACAAGAGTTTGGAGCAATCAAAGATTCGAGAAAGGCTTAAGATATCCATTATCCGACCTATACACAAAGGAGGCACACAAAATATTATTGAGAAGTACCGCCCAATTTCAATACTATCCGGAATTGATAAGATGCTCGAAGGGGCTGTCGCTAAAAGGCTTACTGTATATTTAGAAAAGTATGGTATTCTAGCTAAAAACCAATTCAGAGGCTTTTCAAACCAAATCTATCAAATTCGAGAAAAAAATCATAATACCATCATACTATTTATCGACTTTAAAAAAGCTTTTGATACTCGTATTTAAATCATAAAAACATATTGAGATAAATGGAAAAGGTTGGTGTATGAGGACAACTTCTGGCATAGTTTGAGTGTTATCTGACAAATCGTAAATATGTAGTTAAAATAGGACAGCATCTAAGCGAAGCCGCATCATTCGGAGTTTCACAGGGATCAAAATTAGGACTGCTCTATGAATATATTGTATATGAACAATATGCTTACAGCTCTAAGTAATAGTACAGTCTACGCATATGCTGACTATACGGTATTTATCACTAACCACAAAAACGTACAAGCAGCTGAAAAAATCTTGCAGAAAGAGCTCTATGTTATCATAACATCGTGTCATCACAACGGCCTGGTCATAAACGCCAACAAAGCTAAAGTTATGCATATACACCCACCCCATATCTTAAAATATAAGCTAACAACTAAAATTCATAACTATGACTGTCTGCATAAAGTTATTAGCCATCAACTTCTTCGAGGTGGTGACGGCTGTTCTACTATCCAAGATAACGTCTCTACATACAAATACCTGGCAGTTGCCGTCGATTACAACTTCAAATAAAGCTATAATGTAGAGGCACTTATTAAAAAACTCAGAAAGTCTGCATTTGCTCTTGCATCTGAGCTATCGATATCCACCAAATGTCCTACAACATTGCTTTTTTAATTTTGTGGAGTCTCACTTAAGGTATGGCATTCTGGCATTGGGAAGCATGTCATAGCTTCAAAGGTCAAGCTCTTCATGCAAGCATCCAGAAAGTAATACTCTAATCAAGTCGAATTAATAGTGTTGTGAACAGGCAATACAACAAGCAGTATACACGCGCAGATGACAGCAAAATAAATTACAAATTCCTAGATATTGAAACGAATATGGTCGAAGAAAATATGCAGTAGCTGTTCCTGCAATACATGAATGGACACTTGCGACCGGTGTTGCATGACGTTGTGGTTGATATAACCACAATAGGTGTACATTTTCACACTATATCACCCTTTCTCACATTTACGCTGAATATCTTTGGATTTAGATTTTACGAGGACTATTTTTTCTAATTTCTTATTCCATTAAATAGAATCGGTTTCTACCAGGAAAATCTTCCACTTTTGATCGAACAATTGCTTCTGACGAAGGCTCTAGAATCTGTTTTCGCAGATGACGACGTTGGTGTTTCCGTATATCATTGAAATCTCCATGTTGCCGTATTTCAAGTAGACTTTTTCCCCAAAGTCTACTACTAGTCCATGTTCTCTCATGAAATCTGTACTAAATGATATACTCGTACTCGTTGTATATGTAAGGCAACAGAAAAACGTCAGTGAAAACTATTCCCGCCGTTAGCTCAAGCTATTCATTTTTGTTTGTCGTGCCTAATCTTCATGCTTCATGCATAAGGTGTGTGGCTACCAAGGGCTCAAAAGTAAAGCCACAGGGACGCATGTAACAATCTAAATTCGGAGCACCATTCGCATGAATAGCCATCGACATTACTGGCCAGTTTCCCGAAACATTTATTGGTAGGCGATACACCCTCGTGGTCACGAATTACTTCAGTAAGTTGCGGAAGCATTTGCAACCCCAAATCGAGAAGTCAAGACCGTAGTAGAAGAGATAGTCAACAACTGGGTGAGCAGATTTAGAGTCACAATGGAGCTACACTCAGATCAGGAGCAAAACTTGAATCAAAAGTCTTCCAGGAAATGTGCCAGCATCTGGAGATAAGGAAGACAAGGACAACGCTACTACATCTTCAATCTGATGAATGAAGCTGGACTGAAATCGACACATATCCCATGGTTAAACAGGACATACACCATCCAAGATCTAATTTTGTAAAATATTTCAGCTGCCAAATGAAACAAAATTGAGATTTCCACCTACAGTGGCCAAGGAGGTAAACGACAACGTGGATGATTGCGCAGCAGGATTCGTAAATTACATGAAAACACCTGAAAAGGTGAACCTACCGAGCAACCGCATGAAGACTAGGCGTGACATCAAAATGAAATTTTCCGGTTTAACGAAGGAGATCTGGTATAATCCTCTACGTAAGAAATACAAATCATTAAAATTGCAACAGGACTGAAAAGATCAGTACAAGGTGATAACCTGCATTAATGACGTTGAGCAAACTATCCAGCGTGGGGTCGAGGAAAATGAAGGTGGTAAATTTGGATATAATGTGCCATTTCAAACGAACAATGAGAGACGAAGTTGCTTGGGATGAGCAGTGTGTTATCTATTTGCATGTGAACAGCGTCATCTATATTTAGAATGCAATAGATTTTCATATTTATATAAAAGATACTCAACCATTGTTAAAAAGTGAAAGTTGAATAACTTCTATTACACAAGTCCACATAAATTTTGACTTTGAAAAAAGGTATGAAATTTATAAAAGTGTATCTATAATCAACCAAGAAAAATTTATTTGATAAAAAAGTTTGCTTCTTTAGCCAAGATAACGTTGTAAGGAGTTATTTTTAAAACTATGATTTAAATTTTTATTTTTAATAATCAAGACAAATAAATTTGCAATTATTTTTGCATTTTTAATTATTAAAATAAAGTGGAAATTAACAAAAGTGTGAAAAATAATAATTTAAAAGTGAAACCTGGTACTCTTGCTTTCATGTTCATAAGTACTTGCTCGTATTAAACCCGAAATGTAGTCTCCCATCATATTTTCATTGTATTCATTGTATTGTCCTTGATAACGGAGTTCAAAGTCCATAACATCTTGATGAAAACGTTCTACTTGTTCTTCTGAGAATGCTCCCATGTTGTTTTGAAATTTATCTATATGAGAATGTAGCATATGTACTTTCAACAACATTTCTCAACATGTTTTCAACTAATTCTTATTTGTTTTGCCTAAAAATGAACACTAGTTTGCAATTTTGGGAATTCCTTACTGGTAAAATTTTTGGTTATTTGTGGACCAACAAAAAATTCAGCTTTAACCTTCGCTGCTCATAACTTAGGAAAATTTTTTTTTAAAACGAAAAAGCTTCAGATTTTTCATCTAGCGCTTTTACGAATTCTTTAATTAAAATTGGCACTAACACATTTTCAGATTCAGCTTTACATTTAACGTTATGTTTTCCAAAACAAAATTCCGTTTCTTATTGACCAAGATCGACGAACATAGTGCTGAGCATCCGCTCTACTATATCACAGACAAAGATAACACGGATGTTTTGTGTATCCTCCCTGCAGTCCCATTAAAAAACCCACCATTTTAAATTCTCAAATGAACTGCCACTTATACTCTTGATATTTTCAAGCTTCGAGTTAAATTTTAACACTTTCTTAGTTTTCTTTCAGGTGTACAGAGTGGGCTAGTGGAAGAGGTGGAAATTTATCTCCGTTGTGTAATAAAACTGCTTTTAAGCTTTTTGTTGAACTGTTAATAAATAACTGTGTTGGTTCCCAACACAACATAAAACATTTAAGAATTTACAAGTCAATTTAACAATACAAAAACACCACCGACCACCACGGATAAAACACAAAATCGAATATTAACAAATGTCAACATCCTCGTAACAGATGTTCTCTCTCTAACATAGGTACATGTACGTAAACGTAAACCAAATTGGTCATGGCTAACTTGAAGACAAGGAGAATGGATGCATTTTTTGAGGCGATTATTTCCTACGTACATGCTTAATAGGGAGGATTAATAATTGTAAATGTATAACACTTATGAAATACAATACATGTAAACATACACATAAATAAAAGTAAAATCTTAACTTATTAATGTAAAGAAAGAAATTCAAGTTCAAGTTTATGCGGTCATTGCAATTTTTATGTAAAATCGTAATGCGATATTAATTTTAGAGTAGCACACAAAAGCGAGGTTTCATGAGAACTAGATGAAAATTATATAGTCTCTTGTCCGTTAACATTCACCATAGATGTATAATAAAGAGCAAGTTTATAACGTAAAATCAAACTGGATACAGTATTTAATTTATTTATTTATTTATTTTTTTTTTTTTTTTTTTTTTTTTTTTTTGAAGTCAGTTTTTTTCGAATCATGACATCGGCAATTTATTTCTAAGTCAAACTTGTCTAAGAACAAACTGTCATTCATTGGGTATCCCAATTTTTTGAACAAAACTTTGATGATATTACAAAAAAAAGTCCATCTTCTTTTGTAAAGAACGAAGAAAATGTCTCATGGCGATTTCGTTGATCAATTATTTTGACATCGACAAGCAAATTCCATTGTTTCACGAGTAAGTGAGAACCCAAAATCTCTGCTTTACGTTTCGGCAAATTTAAATATCTAATTAAATCATTAAAATCTTCTCCTGAAATTATATGGGGTTTTTGTTGTTACTGTGAGATAAGATTGGATTTATTTATTTGGCGGTTCTGGGATTAAAAATTGAAGGCTATGTAAAATTGAAGCAGAAGAAGAAGTAAGATTAGGATATTCGATTGGCTTACTGTTCTTGCCACTACGTCTTTTGCATGGATTTACCATGTAAAAATAGCAGTCTTTAACGTGGTCTCTTGGTTCACGTCAAATTCTAGGTACTGTGAACTTCATACTCATTTTCTCAACTCGGTACCAACCCAAAACAAATGAAAATTCAAATAAACACAACTATTCATATTTTTTCCACTGAAAACTGCTTGCCCTGTCAACATCTTTTGCAAAAACTGCAAGCAACGTATGGAGCCCATGGCTTGTTTTGATTTCGAATGAGGCAGTTAAAGTAGACTTCATAGGTTTCGCAAAGCATTTCACACCTAACCAACTCAAATTTTAAATCCCAAACTTTAATAAATTTGCCACATATATAACTAAATGCATCAGTATCATGGTTACACTTTCTTGATGATATTTTCACTGCTTTGAAACCTTTAAAAAAATATTTGGCTAATTGTTGCTAAATACTTAAGCGTCATCTGCGTGGATATAATAATGTATACCTTCAATTGAATGTATAATATGCAAATATGATATAAACGGTTATTGTTATAACCGTTACAAAAACAAACTTTTAAAAAAATATTGATTGTTTATTCATTTTGGTGTATAGTGAAGAGAAAAATAAATGTTAGGAAAAGATTTTTTTTGTTGAGTTGTGTTATTTGTACCCACACAAACATTTTACAATATTTTTTTACAGTCGATGTTTCTCTGTTCATATTAAATACATACGTACATTTTCCTTTGAATTTATTATAGTAGTAAATAAAAGGTTATTTCAAAAATCTTTCTATAAATTTTAAAATTTAAAATAAATTTAAAAAATTACTGGGCTAACATTGACCACATAGTTTTGGTTTAAAAATTAAGTCAAACTATGTACTAAATCAGAATGTAATTAACATCAAAATTTCAAAGACCTAAAAATGCCCCTAATACAAAGTAAGCTTAATTATGACGTTTTCGTTTCTTCGTGCTCCGGAGAAGAAAAGTGATGTAAAACCATTTGCCCTCATTTTTCAGTAACAAAATTTTGCTTCCCTTTTCTTTGAGAATTAAAATTTCCCTCCTGAATTGTACGTCAAAATGAATAAACGTCAAATAGTATTGTGTGCCAAACTAGATTTCTGTTTTCGGCTATGTTTTTGGCAATTAATTGTCCTTCAAATTGATTCACAAGCAAATATAAATTACAAAAAGTAAAAGAAGTTGAAAGCACAATTAATAAATGTTTTATTGTAATTATCGAAGAGAATAATCATAATTCCGAAGAACTTTTTGGTGTTAAGCACAGTATTGTGTTCGATTTCACGTGAAATTTCCCGAAAAACTCCATATAAAAAAACTACTCGTAAAATATTATCAACATGAATCTAAGCAGTCGCCTGCAACATTTTTTCACCCCAATTTAAATGCCTATGCCATATAAATTTTCGTGAAAAGTGACAGATAAAAGTAAGACGAAAAAGACAGTATCAAGCTGAAGTCACAGAATTCATTGATTTGATTTTAACAAAATTATAAATATGGAAAATTAGAAGCGAAAGAAAACTCAATTGAATGAGGACGAGAAACAGATCCTAATAAGCTGCGTAAGATGGTATAATTTTATTTGGGATAAACAGTGCAAGGACCACAGCAACCGCTATGCCATCAATAGTGCTTGGGAGAAAATAAGTGTGGAAACAAAAATAAGTGGTAGGCTTGGATATATTTTGTTCAATTATAATTAAATTACTTAATAATATTTTAGCGGAAGATTGCAAAACTGCATGGAAGAGCTTACGAGATAGCAAACGCTACATTGCCAATAAGGCCAAAAGATCTGGTAGTGCTTCCGCAACTGAAAAATATATGTTGCCAGTGGATTTTCACGTGACTGAACAGAGTACTAGCCTTACTTTGGAAATAAAATCGGAGTATACAAAAAAGGGCCTCTAACTGCCCAAACCACTGACTTTAAAATGAAAATTGGTCAATTATTTTCCCATTTTTAATCAAAAGTCTATGATATAAGGAAATAAACTTAATCTGAAACTAGCACATACGGGCTACTTAGGCTACGATAGTTCAAGCAAATAAAGCGAATTCTTAATTATAATTTGTCTGAAAAATAAAGTAAATAATAATGTATACTATATGAATGAATTTAAGAATTTAAATTCAAAAATATACCTAAAGTGAGTAATATATTGGGTATATAACTTCGTATTCGTGCGGTTTGCTAGCAGATAGCGTAACTTATATAATTCCATTGTTATTTTCCATTGGTACATGCGTTGGAAAGCTAGTGTCATTGTACGTCATTTCAATATATGTCATTCATTTGAGGCGTAAACAACAACAATTTTTTTCACTCAAATATGTCGAACTATGTACCTGAAAAAGTATTTTTGCGGGGAGTTCTTCTTCATTACTTTAATATGAAGAAAACCGCTGCCAAAAATCATCGTATTTTGATGGAAGCTTATGGTGAACATGCGCTAGCTGAGCGAACGTGCCAAAAGTGGTTTGCACGATTTAAAAGTAGTAATTTTGACTTGGAAGACGATGAACGTCCTGGGCAGCCAAAAAAGTTTGAAGATGAAGAAATGGAAGCATTACTCTATGAAGATTGTTGCCAAACACAAGAAGAGCTCGCAGAATCTTTGGATGTCACTCAAGCAGCCATTTCAAAACGTTTAAAAGCAGCTGAATATATTAAAAGCAAGGAAATTGGGTTCCACATGAACTCAAGCCGAGAGACGTGGAAAGGCGGTTTTGCATGTCCGAAATGCTGCTGGAACGCCACAAAAGGAAGACATTTTTGCGTCGGATTGTTCCTGGTGATGAAAAATGGATCCATTACGAAAACCCCAAGCGCAAAAGATCATATGTGAAACCCGACCAACCAGCCAAATCAATGGCAAAGCCGAATATCCATGGATCAAATGGGTGTGCTGTATTATGAGCTGCTAAAACCGGGTGAAACCATCAATGGACAACGCTACCGAACACAATTAATCCGTTTGAAGAGAGCAGTAGCCGAAAAACGCCCGAAATATGCGACCAGATACGAGGCAATAATTTTCCATTATGACAACGCTCGGCCCCACGTTGCTATTCCGGTTAAAAACTATTTGGAAAACAGTGGATGGGAAATCTTACCCCACCCGACTTATAGCCCAGACCTTGCCCCTTCTGACTACCATTTGTGCCGGTCGATGCAGAACGACCTCACTGAAATACGATTCACATCAGAGCAGAATATCAAAAATTGGCTTGATTTATTCTTGGCTGCCAAGCCGGCGCAGTTTTTTTGGGATGGGATCCACAAATTGCCAGAAAGATGGGAAAAAGTCATAGCTTCAGATGGGCAATACATTGAATAATACTATTGCACATGTTTTTCTTAAATAAACGTTCAAATTTTGAAAAAAAAAACCGCACGAATTGAAATAAATACCCAATATATGTACATAATATGTGCAAAAATTTGTACGTATTGTAAATTTTTTCCATAGTGTAACATCAGTCCTTTCTATAGGAAAAGACTAATGGCGTCTTCGATTGGTTTAGTTGCAGAAGTTAAGCAATTTCGACTCAAATTATATAGGGTTTTCCAATAGGGACTTGACAACTTTAATTCGTGAACGCACTCATTCACTAATCATCAAACTGTCACTTTCAATTTATTTAGTAAACTTAACATTTTCATTATGGTATAGTATACTAACGAGCAACGTTCTCCGATTGGGTTTTGAAGAAGATGCGCCAAGATGATCAATTTCATCGCAAAATCATCTTCAGTGACGAAGCTCATTTTTGGCTCAATGGGTTCGTCAATAAGCAAAATATGCATTATTGGTCGGGTGGAAACCCACATGTGCTTCATGAATCACCACTTCATCCACAAAAAATAACTGTTTGGTGCGGTTTGCATGCCAGCGGCGTTATTGGGGCATATGCACATTCACATTCACATTACTGTGAATGGTCAGTGTTATCGCGCCATGATCACCGATTATTTTTGGCCTAAATTGGAAGATATGGACTTGGACGACATGTGGTTTCAACAGGATGGTGCCACAAGCCACACAGCACACGCTACAATCGATTTATTTAAGAGTAAGTATAGTGAGCGTGTTATCTTAAGACATGGGCCAGTCGATTGGCCGCCTCGTTCGTGCGATTTAACGCCGCTTGACTATTTTCTGTGGGGCTATGTTAAATAATTGGCTTATTCCAACACGATGACGACGTTGGAAGAGTTTGGAGCCAACATTGAGCGCGAAATAGCGGCCGAAATGTGTGACCGAGTCGTTGTAAATTGGGCCCAACGAATCGACCGCTGCAAACATGCCCGCTGTGGCGATATGAACGAAAGTTTTTTAAAATATCTCAAATGGTTTGATATTAATTTAAAAAAAAAAGTTGTCAAGTCGTTATTAGAAAACCCTATATATCTTTAAATTTGAAACCAAACAGTCGATTACTACAATATGAAAAAATCTGTTTTGACAAGCAATGTTATTTATATTTTCACATAAAATCCAGAAAAGAAATTTTGCTTCTGAATAGAAAACCTGAAGCTCATAAAAAAGTGAGAAGAATATCAAGTTTTTGTTTTTTTTTTTTTTTTTTTCTGTGGTGCAAAAAGAAGGCTTCGGGCGGTAAATCAGTCACCCCTGAATTAAGAATATAATGATACTTGCTTGTGACTTTTCCATTGGCTTCTCTCCGGAAGTTAGTCGTTTCGGATTCCAATGTAACTCTTAAACTTCTTACTTATTACCAACATTTTTTACATATGTTATATGCTTAATTTTTGTCGCAATTTATTTGTTTGATAAAATATTATTATATATATATTATATTCGAATTGATTCGATTGCGAATCAATTTTAACATTAAGCAACATTCTGGTTTGATATACAATACTATTTGACGTTTGTATATATCGTACATGGGTAGGTCCATTCTCACATAATGCCAGAAGAAAGATGTTGCTACTGAAAATAAATCCGGTGGCAAAAATTTTGCTTCAAAGAAAGAAAGTAAGAATTTTTTCTTTGTGAGTTTAAAAAGAAAGCTTCGAACATTCATTGAAAAACGCCATAAGTAAATTTGACATTGAGATGGGAAAGAAAGTGCTTAAAAATGGAGAGTTAAACACGAAGTTATTTATGTCGTTTTGTTTGGTTTTTTTCCCGAAGTTGGGCAATTAGGACTCTAATGGATTTAAATCTCCTTTAAACTTTGAAGCATAATACAGTCGATTGCTTGTAAATAAAACTTTTTTTGAGAAGCAGTACTATTTGACGCTTATATATTTTATTTTTATATATAGATTGATTCATCGTGAGATTTGATATACAAAGTACAATAAAACACATAAATTTGAAAGCGAACTTAAAATTTTTATTATAAAAAAAAGAACAATTTATGGCATTTTTTTTTTAAATGGTATCATGTCAATGTTTGTCACGGCCATTGGTCCATTCAGAAGGTCCAATTTTTGTCGACTCGTTCGAGCATAGCGATTGGTATTTCGCGGATAACACGAGTAATGTTGGCTTTCAAAGCTTTAATCGTAGCTGACTTATTCCTAAGGATCTGATACTTTACCGTAGCAAAACGTGAAATTAAGTTCTCACCAAAATGATTACTCAACAAGTTCATTGTTTCACGCGCTGTATGGCTTGTAGCGTCATCTGCTATAGTCTCTTCACTACGTGCTGGATGTGGTCTAATCGGTCGAGCATCATCCACTAATGTAAACTGGGACTCAAATTTGCGAATCGTATTGGCAATAGTGGTTCCAGTAGGTCGATTATGTGCACCTAAAGTTACTCGAAACGCACGAAAAACATTTATCACAGAACGCTGATTTTCGCAATACAGCTGAAAAATTTGGAGACGCTTTTGTGGTATGGGTGTTTCCATGATGACTTGCCGAACGATACTGAACAAAAATGACGAAGCGGTTTGATAGAAGTCACGCGTGATCTGTCACAAAAACCTATTGAAAATCAAACCTCACGCTGAATCACCCTATATTTGTTAGTTCTTTCTGACAAAAATGTATATTAATACCAGAAGCAGAATTTTGCTTCTGTAAAAGTGAGAATAGTACATATGTTATATTTTTATATAATTTCTTTTTCTCCCCGTTGTGCAAAAAGAAAGCTTCTGTCGAACAGACCAAAGCTACATTAATGTTTATTCAGAATTCCATGCTATAATAATTTAACATGTGTCATGGTTCCTTCCAAACAATAATAGAGTTGTACCACTATGCGTTTTAATTAACCGTTCCATAACTTGCAGCTGGTTGTTATTAAGACTGTCCTACAAGTTTCCGTAGTAATATATATCCAATTGCTAAAATGTTTACGTTTCCTGACAAATAAATTCTGCTATACTAATTCGGTCATTTGTAGGTTGTACAAGTAATATTGAAGGTGCTTAATATTTCGGAATGTGTTATGGTGTGTATTTTATATGAATAATGTTTTTTTTTTTTTCATTAAATTCTCAAGAACTTTGCTTATCACATTCATCGAACTTATAAAATGTTTGATAGTTTATATAAAATTTGTTCAAATTTGTAATACAGGTGTTTTGTTTTATATGTATAGACGCATTAACGCGTTTTAATACATGGAGATAGGTTTTGCAAAAAAAAATATTATAAGTGAATTATTATATAGATATATTAGATTATTGTATAGTTATAAGTCTAGTTAAGCTAATTATAAGTTGCTGAGGAAAATACACAGGACAACACCAGAAGTAAACATCAACTTTTAATGATTTCTGTCTTGGGGACTTGTAATGGTAAGTAATAGAATAGAATTTAACAATTAATTTAGATTTTACATATTTGACTATATATCGTTATTCAATCAAATATATAATAGCTAATAATTTAAATGCTAACTGCTTAACATTAATTGTTAAATAATTGCTTATTAAATGAACAGCATTTAGTTAAATAGAGAACAATCATATTAACTTTTATTAAAACAAAGAACATTTTATTAGCCCTAATACATGGTGTAGTCCTGAAACGAATCAGGATAAATATATCCTTTCAAGACATAACATTCCTCTATTTTCCTTGCGCATGTAATTATTGATATTATACCATCCCTGTCCTTAAGCTTAAAGACACCTGCATTTTTCCCATATTGTACTCTATAAGCTTGAGGAAAATCATTATTCTGTTATTTTTCAACCAATTGACAACTTAAGGTTTAGAGTAGTAAATAGTAAGTGATAGTATATACTTTACTGTTTCTATTTTCATTCATCTTTTGTGTTTTAATTTAAGTCCGTGGAAAACTACCTTAAAAGTCAATTTTGAATCAAGGAGTATTTTGTACTTTCAATAAAATATTCAGTGATTGTACGTTTTGAAATAATATTTTGGAATTTTGTAATTACTTTTTTATTTATATATTTCGAGTCATATGTTTTGTATACACACGTTTACAAATCCATATAAATATAAATATTGAATATTTAAAGTTTTAAGCTTTTTTTTTTATTTTTATTTATTTTTATTTATTTATTTATTTATTTTTTTTTTTTGTGAAAGGATTCACTCAGTTTATTTACTAAATATGCGTATATACTCCCATATATATATATGCTTGGAGATGGAAAATTTACAATAAGCATTAAACAAAACGATTTTAAGCAGGATTTTTGGGCTAATGTTTGGAAGCCTTTTGAGAAAAATCGATTTTTGATTTTTCCATCTTATAATTGATTTTTGTATATACAGCAGTAAAATATTTTCGACCTTGAAGACCAAGTCTATTTGTTTCCTAAATATTCAAAGCTTCAAAATAATATGCATTTACGCATAATAATAAATTCCAAACATATTCACACATATATACGTATGATAAGCTTATATCAATCAAAACGTGTGCAACTGTATATACTATTTGCTTATTTGGAAACATGTACTTTAGATGACATGAATGCTAGTATGTTGTACACAGGATGTCTGGTAATTTTAAGGAGTGATTCATTAAAATATTACGTGAACAAGATTGAGAGGAAAAAAGATTGTAATTGCATTACTGCGATTTTACGCACAACCTTTGTGCCGAACATATCATCTTTCCAATCTATTCTTGCGTGGGAGATTAACATCTTAACGCTACACCAAATACAGAAGATGTTCACCCATCACGATTGTATAAGTTGTCAAAAGTAAAATATTAAAATAGTAATAATTAATATTTACTTACTTATTTTTATTCTTTCGAAGATGCCTTTTTATAAACTCCCACTTTTTGTTACAAAAAAAAAAAAATATAAAAAAATGAAAATAAAATAAAAAGCGTGAAATTAAAGCTTTTAAAATAAAAAAAAATTTAAACTTTGACCGAATTTTTTCTATATACATACGAGTACATTAAAACTAATATCATTCTTAATGTTCAAACCAAGTAAATGCTTTAAATGTTATATGTCTTCATTTTCAATTCCCTTCCTTACCACCCATACAATTTGTTTATTTACTTTTTTTTCAAATCTGCAGTTACCGACTTTTGATACGGAACATATACACATATATCCATCTATATATGGGTAATATATACATAGCTATACATATATAGAACCCAAACATTTTTCAACAGTAACAATAAATCTATATATGTTATATATATTTTTTATGCAGATAAAAATTAAAATCAAGTATTTTAAAAGTCGTTGAATTTTAAGAGTATGTACTTCTAAAAGTTGCACTAATATAAAGGTTGTATTTAAGGTGATATTGTCCCATTTTGGAACCGTCATAAATTTCATCTCTGGATGATGTATTCTGACGAATTTTTTCTTAAGTCATCCCAAATTTGCTCCATCCATTTGGTTAGGATGTTGACTCTCTAGGTATTTTATTTGTTTGGGATTTAGCCTGTAACTACTCTCTTTCCAGCAACGTCGTGTGTTTTGGGTCAATAGCTGTGTTTTTTTTTTTTTTTTTTTTTTTTTTTTTTTGCAAGCGTGTTAGCGACTGTTAAAAAAAAAACCGAACTTCCTTTAAGAGTTTATCATAAACATTTTCTTTGTATAGAAATGTTGACATATATCGCTTAACTCTAAAATCGTTACAATTACGTAGACGATATAGTTGTGCTACTGCTTCATTCCTTATTTCACTCGTTAAGAGACTTTGCGAGTTTCCTTGCTTCATTTTGCCAGTAACGTGTTAAGTTCTAACTTTCCGCGTTTCCTTCTCATCTATTTGAGCGCATCTGGCATGAGTCTTATCAATAAAAATCTATTGCACTGTTATTCTGCATCGCTTTATTCTGCAATTCCTGGAGTCTTTCCAACTGTACTTAGTTGCAGCATCGGTATATAATTGGGGAACAATATTTGAAATAAGGCTTTACAATTATTGTGTTATAAACTTTAATCGCTGTGATAAAATCCATTTTCTTTCTTATTCTTATAAAAAAAACCTATTTTGTTTACAATTTAGCACAATAATCGATGTGCTTAGAAAACTTGAGATTCTTATGGATTTTTTTTTCCCCAGATACTTTATATGGTCAACATTTTCTATAACGCTATTGTTGATCTTTATAATTTATTAATTATTATTTGTATTTATTTCTATAATTTTTCTCTTTTTTTCCGTTTAATTTTAATTTTCGTTTTATATCGTTTAAAAGCTTTGTTTTGGACTTACTTCCATATTTTCC
This sequence comes from Volucella inanis, assembly GCA_907269105.1. Taxonomy (NCBI): domain Eukaryota; kingdom Metazoa; phylum Arthropoda; class Insecta; order Diptera; family Syrphidae; genus Volucella; species Volucella inanis. Next base: position 51,387,110 of record OU026154.1, read on the forward strand.
TTGTAGTAACAGACATGTGGTATAGAACATAGTATTGCTATACCATGGTATGAATAGCAACAGTCTGGCTCCGCCTTAAGTCGCTTTTTTGTTTTAATATGACATTTTCTCGCTTCACTTTTTTTTCTTATTTTCGTCAAATGGTTTTTCCACTATGGCTGAAAACACGCCGGATCAGACAAAATATTTTGTTTCATAGTCAAGAAAACTTTTTTATTTATTTATTTATTTATTTTTTTTTTTTTTAATTTCAACCACACTAACTGAAAAACAATAGCTGTTTTTTTATGTACGTCAAAAAAAAAAAAAAAAAAAAAAAAAAAAAAAAAAAAAAAAAAAACGATCCAAATCGGTAATCCGTGCTCCACATTAAGGAAACAATATTTTTAAAAACTCCCAATATAAATAAATAGTATAAAATAAGTGAAAAACATTATGATGGAAATATCCATCATCATACAAATCTTAGCTTAGTACTAACTATCATTTTTATTGCTGATGATAGTTCAAAAAAAAAAAAAAAATTATTATTATTTTTATTAATAGTTATCCATCTACTTTTAACCAATGTTCAAAACCATCTTAACTTATGTCCTATGGAGGAGCTGCAGAACTATTTCTTCTTTTTGCCTCTAACTCTTGTTCAAGGGTACTGCTGCTTAGATTTTGCATCTGTAAAGATTCCCTTCTTACATAGCACAATGGCCAACTTATTTCTGTATGTAAGCTTAATGTAAGCAGACTCTTTTGTTTGATTTCTTTCCCGAGCTTTTTTTTTGTAGACAATCCAAGAATTTATAACTGCTAAATCAAACAACTTAAGAAAATACGCAAGTGCCATTTTTTAGACCTTATTATTATGTGGTTTCTTTCCAAAAAAACTATTCACTAGGTCTATTCCTCTCATGTGTTTATTGTATTGTTGTACAATAAGTGGACAGGTAACAAGTAGTTTTTTCTTTTTTCATTCCTCTGGTTCATCTGGAAGTCTTTCTGAATTTTCTTGTCCAGAGTAAATCTCAAATTTATGGGCATATCCCATCAAACTGCAAAGAATTTATAACTGCTAAATCAAACTTATTATTATGTGGTTTCTTTCCAAAAAAAAAAAACTATCCACTAGGTCTATTCCTCCCATGTGTTTTGTATTCTTGGACAATAAGTAGACAAGTAACAAGTAATTTTTTCTTTTTTGATTCATCTGGAAGTCTTTCTGAATTCTCTTGTCCAGAGTAAATCTCAAATTTATGGGCATATCCAATCAAACTGCACAGAACATATAACTTAAATCCCCATTTGTGGGGCTTATTGGGCAGATATTGCTAAAGAAAGTGCCCTATCTTTGTGGAGCACATCTGCTCATCTACGAAAAGTTTTTGATCCATTGGCACTGTGGCAAACCTCTCATTCAGGTTTCGAATTACAGGTCGGATTTTATGAAGCCTATCAAGTTTTGGATGGCCTACAGTCTTATGTACTTCATTGTTGTTGAAATGCAATGATAACTTTATTTTTTCAAATTTATTTAGTGGCACTGTAGATATGATATTGGGTTCTCAGTTTTGATATCTCATCTGAAGCCGTAGAATTTCTCAAGAATCCAATTTTATCTTCATCATACACCATATTCCACCGTAACACGCGTCTCGCTATGAATGCTCTACAGTATACCAGTATATATATATATTATTTTTTCTTATTTCCACTGAGTTAGAAATAACTCGCGCTAATTATAAAAAAAGAAAAAACAATGTTGCATGTATATATTAACGACCTTGATTTCAGATCTGATCTGAAGAAGTGATCTGACAGGGTGGTATAAATTTTCTATGGTCGATGTACTCGAACTGAAACCAACTTCAGACTGCTGTAATTTCCAAACCGTTCATGACAGTGAGCTCAAATTTTGACACATGACAGATAATTTTATAATTTACAAGCCTTTTAAACGATTTGCGTCTCAGTTGTGTTTTGTTATCAGCGATGGAATTCAAACGTGATAATGTGATTGCTTTATATTTGGCTGGAAAACCACAAGTAGCTATCGTTAGAGCCCTCCAGCACTTCAACGTGAATAAATCATTTGTGACTCGAACCATAGCTCGTTACCGTGATACTGGCAGTGTGGCAAAACAGCAACATCGACAGAAATGGTTCGGAAAGTAAAGGCTCGAATTGAACGAAATCCGCGTGGAAGTGGAAGAAAAAAGGCTCGTGAGCTCAACATATTGTTGGAACGGCTGCGACACATACTGCAAAATGACCTCGGGCTCGAGCCACTGAAATTCCAAAAAGCACACAATCTTACACCAGAACAGAAAAAAGTTAGAGTCGAAAAAGCGAAAGAGTTGCTACGCTTGCACAAAAGTGGTGAGTTGTCATTTGCTATCGAGCAATAGTCAACAAACAAAATGACCGAGTTTACTTGCCAGAGAGGTCCTTCGAAAAGTTACACCTTCGGACGGGCACCAGAAAGCAGGCAGCATCGATGGTGATGGTTTGGGCCGCCATAAACGGCGATGGTCGCTCTCCGCTCGTATTTTTGGACCGTGGCGTCAAAATTAATGCGATCATATACCGTGAAACTGTACTTAGGTATACAGAGGCAGTATTGAAGTCTTGGGCAATCAATCATTTCGGTCGGAGACCGTGGACATTGCAACAACACTCGGCACCGTCTCACAAAGCGCGCGTTAACCAAGATTGGTTAAAAAACAATGTTCCACACTTCATTTCTTCGACACAATGGATTGCAAATCATCCGGATGCAAATCCGTTGGATTTCTCTGTCTGGGGTATTTTGAAGGCAAAGGTTGGCATTAAAAAATACCAAAGTTTGAACCACCTCAATCAAGCACTTCGCCGGGAATGGGCCAAAATACCGCAAAGCCACTTGCGTGCAGCGTGCGATGCTTTCATCGGCCGTCTCAAGGGCATTATTCGCGCCAAAGGTGGACATATAGTATTGAAAAAAAATTGATGTATTTTCCAACATTTTTTGCTTTGGCACAAAAAATTTATCAAAAAATAAAAAAATTATAGCATTTTAAAAAGTTGCAGTTCGAGTCAGGCAGGGTGTATATATCGGGTCAAATAAAATGACTCCGCGGTTTTTTTTGTCACTAGATGGTGTTGGTGTCCATTTATCTAGAAACACTAATCCGATTGTGTCAAACGAACACATGTTTGAAATGTGACATGTCAGGCTACATTTTTGTGAGGACAGCTGTGTAATTCGTTGCTCATGTCAAAAGTTATACTGATTTAAATATGAGTGAAATATCTGAAGAAATACGCTGTGTGATGCTTTTTTACTTTAAAAAAGGGAAAAACGCTGCAAAAACATGCCGAAAAAATTGTGTAGTTTACGATAGAAATGCTGTAAGTGGACGCCGAACCCAGGAGTGTTTTGTTCGATTCCGTTCCGGAAATTTCGATGTAAAAGATGCATCTCGCACTAGTCGGCTTATCACTGAAAAAGTCGATGAAATTTTGTAACTGCTGGAGCAAGACCACCACAAAAACTGTCTGGATATAGCGGAAGCACTAAGCATCAACCGTATGACAGTTTGGAATCATCTAAAACGAGCAGGCCGCTCAAAGAAGCTCGATGTTTGAGTGCCACATGAATTAACGCAAAGAAATTTAATTGACTCAATAACCATCGCTGCTAAAACGTAACGAAATGGAACCATTTTTTAAGCGATTCATTATGGGCGATGAAAAATGAATTAAGTATGAGAATATCCAACGCAAACGATCATGTTCAAAGGCCGGTGATAGACCACAAACGACTTTAAAGCCTAGATGGACGGCAAACAAGGTTTTGTTGAGTGTTTGGTGGGATTAGAAGAGAATTGTCTATTATGAGCTACTGGAATGTGGCGAAACGGTCAATTCGATCCTCTACTGTAAACAACTCCACCGTTTGAATAAAGCTTTCAAGAAACAGCGACCAAAATTGGCCAACAGAAAGGGAGTTGTCTTCCATCATGACAATGCTAGGCCAAACACATCTTTGATGACCCGGAACAAATTGACGGAGCTTGGTTGGGAAGTTTTGATGCATCAACCGTATAGTCCGGGCTTTGCACCCTCTGATTACCATTTGTTTCGGTATTTGCAAAACTCTCTTGATGGTAAAAATTTGGCCGGCCGAAGAGCCGCTGAAAATCACTTGGCCAAGTTTTTCGCTGATAAACCACAGAAGTTCTACACCGATGGAATTATGAAGCTACCCGGAAAATGGCAAAAAGTCATAGATAATAATGGTCAATATGTACTTGATTGAAATTAATTGTGAATAAAGAAATTTTTTTTTTTTCAAAAATCTACCAAAAAACTGCGGAGACTTTATATGACCCAATATATAGATATACCATATCAGTGATTTCATAGTTCTTAATAATTCAAAAATCGTTTGGAGCTGCCTGGGATACAGCAATCTTAAACTCTGCGATCCCGGACGTGCTACTCAAAGCTGTCTAGACCAAGAGCTGTGGCATCCGCGATGGCTTGGTCCTTAACATATGGGTTATTGTTCATTCGCTCGATGTGTAGTCGAGTCTTGTCCACATATTTTAGCCTTTAGGACTACATCCACATCTTGATACAGCACATAGAGTTCGGGTTTACTACCTTGATCATAAAAAAAAAAAAAAACAAAAAAAAAGGAATAACCACCGTGTGGCGCTCCCATTGTTCCGTTATGTTTGGTACATCTGTTTTTGTTGACATTTTGTTGACCAACCACTTTGAAAACCGACGAAAACATTGATGAAGTAAAAGAAATGTTGGTCAATAACCGCAAATTAACCATCCGAGAGATAGCGCAGGACTTGAACATTGCCTATGGATCCGTCCAAGACATTTTGGTTAATGATTTGAGTTTCCTTCCTGTAGCAGCAAAGTTGGTGCCAAAAGACCTCTATTTCATGCAAAAAAGAGACCTTGTTGACGTCGCAAAAGAGATGATTTGCGAGGCTGAATCCGATCCCACATTTATCAAAAGGATCTTTACTGTAGACAAGACGTGACAATCCAGACATGAGGCAAGTAAATGGCGTTCGCCAAATGAGCCGAGACCAACAAAACCACGTTTTCAGTCAAAATGACGGTTTTCATGGATTACAACGGTGTAGTGCATCATGAATTTTTACCAGAAGACCAGACAGTAAACAAAGAGTATTATTTGGGCGTTATAGGACGTTTACGTGAAGCAATTCGCTGAAAGAGACCAGAATTGTGGGCAGAAAACTCATGGTTTTTGCACCATGATAACGCACCGTCGCACAGTGCCATCATTATTCGTAATTTTTTGACGAAAAATGCAATAAATACCATCCAACAGCCGCCAATTCACCTGAATTGGCTCCCTGTGACTTCTTTCTTTTTGATCGAGTTAAATAACCACTAGGGGGAACGCGTTTCAGCAGTCGAAAGGAAGCCCTGATGGACATACCGAAAACCGAATATAAAAAATGATCCCGGGATTCAACAGTTCATAATAAATAGCACTGACCTAATCCCACCAAATACACAGCATAATCTTCGAATCGTAAATATTCGGCTGAGCCGACAACGTAGAGGCATAACCGGGCAGTCCCGCTGACTTTTTTCTCTTTGGGTTGCTGTAATGAATTCATTTTTCATCACCCGTCAAGATGCGATAAAGAAAACTTTTCCTTGTTTGCCGCTGAAGCAGTTGTTCACATGTGAAAAAACGACGCTCAACGTCCCTTGGCTTCAAATCATAAGGAATCCAAGCTCTTGTTTTTGAAACATTCCCAACGCATGCAATCGCTTGGAAATGTCTTGCCGGGTTGCTCATAATGCTGAGTTACGGATTCTCATCGAGCAATGCCTCCAAAACAGCGTCTTCGAAGGATTCTGACCTTCATACATGCGGACGGTCGCTAACATCGAAATCACCCCCGGAACAAATCACGGCACGTTGTTTCACTTAGAATACCTTCTCCGTAAACTTTTTGGAGCTCTCGATGCGCTTCAGCCGCCGTTTTCTTCAAATAAAAGAAGAAAATCAACACTTCTCGCAAATGACGAATATTTGGCACAAAATCAGACATTTTCACTCGATCAAAAGTATAAGACGCCAAAACAAAATCACTAATGTGTCAAAACGGTTTGTTTTCCATTTCTCTAAACTTGGTTCATGACGTTTTGGATGACAGCGAGAATTTATTTGCGGACCTAATATTTTGTATACCATTTCTATAGTACGATTTCTCATTAGCCTCAAAATAAGCCTGAGTTTCAGCGATTACTTCTTCCTTAAGCTGAATTTTTTTCCAGTTAACATTCTTTTGGGGTCTGCAAACAGGAAAAAGTCACTGGGATCCAGATCTGTAGAATACGGTGGATGGGGGAAACAATTCGAAGCCTATCTCATGCAATTTTGCCATCGTTTTCATTTGTGGCACGGTGCATTATCTTGATGAAACAGTACTTTTTTTTTTTTTAAATGGGGCATGTCCAAATATGTCCAACACGCTCTTTTGATATCTTCAGGGTCTCAGATATTTCAATCAACTTTATTTTACGGGTATTCAGAATTATTTTGTGAACTTTTTTCGCGTTTTCGCAGTGTGTGCATAGTTTTCGGTGCTCATTTCGCCCCGTTTCAATTAGCAAATCACTTCTCAACGCTTAAATTTACACACTTGTCGTTTAAAGGTTAGTACCATATGTATTTAATTCTAGTAACAACATCCATGTTTTAGCCTACCTAAATAATGAATATACACTTTTCAAAGGAAAAAATTAAATTTTCAGCGAGTTATTCGCTATCCCACAAGTCACAAAAAAAATTATCCACAGTGATTGCGACCTTCACCATGACTAAAATCAAAAAAACTAAAAAAGATTAGTAAACTAGAAGGTATTGCATATGCAAAGGCACCCACGATTGTACAAAAAAAAAATAAATAAATAAATTTAACGAAATGACAGAGTATCTTTCATACAATTGAAAAACTGGAAGATAATTGTATAGAGAAACATATATACAAAATAAGCAAAAAAAATCAAAGCGATGGATGATTTCTTCGAGTTACAATCGCAGCAAATTTAAAAAATATAGTTTCGAGAAAAACGCGTTTAAACATAAAATGATTGATTTCGTTGTTATAAATAGTTAAAAATCGTACTTTGAGCTAATCGATATTCCAGGCCCATATTTTTCACCTTCCCCTTTGGAGAAGAAAATTTTGAAAATTTATACTTACATTATTCATTTATTCCTGGCGTGTACAGTACACCTCCGATTTCTCTATAAGCATCATTTTCAGCAATTCTCGCTGATTTACGTGCAATTCTTTCACTTTTTGCAACGTCAGACACTTTCTCTGCGTTGTATATTCGAGTGTCATCGGCCGGTTTTGCAAAGTTCATAGCCTCTGCGCATGCCCGCACACCCATTACATCCATTAATTGCAAAACACTGTAATTTCCAAATTTTTTTTTTGCTCGTAAAAATGTGTTTAGGAGTTATTAACGTAGTTATTAAAGATTTTATTATTATTTTTAGTGTTTCCACCCAAACATCTTTTTAAAATACTGTCGTCCGACAAGTCTTCATAGATCGGCTTTATAACTTTAATAATTTCTTCATCAAAAGTTGGTGGATGTATAAATGTATCTTCTTTATTACAACTTTGAGATGCTGATACTGACACCACGAAGTTTCACCTTCTGGACAATAACAACGTTGCGGATTCTCGTCGGTAGAAGTTATGTGATAAAACGTTGCCCACACAGCTTTTTTTATTTCTTCTAGAGAATTTATATTTCTCATAATTGCAAAAACCGTAATAGGTAGACAATTTCGGCATAGTTTTATTAGTACAGCATCATTTTTGACTTTCTTCTTTTTTGGTGCACTTTTGACGGAAATTGGTGCATGGATGATAAAATTAAATATTTTTCTCTTACTCTTTCACTGCTTTTTGAAAAACGTTTTTAGCTGCAGCATTTACGGAAATGTGTATGTGTTCTTCGATTGAATAATAAGCTTGATTACTCAACCCAAATCTATTAAAAAAACAAAAAAGTTCAAGACCACTTTTACCAATTCCAAGTAAAAGCATAACAAACACCAAATGTCTGTTGATTTCGTATGCATTTTTTTATCATTGGACAAGAATTGATCAATGTTTTTTTTTTTTTTTCACGGGCATTTAAAACATAATTTAAAGCCTAATCCTTGCTGTGATCGTTTCAGGAACTCTATATCACCATTACACAATTTACATTTCACCATTGCTTGCAAACTTGTGAACAATAAATAAAAACTCAATAACCCGTAACTATGAATCGGATCAAAATTTACTTCGCAATCGTCTTTACCTTGCAATTTTTGAACAGATGAATTAACAAAATCAGTATTTTACCTCACCAGTATGGTGATATTCTCTAAAACTTCTTTTTTTACCGTAGCTGCAGGGTACGCCTCCCCCTATTATTTGCTGTAACCTTAAAATGACTTAGTATATCGGTCTTAAATTTTTACAGTGTATTCTCAACTTATTAAACATTGAAAATATGTGAAAAAAAAGATCGTTCATAATTTTGAATTTTGTTTTGCTTACATTTATTTTTAACCTAAACTTGGTACTTTCGGCGTGAAAGTTGTTGATAATGATGTTTAATTCGTTTATTCTGCCTAATTACCACGTCACCTGCGTATCTGATGCTATCGATTACTTTATTTATTTTAATTCCCCTTCTGGGTGTACTAAAAGGTTTTTGAAAATTTCTTCGAAATACATATTAAAGATTAGTGGTGATAAAAGGCAATCTTGTCTCCTACGAATTTCTATTTCTTCTGACTTATCTCTTTCTATACACATTTTTGCTTTTCGGTTCCAGAAAAGATTACTTATTACGTTATTACATTTTGTCGAAAGCTTTTTTATAATCGACAAAACATACAAAAATCGTTTTGTTCATCTCTAATTTTTGATGAATTCGGTATCCCATCGCTTTGTGATGTGATTAAAACTTTAACATTTGATCGAACTTTGCCTGCTTTTTTCAGTCTTGGCTCTCTTGGGTGCCTCTATTGACACGATTGGGCTATGGTTTCGACGTCATAACCATATACCCATGATTCGTCACCAGTTATGACCCTTTTGAGCAAGTCAACTTGGAAGAGCTTGTACCATTTGTAAACATTTTTTTTTTTTTACTTTTTACTTTGATGCTAATTCTTTTTTCTCCCTCTTCCTTATAATCCTTCTTATTTTTGACCTTGCTGAGTTGATATTTTCCCGTACTATTTGGTTTATTTTTGTGGTGGCGATGCCGTGATGGTTGACTCATTGGCTGTCACGCCACCTACCTGGGTTCGAGTCCCGGTAGGAGCACAACAGTCATCATCCTTTCGGCGGACATTGGCAAACCTCCGAAAGTCAAATTTTGCCTATGAAAAAGCTCAGGAGAGCCGTTCGAAACCGAAAATAAATAAACAGTAGGCCCTGCTCAGGAGTGTAAAAATTCACAAAATGAGAAACACAAATGAGTGCGAGAAGCTAGGCCTAGGCGCACACCGGGCTGTCACGCCATTTATTTATTTGATTTATTTTTAAGTGGTTTAACTTTTTATTTAACTCTCTTAAGGTTATTTTGTATTAAATAATTTTTTTTTTTTTTTCAATTTTAAATTTATTTTTGCTACAATTGGATTATAGTCTGACCCTACGTCAACACCTGGGTAGCATTTTGATGATTTTATGCAGTTTCGGAATCGTTTGTTTGTAATGATGTGGTCTATCCAGGTGGTCTATGTGGTTCAGGTATATAGCCTTCTTAGTGAGATCCTGAACCAGTTGTTCATTATTGTTAGATCGTTTATTTGGCAGAATTCTGTTAGCTTTTGGCCTCTCTCGTTCTTTTTTCCTGTTCCACAGCATCCTCAAGTCTTTCGTTCTCTACTTTAGTATAAAAATCGCCTAGGATGTATGTGATACCTTTCTTTTCTGTTAGTTTGTGAGTTGTTTGTGAAATTCTTCAACAATTTCTCACAATCACTTGTTGGCGCATACCATACACCTAAATGAAGTTTACTAATATATGTTCTACCTTAGGCATTACTCCTGATAATTTAAGAGTTCAATTTTTTGTTTTTTTGAAATGAGTAATCCCATGCCGTATCTATTTTTATTAGCTCCGAACAGGAGTAGAAAAATTTGTGGCGGACTTTTGCTACCACTTCATTTCCATTGTATAGGGTGATTCATCGTGAGGTTTGATTTTTAATAGGCTTTTTTTGACAGATCACGCGTGACTTCTATCAAACTGCTTTGTCATCATGGAAAGACTCACACCACAACAGCGTCTCCAAACTGTTCAACTGTATTACGAAAATCAGTGCTCTTTGAGAAATGTTTTTCGTGCGATTCGAGGAACTTACGGTGCGAATAATCGACCTACTTGAACCATAATTGTCAATACCATTCGCAAATTTGAGTCCCAGTTTACATTAGTACTACTCGACCGGTTAGTCCATATCCAGCACGTAGTGAAGAGGCTATGGGAACAGTAGCTGAAAGTGTACACGAAGACCGTGACGAATCGATTCGTCGTCGTTCTTAGCATCTTGGCTTGGCGTATTCGACAACTTGGCGAATTTTACGTGAGGATCTCGGCCTAAAAGCGTACAAAATTCAACTTGTGCAAGAATTGAAGCCAGGCGACTTGAATTTGTGTCATATTTTCAGTGAATGGGCTCTGGAAAAACCCAATGAAAATCCGGTGTTTTATCGTGAAATTTTGTTCAGTGATGAAGCCCATTTCTGGTTCAATGAATACGTTAATAAACAAAATCGCTAAAGAGTACCAAGAGCTACCATTACATTCATTTAAAACAAAGGTATGGTGTTTTTTATAGGCTGGTGGAATCATTGGTCCATATTTTTTTAAAAATGAGGCAAATAAGAATGTTACCGTCAATAACTGTTATGGCCCCATGTTAACGGACTATGCTTCCTGAAATTTAAGCACATATGTAGTCTCGGTGAGCTCCGGTTTCAACAAGACGGCGCTACGAGCCATACATCGCGTGAAACAATGGACTTGTTGAGAAATCATTTTGGTGGGCACTTAATTTCACGTTTTGCTACGGTAAATTAGCCGCCTAGATCGTGCGATGTCGCACATTTGGACTATTTTCTCTGGGGATATGTAAAACCTCAGGTCTTCAGGAAACAACACACAATATTACTTGTGTTATCCGCGAGATACCAGTCGCTATGCTCGAACGAGTCACCCAGAATTGGACCTTCCGAATGGAGCACCTCAGACGTAGTCGTGGCCAACATTTACATGATATGATTATCAAAAAGTAAATACCATGAATTGATCTTTTAACCGATAATAAAAATTTTAAGTTCACTTTCCAATTTATGTGTTTTATTTTACATTATAAATCAAACATCACGATGAATCACCCTATACATCTGCAATTCCCATTATAACTATTTTCAATCCTTTTATTTCTTTTATTGTGTTTTCTAGGTTGACTGCTTGATACAGGATACGAACATTCCATATTCCAATTTTAAAATACCCATCGGGAATGTTTGGCACCTTCTGACCATTTAAAGTCTGCCGGGGACTGAGAGCCATTTTTATTGTTTGGTCCTGCATGATGAATTTTCCTTTTGATAAATTTTATAGATTTACTAAGAGAGGTTGGTTTCCCGTTCTCTTCCTCTTCTTGTTATTGCTTTACTAATTTTATTTCTAATTTAATTTTCAAATGCATATCCTCTTATTTTTCTTAAAACTTCCTTTATTGGTTGTCGTAAACTCATTAACCTTGCTCGTACCATGTCTAGTGCCGTAATATCCTCGTTGTTTGGTGTTGCAAGATGTCGTTTTAAGTTGCATTCTCTCGACTATTTTCTGACATTTACTGTTAGAGCGTTTTTGCTTTTTGTTGTTAATTAATTAATACGGTGAACCAGCTTTTACTTACTAGATGGGCTGAAAAGTCACCTCCTTGAGAATGAAAAAAAAATTTTTTTAAATGTTTTTTTATTTTATTCAATATAGTCCCCTTTTAGTTTGATACACTTATTCCAGCGATTTTCCAACTTCTTGCTCCCGTCCGAAAAGTAATTTTCCTGAAGGTCTGCAAAGTACTCCTCCGTGGCGTCGATGATTTCCTCGAGTGAGCTGAATTTTTTTTTTTGATGGGCCATCTTTTGAGGTTTGGGAAGAGATAATAGTCCGAGGAAGCCAAACCGGGCGAATACGGTGGATGCGACAGCAATTGGAGCCATAAGTCATTGATTTTAGCCGTGGTTGCGATGCTCTTGTGCGCCGGTGCATTGTCGTGCAAAAACAATTTTTTTTTTTTTCGCTTCATCTGAGGCCTTTTTGTAGCGATTTCGCTCCAATAGTGCACAGCAATACTCGCTGTTGATGGTTTTTCCTTTTTCGAGGTAGTCCACGAAGAGTATGCCATGACAATCCCAGAAAACCGACGCCATATCCTTTCCGATCCATCGAGCCTCCCTCGGCCGCTTCGGAGCACACACGGCTTCAGTCCATTGCCGAGCCCACATTCTGTTCTCTAGTGTCCATTAGCTACCAATCGACGCCAAGTCCGCTCGATTCCGCATCAGCAAGTCCAAACACTCTTTCGAAGTGCTCTCGCGTTCGTGTTTTTGGTCAAGAGTGAGTATGCGCGGCACCCAGCGACAGAATAACTTTTTCATATGCAGAATATTGCCCAAAATATGGCGTGTGCGCTCAGTACTAATCTTTGTGGTATCTGCTAGCTCGCGCACCTGCACTGCATCGGAGGGCCTGCCGCTGCGGACTTGATCGGTAGTGGAGTTGCGGCCATCATGAATCGAAACCAATATTTGACGGTGTAATCTGACCCCATAATATTTATCCAACTTTTCTTTTGTTTCCTTCGCCGGTTTGCCTCTCAAAAAATAATGTTTTATGAGAGAACGAAAATCGTTTTTGTCCATACTCAACATGATGCCAAACACGTCAACAACAATCAGCTGTCAAAACAAAACTAAAGACAGTATCGCATTGAAATTTGTCATGTCTGTCTAAATATGAACGGACATCAACGCATCATAACCTTTTTTGGAGTAGCAGCGCATTCTGGCGGTCAAGGAGGTTACTTTTCCTAGTATTATCATTTTGCTTCCTTTCTGGAGATCGAATTCTTTTCTGAGTTGCTCGGTTATCCGCATTGGTTTCAATTTGAATGGATCCATTTTCTTTCCGTCTGCAGATATTTAATTTTTTTAATCTGTACATTTACTCCTTTAATTGCTGCGTGATGATAGATGTGTGTATGGATGTGGTGATATGATATGTATGAATATGAAATGCTAAAGAAGCTCAGTGGTATTAAACAATATAATGAATGAATTCAATAATCAAAGTATCGTCCATCGTTACTGGAATTTATTGACCGATACTTTCCCTCCAAAATACCATATTTGTTATCGTTGATGCAAACCATAAATAGTAATTAAGCATCTGTTAGTTAAAACGACATTTTATAATCACACACCTATTATATTATTTAATACTTCTTTTCTTTTTGTACGCTCTAATGCTTATGTATCATTTCTTATATATAAACCTTTTAGTTTAAATTTAGCTTGCATGAACTCCGTTTTTTTTTTTTTTTTTTACCAAATTTACCAAATATACAATACTAGGATAGGCCTGATTTTATTATCCGTCTTTTTCCGTATCCTTTTGAAATAACTTATCTCAGAATAGAGCAGTGTTATATAAGTATCCAGTTTGTATTCATTAGCTATGGCTCTCAATTTTACTTGATCTTCTGTTCGCCGAGTCGTTCTTTAACTTTATTTTTACGTTTCCCGTAGTGGTTTTTTAACTCGATTGAACAGAAAGAAGTCAAAGGGAGCCAAGTCAGGTGAATTCGGTGGCTGTTGGATGGTATTTGTTGCATTTTTCGTCAAAAAATTACGAATAATTTTTTTGTCTCGGTACATTTGGTGAACGCCATTCACTTGCCTGATATCTGGATTGCGTGTCGTACTCATAAACCCACGTCTCGTCTAAAGTATTGATCCTTTTGATGAATGTGTGATCGGATTCTGGTCTGGGGGATCTGGTGGGAGCGGAAAAACACCATATGAAGAAATCAACACAATACGACGCCATTTGGCAGAATTAGGCATCAAAAACAAAAGTACCAAACCTAAACCGGTACTGACCCAAAAACATATAAAAAAGAGGCTAAGTTGGGCCACGCAGCATTTAGACCGGAATAATCATATTTATATATCATAAGTCCTCCTTTTTGTTTATAATTATTTAAAGAAAGCCTGGACAAAAAAAGATGAAAAGTTTCTGCAACGCACCGTAAAACATGGTAAAATTATACCACAGGGGTTTGCTAAAGACTGTCGAATCTCTGTATGGACCAAACAATTAAGACTGGATTTTGTAAGAGAATAACGAACAAAACAGGGTTTGCCCTCTGTACACCTTGGAAAAGAGAAAATTGTATAGATTAGTCGTCCCAAAGTCCTGGTGCGAATCCAATAAAAAATGTGTGGTCTTTAATGAAGCAGAAATTTAAGGGGGAAGAAATAGCCACTATAAAACAACTTGCGCTGGTTTGGACAGGCCTTAGTTTAATAAAAAAAATATGATTTAATAAAGTTCTGGCATTTTTCATTGGTTTTTTATACCCACGTTGTCGTTGAACGTATTGTATATTAGATTACGGGGAATCACTGCTTTTAAACCGTTGATGTTGTTGACGTTGAATTCCAGAATATAGGAGCACTTTTCATACACAGCTAATGTATGTCAACCGTAGACAATGGTTGTGCTGTTTTAATAGACTTTGTGACTTAATAAATAATGTAGCGACAACAGGAAGAATAGGTTTGGCATACAATAACCTTGTAAGTGTTTGCCCAGCTATATCCAAAACGTAGATCCAAGGTGGTAGGGACACTAAAAGGTGTCAAAAGATCTCTTTCAGAGTTTCTGGTAGCCACAATGCAGCAAATATAGCCTAACTAAAACGTCAGCATATAAACCAAATTTAGCTACAGAGCTTGCTAAATACGAAGTTACGAATACATATTTCACCAAATATTTGGTCCTGTTTTAATTTTTTTTTTTTTTTTTTAACAAAGTAGCATTTTTACGAATGTTCAGTGTTTAAAACATTTGGTTACACAGTACGTAAAACATTTGGTGGTTCGTGAATTAAATTTTACTATATTACGAATAAATAATTGACAGTTTTTACAAAGTGCCTTCACTTCTGATTTCAAAAACTTAAAGCAATCTGCAAATTACCAAGAGAGATTCGTCTGGAAGAAAGAAGTAAAACGAAACAATTCAGTACATTTATATTCATTTGAAACTTGTCCAGTGTTGTAATTACAAATTCAATTAACATAAAATAATATGGCTCAACAAAAAATAAGTTTGGAGTACAAAGTGGAGTTGATGGATGCATTGGAACACTATCAGAAATTATCCACATCAGCAGTACCGTCAACAGGTATGTTATCTACAACAACGACATGCAGAGAGCAAAATGAATTGCATCTTCTGAAGATCGACATTCCGAAATTTGCAGATTCATATACCAGGTGTACCGGTATGAAATGGGCTTCAAGGTACAAATGTCTCGATAGGGAACATTTATTGTGAACGGGTCTTAACTTTTCTTTTTTGTTTAGTTGCTATGACACCTGTAACATATTAAGTATACATCAAGTCATTGACCAAACAACATCATATTTTTTCATCATGTTAAAAATGTCGAATTTTGTACCAGAAAATGATGACTTGCAGAAAGCATTAATTTTTTGTTTTCATTTAAAGAAAAGTGCTGCAGAGTCGCATGGAATGCTTGTCAAGCCATGTGGTGATCATGCTCTATCAGAAGCAACATGCAAAAGATGGTTTCAACGGTTCAGAGACAACGATTTTGATGTGAAAAATGAAGAACGTGGAAGACCACCAAAAAAGTTTGAAGACGCCGAATTGCAAACAATATTGGATGAAGATGACACTGAATCAGAAAAAAATGACAGAAATGTTAAATGTTGAACAACAAACAATTTCTGACCTTTTAAAAGTTATGGGAAAGATACAAAACTCTGCCACGTGAATTGAATGAAAAAACACAGTTCCTAGTCCACATTCTGATAGAAGGTTTGTCGCCCAATATGAACAAAGTAGTTGCAATTATAGGGATAGGCCTTCCTAGACGCCGTTTTTTTTTTTTTTTTTTTTTTTTTTAGGAAAAGTATAAAATAAATCAAATTTACAAATTGTATATACCACCTTGATTAAAAAAATCTGTACATCTGTTGTTGACATTCCCTCTAAATTTTAGCGTCATTGCTTGACATTTGCAAAAGTTACATAGCCAAGAGTACATCTATCTCTGTGTTTGTTGGCGATTTTTTTTTTTTTTACAATTCTAAAAATGGATTTAAATTTTCAACGAACGAAAAAAACGGATTTAATGTTGTGCGAACGTTGGAAATGTTGGAAAAGTGTTACGGCAACGATTCTCTAAAGAAAACGGTCGTTTACCAGTGGCACGAGCGGTTCAAAAGTGATCGTGAGTCAAACGAAGATGATGAACGCAGTGGCAGACCATCGACATCGAAAACCGACGAACACATTGATGAAGTAAAAGAAATGTTGGTCAATAACCGCAAACTAACCATCAGAGAGATAGCGGAGGACTTAAACATTGCCTATGGATCCGTCCAAACCATTTTGGTTAATGATTTGGGTTTCCGTCGTGTAGCAGCAAAGTTGGTGCCAAAGGACCTCAATTTCATGCAAAAAAGAAACCGTGTTGACTTGCGAGGCTGAATCCGATCCCACATTTATCAAAAGAATCTTTACTGGAGACGACACGTGGGTTTATGAGTTCGACACGTAATTCAGACACTAGGCAAGCGAATGGCGTTCACCAAATGTGCCGAGGCCAAAAAAAACACGTCGTTTTCAGTCAAAAAAGAAGGCAATGCTCACGATTTTCATGGATTACAATGGTGTAGTGCATCATGAATTTTTGCCAGAAGGCCAGACAGTAAACAAATCGAGTTAAAAAAAAACATCACGGGGAACGCGTTTCAGCAGCCGAGAGGGAAGCACTGAACCGAAAACCGAATATAAAAATTGTTTCCAGGATTGGATTTAGAGCTTGCATAAGTGTGTTGCAGTCGATGGGGATTACTTTTAAGGGGACAATAAATTCTAAAATTTTTTTGATCAAGGTGGTATAATAGAATCCTTGAATTGTGTCGGCATTTCTTCAGTATCCAAAATGGTATTAAAAACAGAGGTTAATCTGATAGTGAGCGTTTCTGTTCCATATTTTATTAGTTCCATTGGTATTCTATCTGATCCTGGTGCTTTTAAATCCTTAAGTTTCCTCAAAACATTGAGCACTTCCTCATGTTCTATAGTAGTATCTAAAATTTCGTGTGAATATTCAGGTTTTGCGTAGTGGATAGATGGGGTAAGAGTCTCGGTTCAAAAGTAATTTAAATTGGTCGTACGATGCGCCTATGTTTATTTTTGCACTTATTTCCCCCCCCCCCCCCCCCCCCATTTAATTGGTTTACGGCCATCCAGAATTCTTTGGTATCTCTGCAGTGAGTAAGCTTAAGAGCTTCGCTTTCATAGAAATCATACTTTTTCTTTTTGCACTTTTGCTTGAATGCCTTGTTTGCTTGTATATACATCTGAAGGCTTTCGGCCATCCAAAAGATTTCTGACGTGCCTTTTCACAGTCACATCGAACCACTTTGATTTTTGTTTGAAGACTTTTTTAAAATACTCTGCAAACCGGATACGATGATATTATTTTATCTCCGATATCGCTTACCGTGAGTTGACCCTCTGTATTCTCTTCCTTCTTCTGTACCTATTCTAGCATTCAGATCTCCAATAACCATGACATTATCGCTTTCGCTGTGTTCAATAAAACTATAAAGTGCATGAAAGTCTCGTTCCCAGTGATTACAATTTATGTACAAAGGTATTATAAAATTTTTAGTTTCCCCTATTATTTAATTATTAGTGTCTGTCTCAAAAAGTATTGCATTGATTTTCTGTATGTTAGATTTTTTCGGATATTTTAATGTTTCCTGTTAGTAAATTGATGATGGCTGGTTTAAGTTTGTCGCAGTTGTAAAGCAGGTGTTGAAAGTTAAGAGTAGTGTGGCAGGTAGGACAAGTGGGGGGAGATTCTTTTTTAAGGATGTAGAGATTAGTAGCAGAGGTATGGCCAAGTCGTAGTCGGATGAAATCGGTGATCCTAATTTTTGATATGTCTGTAGAGTAGATGGGTGGAATTCTTTGTTGGTAAAATTTAACGTAGTGGTGTTTATACAGGAGCTAATCATTTTGTTCGAAACTTGCTACTTTTTCCATAGGATATTTAACGAGGTCATTTTTAGTGTAGAAGTTGTAATGATAATATACAGTGGTGATTTGAGTGCGAGGTGGGCAGCTTCATCCGCCCGCTCATTTCCTGGGATACCCACATGTCTCGGGATATACATCAACTTTATGAAGTGAGTTGATTTGATTAATAAGTGCCGGATGTAGTTGATGACATTAGTGTCGTTATTGGTACTTGCAATGACTTTGTTAATAGAGAGGTCTGTGCAGATGATTTGCTTTGTGCCAATTTTTGTAGCTTCCGCTGTGAAAATGGATGCTAATTGTAGGAGTATTCCAAGTCGAATTGTACTACCGTCATCATTAACGATAGCAAAAGATGTGTTATCATAGGTCTTTGATCCATCCGTAAACATAAAATTGTAATTATTGGTCTTGAAATCGGATGAGATGCTTTGATATAGCTTTCGATATATGGCATAAGATCACTCGTATTGGATTTTTTTTCATACGATGCAAAGTCCATTATAAAAAAGGCTGAAATTATTACCCAAGGGGATTCCATAGAAATTGGGTGTTTGTGTTTTAAATAGCTCTTGTTTCGGAAATTCGCCATAGTCAGATTGTAGAATTGTTAATTAAATTCTACTCAGATTGTTATTGTTAAATTTATTTTATCTCTCCGTTCCTTAATAATCGGTAGGCCAGCCTCTGTCAGGATATTTTTGGTAGGAGTGGTAAAAAAGGCGCCAACACTACATCTTGCTGCTTGATGATAAATTGGTTTTCGGATTCCGATTGTTGTTTTAGGAAAATTGCTGTATATGAAAAGCCGTAATCTATTTTGCTTGGAATAAGTGATTTAGTAATATAACAAAGTGAATTTACAATTTACAATTTTTTTACTTGACAAATATTTAACAATGTTTGCCCTTGCAGTCAGAGACTATTTAAGATCTGAACAATGGTCTCGCCAATTGTGTCTTCTATTCAATGTTAGTTAAAATTTTTAAATTGTTAACATTTTCTATTTGAACATTATTTATACTTAAATTAAGGGGTGTTCATAGATGCTTACGGCATACATGCAGCACTTTGCATTTTATAATGAAATCTTGGAACCTGAGGCGGTTCCCCATTCCAAAATGTCATTAATTGCGTTGGTAAGAATATTTTGAACATCGTTTATTTGTTATCTTTTACACAGAATGTAAACATCGTCTGCATAGACGCAGTACTCGTAGTTTAAGAATTTGTGTTTGGATAGGATTTCGCAGATGTTTTGAAAGGCAATTGAAAACAATACAACTGACAATGGTGAACCCTGGGGAATACCATTATCCAGTCGATGTGAAAAGGAGTAGAATTTTCTTTTACTGAGGAATGATTTCACGTAGCTGTAAATTTTGGGGGCAAAATCCCATTCCTTAATAATAGAACATGAATGCCTATTCTGTCGAGTGCTTTTTGAAATCTAAAGTGAAAATCGACACATGGTTTTTAGAACGCAAGGCTCTGGACATATGGTCATCAATATAAAGAAGCACATCAGTACACCCTCGGTTCAGTTTAAACGCTACTTGGTTTGGACTAAGCTGATTATTATTCTCAGCGTACCAGAATATTCGTTTGGCAACTTTTTTTTCAAGTATTTTTGCAAGGCATGGTAAGAGTGATACCGGGCGATACCGGGTTGGTTTGTCTTTACCGAGTTTAGGGATAGGGAGTATTGGGGCTGTTCCAGATTTGAGGAATAACAATTGTATTTAATATAGGTTGAGGATTCGGAGCTTTACTTTATCTGGAAGATTTATAATCATAGGGTATGATATTTTATCCCGACTGGCAGTTTTACCTTTAAGTTTCGCTAGAAACCATTTCGAGCTCAGTAATTGAGATATCTCTCTCAATGACAGGAGCGTTATAATTGGTTCCTTGAGGAGTAGGACAGGATACAGAGTCTTTTTTTAGATTTTTAAACTCTTTTGAGAAGGTATATTCGTTTGAGTACTTTAACGAATTTTGTGAGATAAAGTTTCCAATTTCAGATGGATTTGAAAGTGGACCATAAGGAGTATTAATGCAGCTTATTGTGAGTGTGTTGTGTATGTATTGTTTGTTTTCTTGTTGGGGTTTTGGGATTAATGAAAGTTGTAAAATCTTCAATCTTCAGTTGTAAAATTTTGAGCTGTTTTCGGAACCTAGCATTCGCTTTTTTGAAGGCTACTAGATTGTTTTGATTTCTATATATATATATATATATATTTCTTCTATATATATATATATAATATTTTCCAAGCTACCATTTAGCTAGATCCGCGTTCCACCTAGGGGTTGTTTTGGAATTGTTTTGGATGTTTTTGCGGGATCACAACGTTTGCAGCAGATCTAAATGCCTTTAATAGACGGTAATTGCGGCTTCTTTGTTTGTGTTTGTTGTTGGTATTTTATCCGACAGGTTTCGTGAAGCATGAGCATTGAAAACTAGCCTGTTTGCTAAGTCAGTTTTGAATTTTGGGCTTGGCGTGAAGTGTCTGAGATAGCGGTTGGGTTTAAGAATTGTGTCTATGGAAAGTGATCGCTATTGTGAAGATCATCTATTGTTTGCCAATATATTTTAGGAAGAAGTTCGGGTGAAGAGCAGGTTATATCAATATAGTTGAGGGTGTTATAAAGAAAGATGGGTTGGCGAGCCGTCGTTCAAGATGGAGAGATTGGAGGCTAGAGAGTTTTCAATTATTTTCCCCCTGTGATCCGAGCTGGGTGATCCCCAGAGGATATTCCATGAGTTAACATCTCCAGCTAAGATCACTGGGCAATCAAAGTCGTTTTTAGAAAATAATTGTGAAGGATGAGTGAGACTATACAGATTTTTATTGGAATGGTTATTTCTATGGCGGAACAGGCTATAGTTGAAGTAATAGGAATTTCCCTATGGTGTATATCTTTTTTTACTAAAATTGAAACACGCTGTTTTGCTGACGTATTTGAAAGGAGATTTTTCAAATAGCCTTTGAATGTCTTAGGCGGAATCGGCTTTGCGTTAAAAGGGGAGTGGGTCTCTTGTAGGCATATAACGCAGGGTTTGATTGCTTTAGTAGGATATTAAGTTCATCGTAATTGTTTATTAACCTTTCAGATTCCACTGCAGAATCCTAAGTTCAGCTTTATCCTGAGTGGGGGCAACCCTCAACACAGTGTTTCGATGTGAATACTGTGTGAAGTTCTAGAGGTAGGATGTAATGATCTCGATGTTCGGAAGTCGGATGAGCTAGACTGTTGTTGAGTATGGATGTCGAGGTGTTGGATAACTGACGGAATATTATTGTTTGTGAAAGTTTTGCTGACTGCTGAGTTTGGTTCTAGAAAAGGTGGGATAAGTGTATTTATGTTGGCGTTGGCAATATAACTCCGCTACCCGTTGTCGGAAGCGCCCGGACAGTTGTTGTTGTCCGAGCACCTCAACCATTGATCAGCGAGGCCAGGGTTTACAAGTAGTTGTTGGTTTGGTTGTTTTTCATCGTGTTTTCGGTTGAAATGGGTGATGTGACATTAGCATCTTCTGATTCATTCTGAATAGATTATCATTTATTGGATTGTTTAGGTTTTCCTGTGTATGTGTGTATGTTGATATGTGATTTCTTTGTTTTGATGTTGGTTTGTAGCAGTGTGAGTAGTAGCACACGGATGTTTTTTATTAATTGAAAGTTGTTGTGATGGGTTAGAAAGAGAAGAGGTGTGTGTTTGTAAATTTGGAGAAGTGGAATTTTGTGAGTATGAGATTTATGGGGAGTTGTTTTTGAGTTAGAAAGAAAAGAGGTGGGTGTTTGTAAATTTAAAGAGGTGGAAACTTGTGACTTGAATGAGAGCTATGTGAAGTTGTTTTTGAGTTTTTCCGTGAAATGGCATTATCTGTGGAAAGGCTGTAGCCTCTTTTTGCTTTAACATTGTAGAGTATATTATTAAAGCTTGTTTCAGTTGGTTTGCTTAGGTTATATAAGCGTCTCGCTTCAGCCATGCTGCATTTTTTTCTCGTCTTTATTGTTAGAATTTCTTTGTTTTTAATATATTTGGGGAATTTAATAGAAGAGGACGGATGTGGTTCTGCAGTTGATGGACAATTTGCACACATAACACGTGTACAAATGGCATGAGCATTTTTATGTTGCATGTGGCACAAATTTCTTCTTTGGTGCACCTTTTTTGGCGTGCCAAGAATCTAACACTTGCGTCACCTCATAGGATTAGTTATGTATTCCCATACTTTTTCTTTGTAAAATCCGATTTCCACCGAAGTTGGAGGTTGGTACAGATCAAATGTAAAGATCATGAGGTCAATCGGGAGCTTCTTGCCATCAACGTTTTTATTGAATTTGTAGACCTCCGTAACACCTTGTATGGCCATTTCCGAGATAAAATCTGACTCCGGAACATTGATAAGATAAGGTGCAAATGCGATTCCTTTGCTAGAGTTGAAGCGATCGTGATATTTGACTTTAACTGGACATCGATTTGCTATGTTAGCCATCTTAATACTTTTTTAGCAACAGTTTTCCTTTTTGCAAGAATATGGTAAGTATGTCTGAAGGGTGGTTCATTTTCATCATTAGATGAAATAAGGACAAATTTGGGGTTTTTGCAATTAGTTCGGGGAGGAAGTTGTGGTAATTCTTTGAAATTAGCAATCCTTTTTGATCGTTTGTTTCGGTGGTGGGTGAATGGACGATGAGTTAAGGGGTGTATCCCCAGATAACCCCTTGATTCTATTCCCATTCATTTTAGCCCTTCGGGATGGGCTTTGTGGACTAAGGCAAACACTATATTATATAGAATTTTACACTACGCGTGGGAGTAAGAAAAAGAGATTATATAAAAAGAGTAAGGCAAAAACAACCCGTTAAAGAGGTTAGATAGATAATGCACTAGAGAAACGATGTTGACGCAACGAATGCTAGATGGAGACTGATGAATATATTTTATCATTAAAGTTTTTTTTCTTAACCATATTGGTGCTTACCCATCATTTCCGCTATTAATAAAAAAAAAAACCGATTTATTTGATGATAACAAATTAAGAAGATAATATGTACATACATTGGATTGGTAAGAAAGTAATTTCGGATTGTACACGTAGGTTGTATTGTATTTGTTGATTCCTTCTTCTGTCAAGGTAGTAATTTTTTTCTTTTAACCCTCATCGGTACCTCATTTAGAGCAACGTATGAGTTCTTTGTGTGTAAAATTTACACACTTCTTGAATGTATATATATATTATTATTATTTTGTTAACAAAAATTTTTTTAGTGTGGTTTTGAATGCTTTGAGGGCCATCCGAACCCTCGGAGTGATGTTGGGGCTTAAAAGTTGGAGTGAAGTTTTTGAACATTAATTCATAAATAACTAGGCTGAAATCAATCTTTGACAAAATAATTGATTTGATAACTCTGATTAAACTAAGAGGTGACTCATCCTAAAGTTTGGTTTTCAATAGGCTTTTTTGACAGATCACGCGTGACTCCTATCAAACTGCTTTATCATTTTTGTTCAGTATCGTTTGGCAAGTCATCATGGAAAGACTCACACCACAACAGCGTCTCCAAATTGTTCAGCTGTATTACGAAAACAAGCGTTCTGTGAGAAATGTTTTTCGTGCGATTCGAGGAACTTACGGTGCGCATAATCGACCTACTGAAACCACTATTGCCAATACCATTCACAAATTTGAGTCCCAGTTTACATTAGTGGATAATACTCGACCGATTAGACCACGTCCAGTACGTAGTGAAGAGACTATAGCAGTTGTAGCTGAGAGAGTACGCGAAGACCGTGACGAATCGATTCGTCGTCGTTGTTACCAGCTTGGTTTGACGTATTCGACAACTTGGCGTATTTTACGTGAGGATTTCTGCCTAAAAGCGTAAAAAATTCAACTTGTGCAGGAATTGAAGCCAGGCGACTTGAATTTGCGTCATATTTTCAGTGCATGGGCTCTGGAAAAACTCAATGAAAATCCGGTGTTTTATCGTTTTAACGTAATGAAGCCCATTTCTGGCTCAATGGATACGTTAATAAACAAAATTGCCATATTTAGGCTGATGAGCAACCCAAAGAGTACCAAGAGCTACCATTACATCAATTTAAAACAACGGTATTGTGTGGTTTATGAGCTGGTGGAATCATTGCTCCATATTTCTTCAAAAAATTTGGAAATCGCCGCGGCTTGGGAAATTGTGCTCCTACCGTCACTGTTGTTATTAGAGGAATATGGTCGCTGCCGTGTAAGTTTGAAAGAGTTTTGCATGTAGTTTTGGGGTAAAATTGAGAGGAAATCATTGATAGGTCAACATGTGTAAAATTGTTGTGTGTAGAGAAATGGGTAGGTTTTACCATTATTTAATACAGTAAAGTTGGAGTGTGTAATTAAGTCTTCCACTACTTTGCCTCTTGTATTGTTAAGACGAGAGCCCCAAATGAGGAGTTGAAATCATCTGTTATCAGTATGAGATAACAGCAATTTGCAATATTTTCGATTTCAGAAACAGAAAATAATTTGGGGGGATATATAAAGATATTACTGTAATTTTCTGTTTTAGTTAGATTATAACTGCAATAGCTTATATTGGAGAGTTGATTTCAATAAATCGGTAGGGAAGGAATTTGTGTGTGAGGAGTCCCGTCCATTGTTTGGCAATTGTGTTATCTTTGATGTTATGAAAGAGTGGAGCGTATTGCTTTGGCGCGTGGGGTATAGTAGTTTTCGTGGGTAGATGGGTTTCTTGAAGCGATATCACCATTGTTTTGAGGTCATTTATCAGTAACTGGAGTTCCTGGTAGTTGTTAAAATAACCATTCAAGTTCCATTGCAGCACTTTTAAATTTGTGTATGTTGATCGCAGAGACTTTTGAGCAATATAGTCTGGAGTATACTGAGTGAGTGTTTGAATTAGGTACAGCTGACAAAGTTAGGGTTTTATGCTGGTTAAATGTTGTATGTTTGGAGGGTTGACTTGTTGGCTTAGGGTTCTTGGTAGTGATATCATAAGAAGATGTGGGATGATTAATTTTGGGTTTTTCGGAGGGACTAGTTTTCGACTGGCGCACTGGTTGTCTATATTTCAGTAAAAGAAACTGTGATTGGGCTTGTCGATGGAGAGTTTTGTATAGCCTTCTCGGCCATGCTACATTTATTTGTGTTTTTAATTGTTAATACTTCTAGGTTTTGAAGGGGTGACTATCAAGGCAGTTAGTGCATATTACTTGTGTGCATTCACTGGGATCATGTGAAAGTAAGTTACAGTTTTCGCACATTTTAGTTTTGGTCCACCGCTTGCTGGAATTGCCAAGTAGCTGGCAGTTCTGACATCTCATAGGCGAAGGTATGTATTCTTTGAAACCGACTACAATGGATTGGGGTAGAAAACAAAAGTCGAAGGTAAAAAATATTAAGCCTGAAGTCTTTTAAATTCCGTCTATTCTCTGTGAATTTAAAGACATCACTGACACTCTGAGATTTCGTATTAACTATAGTATAGAGCGTATACAATACCTTTAGATTTATTGTGTGGTGTTACAGACACTGGACATTGATTTGCAATATTTGTAAGTTTAAGGAATTTTACAGCTACTTTCTCGGTTCTAGCAAGGATTAACCGTCGCGGAGGGAGGAGACCCTATCATATTCGGTGTAACTTCATCAATGACTTTTTTTAAGTACGAATATACTTACGTTTGATAGTGTCGCAAAATACGGTGAGGTTTTCCGCGCCATATTTGCCACACTACGCTAACTATGTGTGCGATATCGTCATCGCGACAGGCTTATTATTTTAATTGTTTGCACTTTCGCACGATGACTTATTTTGCTTGGTTACACTTCGATTCATAATATTATTGATCACTTTCAATTCTTGTTTAAGATTCCTTAGCGCAGCCCTTATATGATTATGATAGTTATCATCGCGGCATTTTCGTACTTCATTATTTATGATTCGACTCATATGGTTATAGCGACTCTTTATACTAGCGTTTTGTGGATGTCTAAGGCACTTTTTCCGTAATTTGTGTCTTTGCCTATCTTCCTTAGAAGTAACCAGCTTTACCTGAAATCTGACTTTTTAGGGATAGTGACATAGCTAACTGAGCTTATATAATTATTTAATATCGTCAAAAATAAATGAACAGTCGTAGATATATTTTCTTGAGTATACACCTCTTCCCAATTTTGGAAACTCAGTAAAGTATTCAGCAGCTTGTAGTTAATTTTATTCAAATTTCTTTGGAAATTATGCTTTTTTTCTATTTTACTTTCCAAGCCATTAAAAATTACAACAGTCATACAATGATCAGATATTAGAAGATCAATGTCAATGCAAAAAGAGGTTGAACCATGCTCTACCATAAGCGCAAGATAAAAATCTAACACAGGAATAGCGTTTAGCAAATCCAGATTGAAATCGACTAAAACAAGGTTAATCGCTTTTTCATCACATAAAAAGTTTGAAATTCACCTAGAAACATATGAAATGGCTGTGAATTAAATCTGTACACACAAAAAAAAGTATAATCTTCATTACCTACGTTTATAGAGGTTTTTATAATGTCTGCACTCACCAAATTATAGCGCTTTACGTCACATTCATCCAAATCATACAAATTCGTATAAAAATTCCAACTCCCCCTGCAGAATACGAGTCATTGGCATTTGCAAAGAACTTATAACCAGGTATACTATATTCATTAATCTCGTAGGAATAAATCCAAATTTCCGACACGAAAATAATTTCAGGCAAGTTCTTAAAAGATTCTAAGTTACCTACTAATAAATCCAAATTTTACCGTAAGCTTCTAATATTTTAATGAATAGTGTAAACAGTTTTGCTATTAGTAAAAGAAAATAGACTTTCAGTATTGCTACGGTCGTACGGTCGATTGCTACGGTAAGGTCGTTGTTTATAAAATCAAAACTTTCATTCATATTAAAAAACATTTCATAAAAGTGTGCTTCAAAATTATTAAATTGCATTTAAGTCATCATTGCTACTTATAAAAAAAAACTTCATCATTTACAGCCTTTCTCAACAGAATGTTACAATTATTAAACCATAAGTACTTGAATTTTTTTCTGCTTTAAGTGAAACAATCGTTGATTAAAATATTTCTTTTACTATCACCAGCATATAACGAGGTGTTCAGTTTTTTTTCCCCCATTTTGTTTGCTTTTCATAATTTTCTGTTTGACACTAAGCGATAAGAGATGCACGCTTATAATATTATTGTGCGTACGCTTCAATTAACTTGACGAATTCCTTTTTTCTATGCGCTTTACGTAGATTTTTTGGATTTCATCAGAAGTGACAGAAATGTTTAGTGCATCACCGAAAATTTTTTGCACGCATTCCTCAGCATTATTGTTATTAGCGTCTAGTACGCCAACAATTTCAATGACATTCTCCACCAGCTTCAGCTCCCACCAGTTTAATTTGCTCTCAAGGTTAATGACCTTTAGCCTGAGAGTTTTGTTTTCTTCTTTTAGTTCCTGGACAGTGTTAAGAAAGTGTATGTTTAATTTTTTTAAGCAAAGAATTTTCTCGTAGAGAAGCTGCATTGTTACTGGACTGTTGTTCAGCTGTTGTTGTTGCTGCTGCAGTTATTGTTGACTCATGGGCTTAGTCACTGATGAAGATTCATGCTGTTGCTCGCTTTCAGTCATCTTATTGGTTTGCTTCTGGACACATGTAACAGCTTGATGGCCTGTTTTGGATGTTGTATTGCTATCGCTGCTGCTTGCTTTCTTTCTGCACTATGTTGTTTGGTGATGTGGTTGTTGCTGTTCTTTAGTTGTAACTGCTGTTATTTTAAGTCTCTCCCAGTGTGACTGTTGTTGTTTAACGGCGACTGGATTGGATTTAACGCTTCCCTAGGCTGCTCCTGTTAATCTATAGTTAATATTGTTTGCGTTCATATATTCCATGTCTTTATCGTGGTATATTCACACAAGGAGAATGAAAAAAACCAAGGCAATCAGAGCAACTAATTTTGCCTAATCACTGCGTTCTATGTTTTCTTTACATATATGACAATTCGTTTTCGTATATATTAAAAGCGAAAGAGTTTCTTATCAATTTTTTAAGATTTTAGAAAAAGCGCAATGGTGAAAGCGTTTTCTATGTATGACTCAATGAGCTATTGTACTGCACTTTTTTCTTAATATATATATATAAAAAGTCACGCCACAACGATCACTTTACGAATGATCAGTAGATCGGCAATTTCATATGTAACAAGCTAATAGTTTTCTGCTAATAAAGACCAGACGTCGTTAATCATTTTAGATCCGAATAGGTTTTTTTTTTTTTTCTTCCGATTTTAATATTGGGTCATATAAAAAGTCTCCGTTTTTATTTATTTTTTTATTTTATTTTATTTTTTATTTTTATTTTTTTTTGGTCTATAATTGGTGCAGTTTGCTAAGAGATGGCGTAACTTATATTATTCCATTGTCACTATTCCATGCGTTGGAAAGCTACTGTCATTGTACGTCATTTCAGTATATGTCATTCATTTGAAGCGTAAACAACAACAATTTTTTTTTTCACTCATATATGTCGTCGAACTTTGTGCCTGAAAAAGTGTTTTTGCGGGGAGTTCTTCTTCATTACTTTAATATGAAGAAAACTGCTGCCGAAAGTCATCGTATATTGGTGGAAGCTTATGGTGAACATGCGCTAACTGAGCGAACGTGCCAAAAGTGGTTTACACAATTTAAAAATGCTGATTTTGGGTTGGAAGACGATGAACGTCCTGGGAGGCCAAAAAAGTTTGAAGATGAAGAACTGGAAGCATTACTCTATGAAGATTGTTGCCAAACACAAGAAGAGGTCGCATAATCTTTGTGTGTCACTCAAGCAGCCATTTCAAAACGTTTAAAAGCAGCTGGATATATTCAAAAGCAAGGAAATTGGGTTCCACATGAACTCAAGCCGAGAGACTTCGAAAGGCGGTTTTGCATGTCCGAAATGCTGCTGGAACGTCACAAAAGGAAGTCATTTTTGCATCGGATTGTTACTGGTGATGAAAAATGGATCCATTACGACAACCCCAAGCGCAAAAAATCATATGTGAAACCCAGCCAACCAGCCAAATCAATGGCAAAGCCGAATATCCATGGATCAAATGGGTGTGCTGTATTATGAGCTGCTAAAACCGGGTGAAACCATCAATGGACAACGCTACCGAACACAATTAATCCGTTTGAAGAGAGCAGGGCGTTCTGTATCGACCGGAACAAATGGTAGTCAGAAGGGTTAGGTCTGGGCTATAAGGCGGAAGGGGTAAGACTTCCCATCCACTGTTTTCCAAATAGTTCTTAACCGAAATAGCAACGTGGGGCCGAGCGTTGTCATGATGGAAAATTATTGCCTCGTGTCTGGTCGCATATTCCGGGCGTTTTTCGGCTACTGCTCTCTTCAAACGGATTAATTGTGTTCGGTAGCGTTGTCCATTGATGGTTTCACCCGGTTTTAGCAGCTCATAATACAGCACACCCATCTGATGCCACCAAATACAGAGCATTACCTTCGCGCCATGGATATTCGGCTTTGCCGTTGATTTGGCTGGTTGGCTGGGTTTCACATATGATTTTTTGCGCTTGGGGTTGTCGTAATGGATCCATTTTTCATCACCAGTAACAATCCGATGCAAAAATGACTTCCTTTTGTGACGTTCCAGCAGCATTTCGGACAGGCAAAACCGCCTTTCGAAGTCTCTCGGCTTGAGTTCATGTGGAACCCAATTTCCTTGCTTTTGAATATATCCAGCTGCTTTTAATATTTTAAAGCTGCTTCCAGTTCTTCATCTTCAAACTTTTTTGGCCTCCCAGGACGTTCATCGTCTTCCAACCCAAAATCAGCATTTTTAAATTGTGTAAACCACTTTTGGCACGTTCGCTCAGCTAGCGCATGTTCACCATAAGCTTCCACCAATATACGATGACTTTCGGCAGCAGTTTTCTTCATATTAAAGTAATGAAGAAGAACTCCCCGCAAAAACACTTTTTCAGGCACAAAGTTCGACATATTTCAGTGAAAAAAAATACTGTTGTTTACGCTTCAAATGAATGACATATACTGAAATGACGTACAATGACAGTAGCTTTCCAACGTATGTTCCAATGGAATAACACAAGTTACGCCATATCTTAGCAAACCGCAATTAAGTTATAGACCCAATATTTTAAATTAACGGATTTCAAAATATTATAAATTTATACATTTAAAAAGAAATTTGTAATCACTTTCTTTCTACTGTGTAAGTTCGTTATGTTCCTTAGATTTTCAGGTAATTCATTTAAAATTGAAGGAACGCTATATATGTATGAGTTGCCTTTTACCATAATTATTATAATTTCGACGCACTTGTAACAAACCCTAAGCACGTCTTCTGGTATTAATTTCATGGTCGATTGGCTTTCTAAAACATAGGTCGTCATAATACTCAAGAATAACGGTCATCTTGTATATATAGGGTTTTCCAATAGGGACTTGACAACTTTGAATTTAATTTGTGAACGCACTCTTTCACTAATCATCAAACTGTCACTTCCAATTTATTCAGTAAACTCAACATTTTCATCATGGTAAAGTGCACTAACGAACAACGTCTGCAAATTATAAAAATTTTCTAAGATATTCGGAGTCGCAAAATCATCTTCAGTGACGAGGCTTATTTTTGGCTCATGGGTTCGTCAGTAAGCAAATTATGCGTTATTGGTCGAATGAAAACCCACATGTGCTTCAGGAATCACCACTTCATCCACAAAAAATAGCTGTTTGGTGCGATTTGTTTGCCGGCGGCGTTATTGGGTCATATTTTTTCGTCGACGATGACGATCGTCACGTTACTGTAAATGGTCAGCGTTATCGCGCCATGATCACCGATTATTTTTGGCCCGAATTGGAAGATATGGACTTGGACTACATGTGGTTTCAACCGGATGGTGCCACAAGCCACAGAGCACACGCTACAATCGATTTATTGAAGAGTAAGTATGGTGAGCGTGTTATCTCAAGACATGGGTCAGTCGATTGGCCGCCTCGTTCGTGCGATTTAACGCCGCTTGACTATTTTCTGTGGGGCTACGTTAAGTCATTGGTTTATGCCAACACGCCGACGACGTTGGACGAGCTCAGAGCCAACATTGAACGCGAAATAGCGGACGTTTCGGCCGAAATGTGTGGCCGAGTCGTTGGAAATTGGGTCCAACTAATCGACCGCTGCAAACGTGCCAGCGGTGGCCATATAAACGAAGTCAAGTTCCATTCATAAATGTTTTGATTGTACTTCAAGCCAATAATAAAGTTTTTGAAATATCTCAAATGGTTTGCCTTTTATTTAAAAAGAAAAGTTGTCAAGTCGTTTTTAGAAAACCCTATACTTTGAACAGTCATCGCTTTGAAGTGTCTTTCTTCAGGGATCGAATTGTGGTTAATTATCCTCAGCGCCATATTTTGCAGTTTCATTATATGCGAGTGTGATGAGCTTCCCCAAGCTCATTGGACCTAACCAGGGCATAATAAATTTTCTTCTGAATTTGCTGTGTTGCTAGGTATCGCAAATGCACAAGAGCGAATAAAGCTTTTTTTTATATCTGATCGAGTTTTGTCAATGTGTTTACTCCAGGTAAGTTGGCTGGAAATGATTACTTCAAGATATTTATATGATTCTGCTATTTAAATAAGCTGTTTTGGTGTCGAAGCACATGAGTCATTTTCGAACCGTATTTTCTTCTGTGTAACGTTATGATGTGGGCTTCGAATATGCATCATTTTAGTTTTTGCTGCGTTGATTATAGTAAAGGGCCATTGTCGTGACACCACCTTACAGCATTACTGAACTCTTCCTGCATTATTTCAGTCGCTGTTTGGAGAGACCTGTGAAGAACTACTATAACCCCGTCATCTGCATAAGCAAATGGTATACTTCTCTTATAAGTACGTATAAGTTCATTTGTATATAAAATGAAAAGAATAGGGTCTAATTTCGATCTTGGGGGACGTCGTAGTGTACTTGTTCCATGGAGCTATACACGTTCTTGATTTTTACGCAGAACTGGCGGTTGTTTAAATAGTCCCTAATCCAATCAGCCATTAC
This sequence comes from Volucella inanis, assembly GCA_907269105.1. Lineage (NCBI taxonomy): Eukaryota > Metazoa > Arthropoda > Insecta > Diptera > Syrphidae > Volucella > Volucella inanis. The sequence continues at coordinate 51,419,684 of OU026154.1, forward strand.
CCCCCGAATGTTTATATGTTCGAGGGCTTCTAAGAGTTTTGTGTGGTTTAGGGTATCAAACGCCTTGCTAAAATCTATAAACAGTATCAGTATATGGTGGCTTTTATTTAAGCTCTCTTTAATACAATTTGAGAATTCCCCTAGCAGTGTTCCCGTGCCTTTTCTTTTCTGAAAGCCGTAGTGACGTTGGCGAATAAGGGAATATTTATCATTAAAACTATAAAGACGATTAACCATGATTTCTTCCATACATTTTTCGATCACTGGCAAAATGGATATATAGTAGGTCTATTATTACTAATTTCAGTTTTTCTACCACCCTTGTAAATTGGTCTTACTACTGCAGTTTTAAAGGTTTTCGGAATCTTTCTTTCTGTCAGACTTAAATTTATCAATTTGCACAATATGGGTGCAAAAATATCAGCGTATTGTTTAATATCTTCTGCTCGGATACCATCGGCCCCTGAAGATTTGCGTTCGTTGAAGTGTCTTATTATATTATAGACCTCATTGTGGTTGGTTTCAGTTGGAAATATTGTGTTGCTGATGGTTATGTTCTGGTGGTTCGATGTGATCTGCTGACAATGATGTAATATTTTATATACTTGTTGGGAAAAGTGTTGGATAAATTCGTTTAATGTGGTGTTCATACATTTTTCTGACGAAAAGCTCTTCACAATTACTTCATCAACGGTGAGCTTATGTCTTTCCATTATCTCATTGATTAAATCCCATGTTTTGCGCGGATCTGCTCTAACCTCGACAAACTTGTTTTTATAGAATTTTGACTTCTGTGTTCTTATTTCCTTATTCAATTTGATTTGAAAATGTTTGTATTCAGTTTGATCTATTGTTTTTCCATTTTCTATAAAGACCATCCCTTTTTTACATTTTTCACTTAGCTCAAGACACATCCATTCATTATTTTTGCTCTTACTTTTTAGTGTTCTCACGCATGTGGATTTTGTATATATGTATATCTTGAAACTTAAGGGCCAGTTCCAGTTTGCTTTAAATATTAGTCTGTTAACTTTTTTTGTACGGTGCAGATATGATTTGTTCTTCATTTAGTTTCATTGCTTCTTTGTTCTAAAGGATCGAGTAATGATCCGTTATACTACAAGACTTAATTCGATAGTCTACTGTGCTAAGATATGATCTATTATAGACTTTGTTCCTCTTTTACCATCTATCCTTGTATATATATCAATTCCATTTCCAAATAGTTTTTTACATGATTAAAATTAGTATCACAAATATTAATATTGATATCCCCAAGAACAGTTATTTCTTCTTTATTCTTTATTTCGATAATATTTTTTTTTTGAATTCTTCAAGAAATGCTTTTTGGCTTAATCCAGGTGGTCTGTACACACCAAAAAGGATTTCGTTCTTTTTGACTATAGGAATTTTTATATTTTCATATGCAACACTTTCTGAAGGTAGACGTAATATATATAGTCAATATTATTTCGAATAAACATTAAAATACCTCCTCCACAACGATTTGTTCTATTTATAAATTCTGGTTTATGAAAACCATCCAGTTATTGCGATTGCATGTTTTGTATTATTTCGTCTTTTTTTGTTATTGTTTTCCTTTAGTTTAATTATTTCTGTAGTGAATTTTTCGACTAAGTTATTATTTTTTATTATATTTGCGTTGAGTTCGTCATATTTTGATCTGAGAAACTCGCAGTTAGTGGTTATTTCTTTGATTTCATTCCTTAAAAGTTTGATCTCAGCTAGAATAGCTGCATTAGCGTCATCATTAGTGTTAATTTGAGATGGACTGCAAGCTAGTCTCACTCTCTTTGCCGAGGGGAGATCTTGGGCTTGAGACACTAATACGTGTCCACGTTTTGGACATTGCCCCTGTTGCTACAGATTTAACACCGCCACGTTTCTCTAATGATCCAGCTCTCAAACGCGAGTATACGGCGTTCATGACCGAATACGAACAACTAGGTTACATGGCACATAGTTATTATTAAACGACATTCAGCGGCAGGTATTCTATTTGCCGCACCACGCGGTCCTAAAACGCTCAAGTACTACCAAGTTAACGGTAGTTTTCAATGCGTCATCAAGATGGTGATGTTAGTTCCAGGAGCGGCATTCAGTTGTACCAGAGTTTACTATGCTGGTCCGTTCATTATACGAACTTGAAGGGGTCGTGGCGCTAAGCAGTATAAGGCCTACATCTCACTTTTCATATGCTTGACCACAAAGGCATTGCAACTGGCTCGTGCAAGAATTTTGGAGAAGGTGGGTAACCGACTATCTCAGCCAATTAAAGGAACGTTCAAATCAACGACGTCGTCATTGTGAAGGAAGACAACCAAGCCCCATGTCAGTGGCTCACAGGAAGAGTCACCAAAAGCTATTCGGCAGAGACGATTTGGGACGTGTCGCATCTGTAGCCACATCGAAAGGAGTGATCAAGCGTCCGATTTGCAAATTATGTCCTCTGTTCGTCGATGAAGCTAATTGAAAGATACCTTTCAATGGCGTGAGGAAGTTGCAGTCGGTTGGTAAAGTTTACTCTCTTTAACTTTCTCATTTCTTTTTATTTTTCTATTCTTCTTCATCTTCTCTTATGGAATTGTTCTTTGTTTTGTAGTAGTAGCAAACGATCGCGTTTTATTTCCTTCGCAAAACAGAGGTTTTGTACAGAAGTCTTGGTTGCATAGCACCAGCAGTTACAGCTTGCGAACACAGCTGAAGTCATCTCACGTGTTTCTGGTGACTTTGTTTTACAATCCTTTTTTGAGTGGTTTTACGTCAGTCTTATTTAACTTGACAGATCATCCTTGTGCAAGAATTCATTATTTGCAAAGTGTAAATTGACATCAATCAATCTCAGGTTTATTACGGCACTTTAATACTCTTGTTATATTATGACCAGAGATATCATCAATGCAAATTTCTCTATAGAAATTTGTGGATGGATAAGTTTCCACTACAATGTGTTCAAGAATTTCCTCCGTTAAAAATAGTCAGCTTAAAAGCAGAATAAGCTGTCCTTCCTTCATTCAACAACATTGCTGCAGTACATGACGAAGCCACAAATGTAGTATAATAATTAACCCATCCTTTCTTACCCTGGCAAGAATTAAATTTATCATAAACCTTTCCCCTGTAAAAATCGTCTAGAAGAAATAGCTGTCCATGATCTGAATTGAATCGTTATAACTTTATTGTAGAAAATTTTTTGGTCGTCATTAAATATATGCACGTTTTTAGCAACGGTTTCAGATAGATAGACTTTTCTGTAAGATAGTTCTTTCAGGTACTCACTTTTCATTTCTAAACTGTTGGGCTCTTGACTTGGTGAAGGAAGACCGAGTTGTTGGAGAGATTGATTGGACATTGAAAAGAACAAGTTATCTAATGAATTTAGGCATTTGTTATAAACGATGTTATTGAAAGATTTAAATTATAGCTCAAACATTCGTTCTCCATATGCCTCTTGAAGTGCTCTAACATGTTGTCTTTGTATTTTTCCCATACAGTAAGGGATTTGCTACTTGGCAAAAAACAGAAATCTGATCGCCGTGGTGACTTCGACACAGCAGCAGACATGTTCCAATGTCCCAACGCTCTGCGACAGACTGATAACTGGAGTAAACTATGCCAGATATCCTCCTAAGGGATAAGAATTAGATATTAGCACTCAGAATTCTAGGGTGTACAGTGTAAACCTGATCGAGTATTTGATATTCACGCCTGGATGTCCAGTACTGGCATTACCCTGTTTCCGCCGACAAAACTTATTGTTTTTCCAGGTGTACTAAGCAGTACAAAGTTGAAAGAATGCCATTGAGTTATTTTGGGTGGATTTTGAAATTTGTCCTGACCATTTTAGGGATAAAAATCAATTCTCTGGTCCTTTTCAGAGTGTACTGCCATATGCATCACGGGAGGATATCTTTCATGGATTGGGAAACAAATTTTATGCCGTGCTTCAGAATTACACTTGTAACGGCTTGCTTCATACTTTGAAACTTCGTTTAATTAATTTACAAACCCAAAAGCTGCTTGACCAATACGCTTTTTGCAAACATACCTAATCGATTTGACAGAGTTACACAACTCAACATGTATATGTGCCAAAAATGTACGTCACAGACCTCATCAAGTATCTATTGACGGTGACTGTGAAACAGAACTGTAAAATTTCAAGTACAAGTACCAATACCAGTAACAGTACATGTAATTGTACTTGAACTTCAGTACTTGGTACTGGTAATTTATTTGAACCAAGTATAAGTCCTTTTTTATTAAAGTACTTGAGCAGAACTTGAGCAGTATTCTTAAATAAATAATTGAAAGCAACTAGCCGATAGCCTTAACAGCTACAGGAAATATTTTCTTGCATTTTTTTGTTATTCATTGCTTAAAAAAAAAAAGTAATAATAATAAATAAACCACCAGTTTCTTACACTTGAGCATGCACATATTATATAAAGATGTATAACATAAAATTTTAACAAATTGTTTCACAATTCTAGGTTTAGATTAAAAATGAATTCGCTTTTAACAGAACTAATTTTTAGAAGTTTTGAACTGTCGTTTTTCATTGTATCGTCGAACAGCTTCCTTATTAACTTCTGTGTATTTTGATGAGTATCTGTGATGAGTGAAACTCTGTTAACCTTATTTTGTCTTTTAACAGTCTCTCTATGAACCTCAGGATTGTTTTCAATGTATTTTTGAACAGCCTCTCTACGAACTTCAGCATTTTTTTATTGTATTTTTCGACAAAATCTCTTTGACTTCAGAATTGTTGGCAAGTTAAACAAAAGAATAAGAAGTAAATCATCTTTGGATTGTGCTGGGGCAGATTGCATGTTGAGATAGTACCTCTCCTGAGGAGAGGATGTAGAAGAGGAATCTGTAGAGGGATGAGAGGCTCAAAGTAGGGCACATATCACAAGTCCGGTACACTTCCATCGTAATATGGCCATGCTTTCTTCCTGTTTATTTTTTTTATTTTTATTTTTATTTTTTTATTTATTTATTTTTTTTTTTTTTTTTTTGATTTTTTTGATTTTTTTTGATTTTTTTGATTCTGCTGCCAGTAAGATGATAAGCTATCATACACTCATTCACTTACACACACACACACATATATATATATATATATATATATAGAGAGAGTGAGAGAGAGTTCCGTCAATTTACCTGTTGGAGCAAAGGTAAAAACATCCAGAGCTCCAGCAGCCTCTGTTCGAATCTGTAGCCAATTACACTAGTCGACGTTCTATGTTTCTGAGTCATGTTTGTTAGTTGTTTGTTGATTACCTTGGATCGTAGCCAGACCTCTGACCCGAAACTATTCGGGAATTAATTAATGTGCATATTTATTGTTTAAACTGCACAGAAAATATTTCATAGAATTGTCAACTTTTAATTTATAAAACAAGCAAAATATATATTTAGTATAAAAACAAACAAAACATAATTATGTCACGACACAAATATAAAATACAATTTTCTGTAAACAATTAATAAAGAATTCAGTTTCATAACGTTTTGGGCTACCGAAAAGGATAGTTTTATTGGAAAACTTATCTCGCTATTTTATTCAAAGCAGAAAGTAAACAAATTTCAAAGTTCTCTTCGACAAAGCAACATTTGGTCTTCCATTCAAGCCAAATCAAAAATATCTCAACCTAATGAACACAGAATTATACTACTACATTTGTCAACACAGAATATTTACATAAATTATCAAAATCAAGACAAGAAAGAATCATACATATGAAGAAACTTCACATAACTCAAAGAAATTCGTCATACATCAGTCAACTGAATGCAGAAATTCTGCACAGTATCCGGTTGCTGCAGCCATGAAAAAAAATTATCAAAATCTTTAAAAGTGTGTATATATAGAGAAGAAAAATCATCAGGAGAATCACCTGAGGGAAAATTAAAGGAAATTATCAATCGGAAGTTCAAGTGAGTTATACCTACTCATCATTAGTCAATTAACACGCTTGAACACCGACGTAATATCTCCTGTCTCACTTTGTTTAATCTTTATTTTCACCAATAGTGCTCCATTGAAATCAGTAGCATTCCGCCCCTTCAAATTTTCAATCGTATCACTCGTCTCGCAATGAATGCCCATTATTAAACCCTCAAGTCAGCTTTTGGACGTACTCTAAAATATCATGATTCGTTCCTAAGCCGTATAACTCGTTTATAGAATGCCCTGTCAAGCTCCTTATGTTATTTCCTAATCGTTATAATTTACAAACATTTAAAAACAATGTACAGCGGTACTTCTCTTTTATTCTTCTTTAAATTTACTTCGCCCGCACTGTCAATGGTGCTGCTAGGTGGTGACGTTAAAGTGACATCAGGGTTGCAGTGAATTTCAGTCGGGTCGATATCATTCCTCACCATGTGGTCATCAAGGAGTCTAGCACTATAACGAAGCTGCGAGTACCTTTTGATGCTACGTTTAAATTAAATTAAAAAATTTAAATTAAATTTAAATACTGGCGGTCATACAAATACGCATTTACGGGAGAAAAAATGTACAATTCAATTCAAGTCAGCGACAAGGACTTAAATTACTAACTAATGCTCTTTAGAGAACAGCCTTTCGCCTAAGAAGTTTGGTACAGCGTCGGCACCTCACCTCGATATTGGAGTGTTCCAAAAGCTGTCAGACGACGATCCACAAATTCCCGTCAGCGGTACAAGTTTTGAAGGAAAAATATACGTCGACGACGTCATCAGCGGTGCAGACAGCATTGAAGAAACCCAGGATGAATTGAAAGCTGTTAAGGAGCTTTTGGATACCGTAGAATTCCATTTGCGAAACACGTCAGATACTCAGTGTGTGGTTAACTTTTCTATTCCATTTGATGAAAGTGACAACGTAAAAACTTTCTGCATAAGGTGGGTATTAGCATTTGATTTTCTTTCCCAGGTTGCAACGACAAGCACCGAGGAAGTCGCTAAACGGTCGGTCTTGTCCTCCATAGCCAGGTCCAACGACCATATGGGTCTCACCTGCATTATCAAGCCGAAGATAATTATACAGCAACTATGGTGAGGAGGTTTGGGAACAGGTCTAACCATTACCTCCAGACTTGATCAGAGAATGAAGCACTTACCCAACATCGAGCGTATCCAGATTCTACGTTGGATGATTATCACTAGCAAGCAGTTCAAAATGTTATAAATCCATGGATATGGATATAGTGACGCGTAGGAATACGCACACGCGATTGGAGCAGGTGGACGAGGGCAACGCACGAAAAAATCAAAAATGAACGGTTGGCACTGCTCAAATGGAGCATGACAAAGATAAAGGAACCTACCCCGGTCCCGATGGTCTGGGCAGAGTGGTGACAATAAAAAAAGACTACTGCGGACCTAAAACGGCAGATAAAAGTGATATGCCCACCTCCGAGCAACAAATCAAACGTCGACACCAAACAGATTTTGTTCAGGCTCATGACATCACAGACACTATACTAAGACGGGAGACGGGGGACGGGGTTGTGTCGCCTGTACTCTCCTCGACCGTACTCGGACCTCCAGTAACGCTGGTTCTTGATCCAAAAAATTTAACTCAACGCTAAAACTACCTGGGATCTAGCACACGAATTCGAAGAAAGAACAGACACTCTAGAAACAACAACATGCAGAATAACTACATATAGAATAAAAGCCACGGAAACGTAGTTCTGTCAACAAATTGCCTCTCATTGACCATATTCGGATCATCAGTAACGCATAATCACGAGTAGATAATCACGTCCGTAAAGTAAGTTCAACAAGTCATTTAAAACGGTTGCAGACATACCGGATACGGTTGGTAGCTCGTACGGCCTCGTTTAAACTCAGCAACCCAAAATTTTACTGTTGTAAACGAAGGAGCAAACTCACCCAGAGTAGAATCCAGTTCAGCTTTAATACTGGTTGGGCTGAGTCCTTTCAAATAAAAGTATTGTATCACATAACGATGACCCATTTACTCCATTTTCACAAATTCACTGACAACGTTCACTATTGATGGCTGTCAAACAAATACTAAACAACGTGGCGCTTTCACACTTGAAACATATGCTTTATAGACTGCGTACTTTCCAATACAATATTTTAAAACAACTATCGCCATGTCAAAGAAGGGGGTAATAGTTAAAAGAGTGTAGGTAACGACAACACTATTGAATGGTAAAATCATAAGTAGCTCAATTAAAACCACTTGTTCGTCAAACTATAAACAAAATCCACTCAAACATAAGATTCACACAACTTTAATACTTATATAGCCCATTCTTCATACATCAGCCTGCTTCATGGGGTTTTATAATAGTGCCGCAATGTTTACCTGCTTGTCATATGAGTGTGGGACTTAAAAAGTTTCAAGATCCCAATGAACTCTTTGTGCTAAGACGGGTAAGCACAGTCTTTGTATAAGTGCTCCCTACCCCCTCAGGTTGATTACATGAGATACAGCAAGAAAAATTGCGAGATACAAATGTACCAGCCGCACCATAAAAGCAGAGTCGTATATTCATATGGAAGTGGATGGGCCTAACAAACTCCCCACATCATTTACTGAAGGATGTCTAGGAGTTTAGGCGTTAAGACCGAGCCCAGGAGTAGTTCACAGAATAGGTTTCGCTAATGACATTGCTGATACAAATGCAACAATTACGGAAATAAAAGATTGGCTATGTTCAGCTGGACTTCAACTTGCTGACCACAAAATTTAGGCGATTTAAATAACCAGTCGTAAGACCGTGGAATAAGCAAACTTCCGGGTTAGAAGTCACACAATTCGATCTAAAGGAGCACTGAAATATCTGGGAGTAATGTAAGATAATCGACTGCAGTTTCCACCACATGTCTTTCATGTCAGCGAGAAGGCATCTATACTACAAGCCGCAATATCACGAATTCTACTAAATATCGGTTCTATTCTACTAAACAGCAGAAGGATGTAACTTTCAAGAGTGATCAGCTCCGTTCTGCTTTACATCGCCCCGGTTTGGGCCACTGCACTAGCCAAACAGGTTGCTAAGAAAAAACGATCGTCGGCATTCAGACTGCATTAAAAACGATATGTGGCTTTCGAACGATATCGGATGAATGAGCAAATATTATAGCTGGAATGGTACCCATTGACATACTCGCGATTGAGATGTTTTGGGTATAAGTTAATTCCGTCTATAGAAGTGTGGGTAAACCGGACACTTTTTTTATTTTTTTTTTTATTTTAATTTTAACTTAATTTAAGTGTGTAAAGTGTGATTATAAAATTTATTTTTTTTTCGTATTCGTTCAAAAACAAAGGTTTTGGATTCAACATGAAAGTTACATGTGGAATATATAAACAGCCTCGATTTATTGTCTGCTGAAAGAATTCAATCTGGAGTATATGAAATTAATTGTCTAATTGTCGATTTAGTTTTGTGATGCAAATCTTAGGTTTGAGATTAGCTGGATGTGAAAAGTTTAGTGACCTTAAGGGTTTATCAAGTACGTTTTTATCAAAATCAACGTAGAGTTTATAATTAAAGAAAATGTGCTTGAGTATAGCAGATGTTTGCGAGTACATTCTTTTTTTTCGCTGTACAATAAGGAAAATAAGCAACATGTGAAGCAAATATTGTGTACAACCTAATATAGGACGTGAAATGTCCGATTGTATAGTAAAAATAAAATAAAAAAATAAATATAAAAATAAAATAAAATAATAAAATAATAATAATAAAAATAATAAAAATAATAAAAAAGTAATAAAATAAAAAAAAGTCAATTTTATTTTTTCGTAAATTTTTATTCAGTCAAAATAGGATCCGTTAGTATCTATGATATTCTTTCAACGTGATACAAGATCAAATATTCCTTTTTCGTAGAACTGCTGACTTTTTGAAGCAATAAAATCTTCAAAGACTTTTATGACCACTTCCGAAGACCTTCTGCCGGCAAAATAAGTCCAGATTGCGGAAAAGTTAAGAATTTCAATTCTTAACTGCAACAGTTTTTGCACTGTTACTTGTGAGGCATGGGGTCTAGCATTGTCATGCAAAAGAATCGAACCGTGCCTATTGACCAAAGCAGGTTGCTTTTCAGCCAATTTGGTGTTCAATATGTCGATTTCCTCACAATATTTGATAGCGTTATCGTTTCTCCTGGTTGAAAAAAATGAATTGGTCCTTTCGAAGTCCACCAAATTGTCACCATAATCTTTTTTGGGTAAATATCGGGTTTGGAGGTGTGTTTTCGTTTTTTTATCTGCATCCAACCACTGCCCAGATCTTTTACGATTATCATACAGTATCCATTTTTCATCACAGATAACTTTCCGATGCAAAAACGGTTCAGGTTGGTTTCTTAATATAATCGATGCACCGATTTCCTGGCGCCGTAATTTTTGGGATTCGTTCAATTCATGAAGTATACACTTATCGAGCTTCTTTAACTTTCCTATGAGAGATAGGTGTCGATTTACTGTCATTGGGGATACTCCCATGCTTTGTGTAATTTCCCGCACCGATTTCGATGGGTCCGCACCCATCGTTGCTCTTAAAGCATCGTCGTCAACTAACGTTTCCGGCTTCCCATGTGTTTCATGTTCGAGGCTGAAATCTCCTGAACGGATCTGTCTAAACCAACGTCGTATAGTGCGTTCGTTTACCGCTACATCCTCAAATGCGTCAATAATGTTTTTTATTGCCAATGAAGCATAATGTCCCATTTTAAATTCGTAAAGGAAGAAGGTTCGAATTAGAACTGCCGACAGCATGGTAAATAATTTCTAGAAAAAAATGACGGTACTGATAACGAACCCTAAAATTCTTACGTCAAGCACACGTCCCTCATTCTTTTATAAAAAAAGGAAATTAAACGTTCTGGCATAGGTGTTCACTCGAGATCTTTTCATTTCCGATACATCAGAATTGATTGTATCAGTTGACGGAACTTGGAAAATATGAGAAATCTCTTCCTTATTTGGTGTGGCTTTCTTGATCGGGCAATACACTGGAAAAGTTAGAGACATTTGTGTAAAATGCGCTTATTGTCATGATTGCAAAGTTTGGGAAAACAAACTCGATACTGCACAGTAAGAAAAATTTAATGAAGCTCATGTAAATGAAGGAAAATGTCATGCTAATCATACTGGAAACATGTAAGTTGATGCAATTAAAACGATGTTTCAAAGTTCAGCAAATCATAGAGTCAAGTATCGTAAATACATCGGTGACGGTTACTCAAAAATGTACTCCGGTGTCTTAAATTAATAACCTTATAGTGATGAATTTATTATCAACAAAAAAGTATGTGTAGGGCACCTTCAAAGGCGAATAGGCAAAAGTTTTTTAGATATAATAAAAAATACTGTAGAAGAAAATCGAACTGCAACACGGGAATAGTTAAAAAAGAAAGTCTTTCTGGCAATGGTAACCTTACAAGTAAAATGATTGACAAATTAACTATATATTATGGTTGTGGAGAAAATAAAGGATGCCATTTGAGCAACATATTATCACTACAGCTCGACAGCACTAAGAATGTCAGAAATGGCAGAAAGCTGCGGCTGAAGATAATCTGGAGTTGTTTAGACATCGTTACATTGCACTTCCAAGTAAGGTTTTAGAAGCCTTAAAGCCTTAAAGGACTTGATTAAGGACGCCTATCTGGACCAATGTGTTGGAGGCCTCGCTCAAAACAATAATGAGAGCCTGAACCAACTTATATGACATATATTAGCAAGAGCAAAAAGATGCACTAGACATCTAAGCATCAGTAATTCAGTGTAAGTAAACAAAAAAAAAAAAAAAAAAAATCGTTTTGTGATGTAAAAGTCTTTTGATGCGTTTTTCTCACAATTCTTTTCAGAATCGGTGCCCTCCCTAGTTCAAAATGTACTGCATCGATTCTTTTGAAATCTTGCACACTCTTTCCTTGTATAAATGACGTGGTAACGCTGTCGAGTTTTTTTTTTTTTTTTAATACTAACGAATTTTAAAATAACAAAATTTTCATAGATTTTTACGTAGACAAAACCATATCCATGAGTGCAGGTTTCTTGGTTTGTTTATTTGCGGCATGTCCATATTGCCGCCAGCTTTGTTTGGTCGCAGATTTATACGTTACACTCAAGGGTTTTATATGGTTCGCTGACCAGGTTTATGTCCGCCGCCTGTCCTAAAATATCCTGAGCTGTATTACAATGATTGAGGTTTAGCTGTATGATCTTCATGGGTGTCTTCTGGTCAAAGTTTCCTTGAAAATTGCATATATTGCTGCCGGGTATGTGTTTTGCGTCTTTCAGGTAATCTTTCTTGCAAAACATACAAAAGGGGTGCTTGTTGCACTCCTTCGCAATATGTCCTTCGGAACCGCATCTTCTACATAATTTAGAACGGTCTTCCTTTTTCTTGCATTGGTTTGCTATGTGACCAAATTCCAGGAATTTAAAACACTTTTTTAGTAATTACCTTTTCACGAATTCGGCAGCTTCCATCAACGACTTTTGTTCAGCTTCTGTCTTAAATCGGTCACTGAAATGTGTTCACAAAAAAAAGTGACTTTATTTGTTCTGTTCAAATATCTTAGCTTTATTATCTAGTTTCATAAAATGGTAAAAAAAAAAAAAAAAAAAAAAAAAAATGGAAAAGTGCTGTGCTAGTGTTTTGTGCTCAATTGTTGACCCCAACGCGGAATGGGTAGCCTGCAATGGTCTCTGTGGAAAATCATTCCATGCCATATGCATCGGTCTTACCCGGAGATCCATTACCTACTTCAAGGAGTATTGCAGTCTCTTCAATTTTTACTGCGACGAGTGCAAAGAGATCACCTTGGCTCATGTTATGCTGGCAATTAAATTCAATAACGAGTCTATCAATGCGATGCTAACCGAGAACAATCATATTAGCAGAACTATTCTCGACAGAATAGAGAACATTGAAGACTCAGTAAACTGCATTGACAGTAATGTGGAAGCTTACAAGTCCACAGGAAGACTGATAGAAAAACAACTGACAGCGATCTACAATCTGTCCAAAAATCAATCTCATCACGACAACGAGAGCGAAGTGATCAAATATCACCTGGATGGATTAAAAGCTTTCCTCAAAACAAATTTTGCCGACCTCCTTAAATCCAACGTACTCACACACATAAACGACTCTATCAATCTTCCCCGTACTGATCTCGACTTGCTTTTTCAAACCTCCTCCAAAACAATACATCCCACCCCGCATCCATCAGACTCTTAGAGAGAGAAAGATATATGAAAACATTCGTCTCTTTCTCGCCTATCTACACGACAAATCGGACTCGGTCTGCTACGAATTGAAGACCAAAACCAGCGTCATGGTATCCATCCAGCAGGAAGGCCTCCCTACCGACCCTATCAGTCTCAGGAACCTTTATGTCAGGTACCACAAGATTTTAAGCATGTCCCCTCAGAAAGTAGCAGACGACTTTGCTGCATTCGGCCACTACGTTCACTCTAAACGAGTCTCACACCTACAGCGAAACCGAGCTGACCACAATAAATTTTTTCGTCCGTAACGTGCCTTCCTCGTCAGCACTTAAACCATCCCGCCATACATCTCCACCACACATCCCTCTTACATTTTACTACCAGAATGTAAGAGGTCTTCGCTCTAAAACTAATGCTGTCCTACGTCAATCGCATTCTCTTCCCTTTGATATTTACGCCTTGACTGAAACCAATTTGATTCCCGACATAAAGAACCAGGAATTGTTCCCCCCTACTTTTAATGCTTTTCGCGACGACGATCCTACCCGCCCACATGATGATTCCCCCTGTCGAGGCGTCTTACTAGCGATCCACAACAGCCTTAACTCTTCTCCAATTAGCATCTCTTCATCCTCTAAAGTCGACTTTGTCGCTATAAAAATATCACTCCCCTTCAAGTCCCTTTACGTTTTATGTTGCTACATCCTGCCAGCTCAACCTACCGAATCTTACCAACTTGTTGTCGATGCGATCGACTATTTAATTGACCTGTCTGACTCTACTGACGATATCTTTGTTTTCGGCGACTTTAATCTTCCTCAGCTACAGTGGATTCCATCAGACGATCAATCGTTCTTTATCGCTTCAGCTAAGGAATGTCTCTTCTTAGATCGCTTAACAGACTCAAGTCTATGCCAAGTCAGTGGTGTATCCAACTATATGGGCAGACAATTGGACCTTATTTTCACAACAGATTGCATTAACTCCTCAGTCTCACTTTGTCCCCTATCTCTCTCTACAATCGATAACTAACACCCCCCCCCCCCCCTTCTACTTTCATTTTTTCATAACTCTTCTTTCCAGTCCACTCCTCCCACAACTCTCTCATCCTACGACTTTCATAAAGCAAACTTTCACAAAATCAGTGACTATCTTAGCAGATCCCCCCATAACTTTCACAACCTAAGCGTAAATGATGCCTTATCCATTTTTTATAAAGAAATATTTAATTCTTTCAGCCTTTACGTTCCGTTTTCCCGCCTTAAAACATCATCTACTAGTCCTCCCTGGTATAATCGCAAGCTTCGTTCCTTACGAAACAAGAGAAACAAGTTATGGGCTGTTTTCCTGCGTAGCAGATCCTTGTCCGACTATTCCAACTATCTTGGTGTTTATCTTCATTTCACCGAACTTTACGATTCCCTTTACCAGCGTTACCTTAACAATGCGCAAGTAAACCTTATAAATGACCCTAAGTCCTTTTACCATTTTGTTAACTACAAAAGAAGTCCGATGGTTACCCTCCTTCCCTCTCTTTCAACAACAAGTCATCAACCGATCCACTCACCACTGCCAACATATTTACCAGCTTCTTTAAACAATCCTTCACCAACGAATCCTTTGTACCAGATCCCTCCTATTTTCGTTACCTACCGAACTTCTCCAACGGCCCACTTCTCTCTCACATCTTGGATCTCTCCTATATCGAATATAAATTACATCAACTCAATGACGAATTTACACCCGGTCCAGATGGCCTCCCTGCCATATTTCTTAAAAAATGTTCTTCGTCTCTTTCCCTTGCCCTTTCTGATCTCTTTCGTCTATCCCTTTCACAAGGAGAATTTCCTCAGGTTTGGAAAACCTTTATAACCCCGATCCACAAAAAGGGATCAAAGAACGAAATAACAAACTATCGTCCAATCGCTAAACTCTCCCATATTCCCAAACTCCTCGAAAGTATTTTGTATGAAGCTCTAAGTTTCCAATGCAAATCACTTATTTCCCCTAGACAACATGGCCTCCTAAAGGGTAGGTCAACCACCACAAATCTTGTTGAATTCGTATCCTTTGCCATCTCTGCCCTAGAGAACGGCAACGAAGTCGATGTAGTTGCAACCGATTTTAGCAAAGCCTTCGATAAAATCTCTCATCGATTAATACTCTTCAAATTGTCTGCCCTCGGCAGTATGAACCCATACTGTAAAAATGGATATCTTCTTACCTCGAAAACCGTTTTTACAGTGTTCGTTTTAGGTCAGCCCACTCCACTCCATTTTTGGCCACGTCTGGAGTTCCTCAAGGTAGCCATCTCGGCCCCCTTCTCCTTATATTAACCATAAATGGTCTCGATAGGATCATCAAATACTCGTCCGTCTCCCTTTACGCCGACGATACCAAATTTTTCAAAACCATTTCCTCTCCCCATGACTCCTTCCTTCTTCAACAAGACCTTGATAGTTTTTCGATCTGGTGCCTCAAAGATTGTTTGGAACTTAATATCACCAAATGCCAATCCATCACCTTTTCACATAAGCGGCTCAAATCTCCTCCCCGATTCTACCTTCTCCACAACCAACCGATCTCCTCCGTTGAATCTCTTCGCGACCTCGGCATTTTGTGTGATAGGGAGCTCAATTTCCGTTTGCATATGGATGGGATAATCCTTAAAGCCAACTCTGCACTAGGTTTTGTAAAACGATGGTCCAAAGAATTCACCAACCCATACGTGACCAGGTCCCTCTATATTACCTTTGTTCGTCCCCTTCTAGAGTACGCTAGTTCATATCTCGAGAATCGAAAGCATCCAGCGCCGTTTTCTTCGATTTGCTCTTCGAGGTTTGCCCTGGGATGATTCTTTTACTCTGCCCCCCTATCAAAACCGTCTCAACCTTATTAACCTAAACACCCTTGAGGAACGCAGAGATGCAGCTGACTTTCTCTTCATTCATTGACTTCTTTCAGGTCAGATTGAATGCATGTCCCTTCACAATTCTATTTTTCTCAACACTAACCCTCGTAATCTACGTACCCCTCGTCTCTTCTATCTCCCAACACACCACACCACCTATGGCGCGAACGAACCAATCTCCCGCATGCTACGAAAAATTAATTCAAACCCTAGCGTCTTTGACTTCCACTGCAACACTTCCTACCTCAAATCGGTTCTCCTTCACCACAACAACCAACCTTAGTTTTAAGTATTAGTTTAAGTTTAATTTTAAGTTATAGCTTGTATTAAGCCAAATAAATGGGGGCATTCGCCCCCACCAAAATTAAATCGTGTCAAATAAGTTTTTCGAAATGACTAGAAGAAGGTCAGCGGGTGGCATTGCACGCAAAAGGAAACATGTTTCAAAGCATGGAAAATACATATTTTTAGAAAAACGTATTCTGGACGTACGAGAAGTACGTAAGGCGACCTGTAAACAAAGAACTTTATCCAAGGTACACTAACAAAACGATAAAGCATGGAGGTGGAAATATCATTATTTAAGCAGCCTTTTCCAGATACGAGTTTGGTGCCATTGTGCGTATCGATGGGCGAATGGATCATCATGGCAAATGTTATGGAGACATACGCTTTCGACCATTTGGCAGTTTCGTACATATTCCAGTAGGTCAGCGATCTTAAATCATGCATCCCCCTTAAACGATGCTAGGATGATGATACTAAAACGTTCTTCAGCTGTTATTGCTGTTACCCGACAAATATATACATATATTATTCTGCTTATAATAAGAGAGATAAATGTCTTATACATTTTGAAAACTGTAAACATTACGAAGGCTGTTTGAGGAATACCAGAATAAGAAATGACAACGCAACTTTCTTAGGTTTTGACAATTTATTTTTCAATCCCCTTTCAACTCAATACGATTTTCCCAGCGGTGCTGCAACTTTTTTTTATTCCCTCTGTATAGTGTTGGTCTGAAAAATACTTCTCCGCGGCGGCGATGACTTCCTCACTCGACCCGTACTTCTTTCTGTCGAGCGATATTTAAAGGTTTCGGAACAAAAAGAAGTAGCAGGGAGCCAAATCTGGAGAATACGGAGGATGGGGGAGCAATTCGTAGTGTAATTCGACCAATTTGGCTGTGGTGACTGCGAAGGTGTGTCGTGGTTGAAAAACACTTTTTTCTTCGCCAAATCGGCTTCTGTGATTGTTTTTCCCTTCTCCATGTAGTCAACGTGGACCACACCTCGCGCGTCTCAAAAGACGGTGGCTATCACCTTTCCGGCCGAAGGCACGGTCTTCGCCTTCTTTGGAGCAGGTTCGCCAGGTAAAACCCCTTGTTTCGATTTTTCTTTGATCTTTAGTGTGTACCAATGATTCCATCACCCATAGACGGTCACGAAACGATTCAGAAACTCCTCCAGATTTCGATTAAACAGCTTTAATTCATGTTACCATTCGCTACTTGGATTGGCTTTCACTGAGAAGCTTTTAACTCAGAAGACATTTTTTTCATTTGCAGTAGTATAATTTTTCAAATACTTTTGATGGAAACATTAGAATCAAAATCGGTCTATATTTTAACGCATTAGCACTCGCCTTTTTTTTTTTTTTTTTTAAATACTATATTATAGAATGTCCGTCTTGCGTTTCTATGGTATTGTTATTTTAGATAAGATTTCATTCCGTATTGTACGGTAGTAGTTTTAATGTATTGAAAAACGGGATCTGAGTTATAAAATTTAATTTCTTCTATTTTATTTTGAATTGTATTTTTTTTTGAGTAATTTGTTGTTTCTAATTATAATTCCACAGAAAAATAGAATCGACTTTTTTTTCGAATACTCGTATGTTTCTATTTATGGCATCCCTTTTCTTTATGTAAACAAAAGTATGATATATTACAGTTGTTGTTTGGTAATAAAGTTTCTATTATTTATTAAAATTAAGGTACCCAATTTTTCCTACATAAAGTGTGTGTTTCTAATTAGTTTTCCACCACTGTGTGTATATATATGGGATAAAAGGGCTACCGGAGAATTGTGGACTTTTTAACAATTTTGTTTTTTTTTTTTTTTTTTTTCGGTGGGGGAAAGAGGTTGCTTTCTTTACAATCTTCTTTTGTCTATGGCAAACAATTTTAATTTTATGTTGGGCATTCTGTCATTGTAGATTTTCTTGGTATGCTGTTTCCTATTGTTGTATGGGCGTAACACATACAACAGTTTGATTTGGTAAACCAATTCCAAATGTTTACTTCACAGCTGTACTTAATATTGTCGGTGTTTGTATTTGTCTTCGGCTTTGTGGATATAACCAATATTCGCATGCTAAAATTTAATCACTTACATTTGCATTACTGCATACGTCCACGTCTGTAAATATAGACCAAGTGTTTTGTCACTTAATGAGCACAGGTAGATCCCCGCCCACACCTCTCAGATCATTCTAATTTGAAGCTACCTGTCTACGAACTGCTGCCATTATTTTTCTCTCACCGCGGTCTCGCCATTTACGTGAGAAGTAATGTAACTTACCAAACTCCACCACAATGCAGTCCCTGTTCCAATCCGGAATTCAATTTCACGTGGTTAAAGTTTCATCTCCGTAAGCAAATTGTCCACTACTGCATTATTTACAGTCCATACAAAGGACTATATCCCTATATCCTCATACTGAAATCGTGATGACGAGCGATTTCAATATACACAATTTTGGCTGGCTTCCACATTCTGGACAGAAAACACCCGAAGGGCGGTTTGTTGAGATCTTCGCAAGGAACTTTAACTGTCACTGAACTTGTGGGTCAAATTGGCCCACATATTACAGGGCTTATATTTTTGTCTATGAAAGAAATCAATGACGGTTTTCTAGTTGAAAATTGTTCAATATTTATGTCCTTATTAACTTAAGTAAAAAAACCGGGTTTCGGATTGATATTAATTAAAAAAAAAAATAAAAAATATTGCCGAGGCATTGGAATACCAAAAAAAAAAAAAAAGAATTAAAATCCATTCAATTCGGTCCCTGGTGTGCATTTTTGGCATATTTTGAAGTAGTCTGAAGGACAGACCTATTTCATACACTTTTTTTTTTTTTTTTTTTTTTTTTTTTTTTTTTTTTTTTTTTTTTTTTTTTTTTTGAATTTGAGTATGAAGAGCACATGTGGTAACATGCTTTGTTGTTGGTGACTGGTTAATGAATCAACGGCAATCATTCCATTTGTTTTAGTTTTGCTAATTGCGGTGGATGCTCAAACTGTACTGCACTTGGTGGCTTATAAATGGAATACAAAGCCAAGTTCGACCAAAAATTTCAATACAACCAAAGGCTGAGGCAAAAAATATTACAATGTCCCAACGGTAGAAACATTTTTTGGTCGTTCGTCAAAAATATTAGAAATTCTGTCTCATCCTCCATCCCAACGCTCATATGCTATGACATTCCAGCTGTTAGCTCTTTGGACAAGGTCAATCTGTCTGTGCCACACTTTGCGGCCAATTCAACACTCCCAGATTGTGCTTTGCCTTCGCCCACACTTGAGTTCGTCACATCTAGTAGTATAAAGAATTCTGAAAGATGTAGATGTAGATGTAGAAAACAATATTTTTCCAGCCCGTCCGTAAAAAAGAAGAATGTTCTTTCTCCTACTGACCCATCGCCGTGCAAAGGCTGATAAACTGTCAGCTCATGAAATATCTCGAAACACGAGAATTTCTCAATGACCAGTAGTACGGTTTTCGTAGCAACAGGTCCACAGGTGATTTAATGCCATGTCTCAGCGAAAAGTAAAACCATAGCATGCATCAATCTGGTGAAAGCAAGATAGTTGCACTTGATATTTCTAATGCATTTGACAGAGTTTGGCATCAGGCTCTTTTGTCGAAAATGTGTGCTTTTGGGATCGATAACTCTCTTCTTCAATGCATTAGAAATTACCTCACGTTAAATTCAAATTGTTTTGGATGGTTTTAAGTCCGATGTTCACAAAATAAATGCTGGTGTACCCCAGGGTCCGTTCTGTCTTCGACACTTTTTAATTTTCATAAGTACTCTCTGCTTTTCATATTCGTTCCCTGACTAACGTCCCTGCTCTTCGGCTGCAGAACGGGAATGGCAGCATATGTTAAGCTCAATAAATTCTGATATTAACAGCATAATTAATTGGGGAAGCACCAACAGAGTAAGATTTATTATATCCAAAACACAATGCTATCTACTGTCGTTAAAGTGAAATTTAAACAACCAGCCATTGTCAATGAAAAGCTTTCCATTCTCGGTATATGTGTCAATGACAAATTACGTTGGGATGACCACATATTCGGTGTCGTCAAAAATGCTGCGAAATGTTTAGGATTTCTCATGCGATGTAAGAAATACTTTATCCTCTCTGATCTGGGCTCAATATATAAGGCATTTATTCCCCCAAAGTTGAAGTACAATGCCCACATCTGTTCAGGTGCGCCCAAAACATCCCTGCACCTGCTAGATAGGATTTAAAACCGTGCGATAAAACTCATAGGTAATAATAATATCACCCAGTCAATGGATAACCTTGAACACCGACGCAAAGTCTCATGTCTCACTATGTTTAATAGTTATATCCACCACTTGTGCTCTCAATAACTCGATTGCTTCGCGACTTGTCTGTCACAAAGCACCATCCTGTTGAAAGCCTTATCCTTATCCTCGAGCTCCGCCCATAAAAAAAATTCTTATCATGTTTAGGTAGCGCGCTCCACTCAACGTAGTGGCTTTTTGGCTTCATTTTCGAAAAAGTACGGCCATAAACCGCACCAAACTGTTATTTGTTCTACATTGGCGTCTCCTCAATCACTCGTCATGCCCCAGATGCGGCAATTTTGTTTTTAAATGTAGCCATCAATCTGGAAATGGGCCTAATCCCAAAACACGAATATTATGCATTTTTTTTTTTTTTTTTTTTAAATTTTTTTATAATCGCTCAAGCGATTTGAGTACCCTTAAAATGCTTAGGCAAAGCGCAGACGAATATTTTCCAGAACCCAGTCCGAGAACGTACGGCGCTGCTGGTAGTCACTCGGCTTCAGTTCTTGCGTTAATTGAAGCTTGTTCGTATGGAAAGTCAAATCTTTCGTAAAATTCGGTGCGTTGTGGCTTTGATCTCATACTAAACCCGTTTCTTGGGAGTTTCTGATTATTTTGCGCCTTCACACGCCTTGAAAGGTATATGAGTGAGTACGTGCTAAATTGGCAGGAATTTTTTGCATCGTTGCCGCAATTGAACGTGAAACTTCGTAATGAAATTCAACGACTTGGATTTGTTTTCCACTTTGTAGCTTTTTATAGTAAATTTCCCAAATTTATTAATAATATCTGTCACTATATGCAAACTATAAAATAAGAGGCCCTTCAAATCATTCACCTTTTAAAGAAACGCCCGTTTTTTTTTTTTTTTTAATTGAAATTACCAGAACTTCGTTAGGAATGGATCTTATGAAACGTGGCCGGGGAACAGCAAAATTTCCATCGAAATGTGTTCGCCCTGTTCCGAGATATTGAGTTCAAACATTTTTATTTAGGTATAACATGAATATATGACTCTAAATAGAGATAAGCAGAGATAGACTTTGTGTATGGTATATGGTGTCCGTCTTAAGATAAAACAAAGCGTTTGTGTCTGACCACAGCAGATTCATCAAAATGCGCTTAACCGTTCCCGTTTATCACTGACAAACAGACATACAAGAATAAAATGGTTTGTTTCTCACTAAGAATCATGCAAATAACGTAATCCCTTCAGCCGTTCTCGTTTATTATGGACAAACAGACAGACAAAAAAAAATAAGAAATTGAAAATATCACATCCAGACACTCCAACTTTATCTACATATAGTATATAGAGTTATGGTATATTGGATAGGTAAGAAAGTAATTTCAGTATTTTAGCTGTGAATAGAACTTTATACTTTATACAAAGAATAGTAATCGTTTGATTTCTTGGAAGCAGTTCAAAATACACGTCACCTTTTAGTCTCATCAAATTGAGAAATGTTTTTAAATG
Organism: Volucella inanis; assembly: GCA_907269105.1. NCBI lineage: Eukaryota > Metazoa > Arthropoda > Insecta > Diptera > Syrphidae > Volucella > Volucella inanis. The sequence goes on from OU026154.1 coordinate 51,441,930, forward strand.
TATTCAATTTTAAATGTGATCCAATTGTGATTTTGATTCGGTCATTATCATCTTCAGATAGCTGGTCATCTTTAAATGAAAATTTTCCAGAACGGAACTTTTTAAACCGATTCTGAAATAAACCTCTGTTTGCATATTAAATAAGCTTAAAGTGACAGCTATCAAGGGTTAGAAGAAAAACATAAGTACATTGACAAAACTCAATCTATATACTTCTAAAATACCGAAATTACTTTATTGGCAACTCAATATTTAAATTCATTGAAGTATTGTATGCTGTTATTTACAGGGTGTCCCAGTTTAGCAGCATAATCCTGAAGTTCCGCCAAACAAAAAATTGTATGGCAGGGGTGGCGAACTGTAATTTGGAGGTGTAACCACTTTAAACGCTATAATTTTTAAACTAGTACAGGTACAAAAATAGTACCTGGCAACTTCGTTTCTCAACCATAATTTTAACCAACGGTGGATTGTTAGATTCGGCCCCAACCCTTGGTCGCCCAGATCTTCTGACGTTAAGAAAAGGTTTATTTTAGAGAAATGACGAGTCTGGTAGAGCTTGAAGAAAATATTAGTGCAGTTTCAGAAGAGATGAGAAGAATTTTGGTGTCCGTTAATCTGCCATCCGAAATGGTTAAACGCACCCAAAAACATTCAAATGAAAGGAAGGTACTTCGTACAATTGCTATAAACATTCCATAAACTGTTCCAAAATATCTAAGAGCTTTTATGAATAATCCAATAGGTACACTTCTTTTTGGCCATTTTTTTTTTTCTGAAAAAAAAAAGGCTTTTACTACGAAATTTGTTGATCGTACGTACAAAAGTTTCAAAACATAATTTTTAGGAAATTTTGCAAGGATAAAAATTTCATAAAATTTCAGAATGTTTATTAAGAAAAATACATCTTAAGTAGAAACATGGAACCGCAACTTTTCATAATTTTGAGTTTAACGAGCCATAACGTTTTTGTTGCTGCACAGATGTACCCAAAGCATTTAAGTATTGTATGCCCTACTAAATTATCTTTTCGAAATGTCTAAAACTATTTTTGTACCTGTACTATTGGGTATATATATATATTCGTGCTTTTGTGGATCCCATCCCAAAAGAACTGCGCCGGCTTGGCAGCCAAGAATGAATCAAGCCAATTTTTGATATTCTGCTCTGATGTGAACCGTATTTCAGTGAGGGCGTTCTGCATCGACCGAAACAAATGGTAGGCAGAAGGGGCAAGGTCTGGGCTATAAGGCGGGTGAGGTAAGACTTCCCATCCACTGTTTTCCAAATAGTTCTTAACTGGAATCATAACGTTGGGCCGAGCGTTGTCATGACGGAAAATTATTGCCTCGTGTCTGGTCGCATACTCCGGTTTTTGATGGTTTCGCCCAGTTTTAGCAGCTCGTAATACAGCACACCCACCAGATTCCACCAAATACAGAGCATTATCTTCGCGCCATGGGTATTCGGGTTTGCCGTTGATTTGGCCGGGTTTCACATATGATTTTTTACGCTTGGGGTTGTCATAATGGATCCATTTTTCATCACCAGTAACAATCCGATGCAAAAATGACTTCTTTTTGTGGCGTTCCAGCAGCATTTCGGACATGCAAAACCGCCTTTCGACGTCTCTCGGCTTGAGTTCATGTGGAATCCAATTTCCTTGCTTTTGAATATATCCAGCTGCTTTTAAACGTTTTGAAATGGCTGTTTGAGTGACACCCAAAGATTCTGCGAGTTCTTCTTGTGTTTGGTAACAATCTTCATAGAGTAATGCTTCCAGTTCTTCATCTTCAAACTTTTTTGGCTGCCTAGGACGTTCATCGTCTTCCAAACCAAAATCACCACTTTTAAATCGTGCAAACCTCTTTTGGCACGTTCGCTCAGCTAGCGCATGTTCACCATAAACTTCCACCAAAATACGATGACTTTCGGCAGCAGTTTTCTTCATATTAAAGTAATGAAGAAGAACTCCCCGCAAAAACACTTTTTCAGGCACAAAGTTCGACATATTTGAGTGGAAAAAAATTATTGTTGTTTACGCTTCAAATGAATGACATACTGAAATGACGTACAATGACAGTAGCTTTCCAACACATGTTCCAATGGAATAATACAAGTTACGCCATCTCTTAGCAAACCGCGAAGAGAACTAGGCTATAGTTTAGAAGTCATTATGTTTAAAGTGTTTACACCTCCAAATTAGAGATAGAGTTAGAATACCTAGACCCCCCCCCCCCCCCCCCATGCCATACAATTTTTTGTTCAGGGGAACTTCAGAAATATACACTTAAAGGATTATACTGCTGAACCGTCACACTCTGTATACATATTTAATATATATATACTTGTTTATGATGAATTTTTTTGTATGATATTTATTCTTTACTATTATAAATTAAATTGCTAAATGAAATTTACAGCCATTCTGGGTAACATTTGGTTTAAAAATCCATTCAGGATATTCATGCCGAATAGTCAACCACTAAAATAGGAGAAGAAACTCAAAGTTCAATACAAGTTTGTATATATACGTTGAAATTTTATGTAACTTGATTAGAGAATTGTTCATTGAATTGCAATTGAAAAGCAATTACTTTTCCAAAAGTACAGTTGTTAAATTTCGGCGGTTGCTTGGTAGGATTTTAGTTTTCCTGGTCATATATTTGAATAAATTTTGGTACCTCATTTCGACCATTTTAAATGTATGTATATAAGTTATTTAAATTCAATAATACACAATGTGTTTCGATATGGCATTTAGTCTTTTTAGCACATTTAGTCTATTCAGCACAATATAAAATTCGATTGATAGTCATAGTTAAAAGAAAGTCTCTATGAGGATGTTTGTAGGATCTCATAATTGCTAAATAATTAAATATACAGATTTTATATTTATTATATTTAAAAACTGACTTCTTTAAAAAATACGCGTATATGTGTGATTAATTCAGAAATAAAGTATTTAACACAGGATTGAGTATATCAATTGGCAAGAAGGTTTGTGTGTGAAGGCTTGCCTATGATTGTGTGTTTTATGTAATTTTTATTTATTTATAGCTTACTACGTAAATATTGTATATATATATATAAATATAAAATATAATAGTAAAATTTATAACTATTTTTTAAGCAATGGGGTGTTTTAGCAGTAAAGATCGATTAACGAAGGAAGATATGGAGTTTTTAAAATCACACACTCGCTATGATGAAGCGACAATAAAAGAATGGTATAAAGGGTTTAAGGTATGTTCCATTCAAAAAGCATCGTTCTTGTTTTGTTAATTTTATGTCCATTATAGCAAGATTGTCCAAATGGCCGTTTAACGCCCGCGAAATTTGTTGATATGTACAAAATGTTTTTTCCTTCTGGAAATGCCGAGGAGTTTTGCGACCATGTTTTCCGAACGTTCGATATGGACAAAAATGGTTATATTGACTTCAAAGTAAATACCATTTGCATAAAATTTATTTCATATAGTAAGAAAAAGTATATACTCCATATATAACAGTAAAATTTATTCTTTTCTTATTGGTTTTAATAAATTAAAGAATTTATTAAATTGATTTTTTTTATAAGTTATATAATGTTTTTTTTAAGAGAAAAAAAAATTGCTAACTTGTTCCGTTATAAATGTGGTTTTTTTTTGTAGGGTGCAAAAACAATCCATAAGCATATTTGTTTCTTACAATATTTTCTACAAGAAAATATCTCTATAAAGTTATGTCTAGCTTCCCAACGCACAGAAATTATATTTCCAGTTAAGGGGTTTTACGCAGTTATAATTTTCAAAAAAATCATTTTTTTTTTTTTTTTTTTTTTTTTTTTTTTTTTTTTTTTTTGGAATATACATATGTATATCTGGCTATTTTCCCTGAAATCCTGTAAGTACTTTTCGAGATATACGCATAATATAATAAACAAAAAAGCGGAATGAATTTTTAATAAGTATATATGCCACTATACCCAAAACCTGGAAAAGTATTTTTTGTTGGCATGCTTTTTTAACAATTTTAATAATAGGGTCATTTCATGAAGAATCGACCGAAGTTCTGAACGACATACCTCCGATTTGGCTGAAAAGTGGTAGAAATACTCATTGGAGTGGTACGAATCATAATGTTTTGCAGAATTCCATATAGTTTGCGTGTAACGAAAGTTCAAAAATTGCCAAAAAATCAAAATTTATGCTTTCTTTTATATTTAAAAAAAAAAAAATCATAACTTTGGCTCTGCTCATTAGAAGTTGATAAAATATACCTTGTTGAATTCAGGAAAAGGTAAACTTTCAAAGATTTGGAATAATTTTTATTTTCAAGGAAGAAGGATATTCCAGAATATCCTTTTTACATATATCCTTGAATAACTCAAAAAATGATTTTTTTTTTTTTTTTTTTTTTTTTTTTGTATTATTTTATTTTTTATTTTTTATATATTATTACTATTTTTTTTTTTTTTTTTATATATATTATAGAGATTCGTCCTCTATTTCCATTTCAAGTTGGGATCTCTATGAGTTCGGTCAAAATAATATTTTATAGGCGGCTAAATATTCTGTAATAAATATTTTCATTTAAAAAAAAGTCACACTAGGGCCTTTGTATCCCAAGGCCTTAAAAACTAAAAAAGTCATTATTTATTACCTTTTAAGAGTATATACATATTCTGTATATACGAAAAGTAAAAATATTTTCCTTTAATTACTCCTTGTAAAACAGATGAAATATGTTGAAGATTTCTTGTTTCCGGCACAATTCTTAAATTAGAAAATCTCGATTCCATCAATAATTTTTCTTTATTATACCCTGTTTGGTCACGTAGGAGAAATCCATATTCTTTACATATTCAGTTGCCCGGTTATATAAGTGTAAGAGAGTTGTTATGTGTTCCCTATGCGGTCTTTGTAGGCTAGCTCTGGCAGCCAGTCTTTTTATTGTACCACCAAGTCCATCGCATGCGTTCTTACCATGAGAGGTCGAAAAAAAGTTCCATTCAGCATTTACTCCAAAATCCTGTTCATGCAATGTTAAATTAAAAAAATTCTTTTTGTTTTTGTACTGCGCAGCAGATCCTTTGGGAAAATAAATAATTTTCTTAAAATGTTGGCATTTCTTGTGCAGGAACTCTAAGAGATGGCGCTGAAATGAGTGTTCTGCGATAGTGTCATGCTTTAAGCAGTCACTGATTACAACAAAACTTTTATTTTTAATATCATCCATCTGGTTCCGGTAATATATTGCGAAAGGGTGAATTGTCGCCTGTTCGTTAGTTCAGTGGTATCTCTGCACTGCATCTTGCACAACAAAACCATAATTTTCTGAAAAGTCCAATAAAACAAGTATGTCCGTTAAGAGAGTTTTGACTTCCTTTATGTACCTGTTTTATTGATCAGTTATAAAAACATGACGAATGTAAACACCAAGCCTTTTCAATAAGCTCTGAATGAAATCGTCAGAGTTTTCGATTCTCACTTCCAATTTTGATCGGTCTGTGTAGGTCCACTGATAGTATGTTACGTCTTCTATGAAGTGATTACTAAAAGCATTGTCAAAGATTCTCCTTAATTTAGAATAGTTTGGGCAATTAAGACACTTGCCCAAGTAACAATTTATATCAGGATGGTTACAATTACCAAAGCTAAGCAGGCTCTGCATTCATTGAGATGCTTATCTTCGTTTTCTATCAGCCTTGATATATTGCTACCCTCAAACATGACTATGATATTTTGATGGATGGTGCAAACACACGGAATGGGTTCCTGATGCCCCACCCAAAATGTAGTTCTTTGGAAAACCCAATCTTAACATTATTATGAACTTCTTTGAACTTATAATATATCTCCCTAAGGTTAGCCAGAACCAGGCGTTTTTGAATATGTTTTTTCTGATTTTCAATCTAACAAAAAAGCAAACATCTTATTTTTGAACCTGAGAAAATAAATTTTTGTTACCTTTATAGATACGTAGTCTTTTTTTCCTAGCATTAAACTGCTGATATCGTTTTCACAGTAAAAACTTTCTACCAATTGCTTGATATCAGCATCTAAGCTTTTCCCATAAGTTGATGAAACCCTTTGATCTTCTTGAAGTTTTCTAGATTTTTTGATCATATAGCTTGTCAATCCTGGAAACTCTTCTATAATTTTGTCGACGCTCCATTCTCTTGAAAGTAAAGCAACAAAACAAGTTTGGTGTCTTTGCTTGTAGTTTTATGGAAATTTTCTTTTATATTCCCTACGAAATATTCTTCCTCTATGGAATTATCTTCATCATTATCTATAGTAACAGAGAAAACTTTCTCTCTGTAAATGATTTCAAGTTGTTGTGATATCAATCTTATTCTTTTTTAATGGAGAGTTCTACTGTGGGTATGTATTGACATTTTAAATGCATTTTTGGAAATCGTGTGTAGTGTTTTTTGTTTCAATACGGGTTCAAACGCAATACAGCAAAAAGATATCGTATTTCTTTCAATTTTTTTTTAAGTATACCGTGTTATTCTGTGATTGCACTTAATTAGTTAGATTGAATATTTGTCATTGTAATGCAAAAAGATTTGGCTCCTACTAGCTGCTATCCGATATTTTATGAAAGTTTTAGTTTTTCGATTTCGTATGAAAAAAACAAAAAAAAAAATTAAATTATTTAAAACAATTTTTGTTAGATATGTCTTGTTCAAAAGAAAACCTTCGAACTTATTAATCAAATGCATTTAAAATTTTTTTCGATTTGAAGCAAAGATGGTTAGCCTCTAGCAGAAGAAAGGATTTGTTTGTAGAGAGAAACAAAGAGAGGCTTGAAGGGACATTCACACTTCCAATTAAGAGTATCAGATCAGCAGGGCGACCTGCAAAGCCATTTGAAGAATCGAGTGAAAGGACTAAAAGAAGAAGAACTATAAATATACGCAAAACAGTTTAAACTGAGTAACTAGCTTTTGCAACTCAGATGAATTTAATAGAAACCGAGAACACTGTTGCTTTAAAAGTATTTACAGAAATCCTTATTCTAATAGCCTTACGGATAAAAAAGAAAAATTGTCTATTCAAAAGGCTATTTCTATGTTCATTGAAGCCGGACTATCGCGAAAGCAATATGAAATTGTGGTCGCAACAAATAAAGATTTTTTTTCCGTGTTACAGAATGCTTCAAAAAGCTAAAAAGGATTGCTATCCAATAGAAGAATCATATACTGTGACGGAAATATTGACTGAAATAAATTTGCAGGATTTGTTGGATCACACTGCAACTCGACTACTAATATATATGCAGGAAGTTGTAAGCAGTCTTAATGAAAATGTATGTGCATCTCTTGAGCTAATTACAAAATGGGGTTGTGACGGAAACAACGTCACGAAACAGCTCTGAGTCAGATGCGTTTATATGTAAAAGTTCGCTTGTTCCGTTGCGTTAAGTTAGTGGTTCAAAAACCATCTGGAAAAACCCAACTCCATCTTCTCTCCGATTTTGCTGGCCAATAAGAATTAACTTCGTTAAAGAAAGGGCGGACATAACTAAAACCGAAAACAACTATATCCAGTGAAAAATTGAATCACTTAATGAGACTGCAATAAGTTTGATCGTTAAAGTGAAGTATACATTGCTTCTTACCATGGTCGATGGAAAAATATGCAATGCAATAACTGAAACTACATCAACACAGAAATGCTGTGTTTGCGGGTCAACGTCAAAAGACTTAAACGAATTAACTACACCGACAAACGAAATCAATGAAAACTTCATGAAATTTGGTTTATCAGTACTACATGCAAGAATCAGACTTTTTGAGAGTCTTCTGCATGTAGCTTACAAACTTCCAGTAAAAAAATGGCAAATTAGACTCCAAGACGAGAAAGAAGTATGTAAAATAAGAAAAATTCAAATTCAACGGGAATTTAGAAACAAGCTTGGTCTCATTGTGGATCTACCATGAGCAGGTTTCGGCAATATAAATGACGGAAATACAAGTCGAAGATTTTTTAATAACCCTGAAATTGCCGCTGAAGTCACAGGGATTGATTTTAACTTGATTTTTCGATTTAAAATCATTTTAGAAGCAATTCCAAGTGGCTACAAAATTGACTCCGAAAAGTTTGGTGTTTATACAATGGATATAGCCAGACTTTATGTCGAGTTATATCCATATTATTATAGAAAATGCCTTTCTTCCAATTGGTCAGCTATCGGAAGAAGCCAGGAACAAACACTTTAGGTGCGCGAAATGAAATAAAACTACATTTAACAAAAATATTCAGATATAAAACTTTCAGATTATATCGTCTTAATTATGCTAGAAAGTTCTCAAGGAGTGATTGTAACCAAGTCATCCTAAATCGATTGTTGCTCAGCTCTGATCCTCTAATCACTTCTCTTAGAAAGACGCATCCGAAAATAAGAATGCCATTTTCAAAAGAGACGTTAGAAATGCTTCTTCCAGAGGCTCCATAATGATAAAAATCTAGCGATAAGTTTTTGAACAATAAAAAAAAATCAAATAGAAAAAAGCGGTCTTTTTTCAAAAATTAGTATATGCCAAAATTAATACAAATCAATTAGAAACTGTATTTTATTGAATAAATATTAATTTTAAGTCGAAAAAGTAACAAAGGTAACGAAAAATAATTTTGGCCAGGTTTTTCATGCAAATACTCCAACATGCGGTGTCAACTTTGACATGAAGTCATAACACTGATGTTGGAGTGGTTGCAGACTGGGCTAAATGTAACGAAGTAACAACTAGCAAGTACTAAGACCCACTGGTTGAGGATGCACTGGCTCCAGTTTGACAACCACCTCTAATTATTGGAACTTAATACACCTAAGTTTCAAACTACTACACCACCCGACCGTGCCCTGGAGAAAACCAGCAAAAGGGTATTCATATCCGCGCGCGAGATTATAAAAAAAAACTGGGATGATGAGGTGGTAAAACCAGAGGATTGCAGCAAGTTTTCCACACAAAAGCACATATTATAAATTTTTATTACTCACAACTCTTATTACGATACAATCTAAAATAAATCCCAAGCTCACGACTGATTGACGTCATGTGAGTGCAAATAAAATCTAAAATCCTCGAAAACGGGAAATGTGCAATTACTAGTCATTAAAGAAATAAAACAAGCACAGTGACTTTTCTTTTCTAAAAAAGCAGCTATATACTTATGTATGTGCACTCGGGTTATATGTGAGAATGATAAGAGGAGTAACGTAATAAATATTTAGTTTCTTGATTTAGCTGCCTATAAAACATTATTTTAGCCGAACCCATAGAGATCCCAACTTGAAATTTGAAATAGAAATAGAGGACGGATCTCTCTATAATATATATATACCATTTTTTGAGTTATTCATGGATATAAGTAAAAAGGATATTCTGGAATATCTTTTGTCTTTGAAAATAAAAATTATTCCAAATCTTTGAAGTTCACCTTTTCCTAAATTCAACAAAGTTTTATTTTTTCAAATTATGATGAGCAGAGCCAAAGTTATGATTTTTTTAAATATAAAAGAAAGCACAAATTTTGATTTTTTGCCAATTTTTAAAGTTCCGTTACACGCAAACTATATCGAATTCTGCAAAACTCCAGTGAGTATTTCTACCTCTTTTCAGCCGAATCAGAGGGATGTCGTTCAGAGCTCCCCATATAGCTTCGGCGACTTATTGTGGCATGACCCAATAAAAAAAATTATTTGAACGTGCTTGAGGAGATAGAGGAATGTTAAAGGAACATTCATACCAAATTTTTAAATAATTGGTTCTTTAGAACTCGAAAAAAGTAGTTTCCAGAAAAACGCGCTTAAAATTTTGAGACAATGGCGTCACAAAAATGGTTGTAACTCGTAAAATTATTGAAATTTTCAAAAATCCTTTTAAGGGCATAACTTTGAAAATATGAAAAAAATCAATTTTTTTGTGTAAACTTTTTCCAAAATTTTAAACGCATTTTTCTTAAAACAATGTTTATAAAATTTTAACGCAACCATCACAAATATATTCGAATAATTATTTCAATTTTTTTTAAGCTGTTTTACTTAGCATTTCTGTTCGGAAATTCGATTTTTTTTTACGAAGCCACCATGTAAAATCCGATTATTTTCGAATAATTCCGATTATTCTTCAGATCAATGCCTATTTTTATCTATCCAGTAAAAGAATCTATCGGGTTTTTAATTTCAGATAAATTTAACCACCAAATTTACCTACACTTTTTGTTTTTGTAAAATAAAATACTTTTTCAGAAAAAAATTCATAAAAAAACGTTTTTTTCTTTCGTTTTGCGTATAACCCCTTACTTAATAAATTATCAGCATGATTCACATAATTCAGATTAAAATATGGTATTTACTATTTATCAATTTATTATCAGTAAGGTTCGTGATATATGCCAGAGTGCTTAAGCTAATGCCTAAAAAGCGTTATTATTTTTTGGTGGAAAAAATTATATATATATATATATATATATCATTTTTTATATATATATATTCCATAAAATAGTAATACGTCCACAAATAACAAAAATTAATGCGCTTTAAAAATGCGAGTGATTAAATTAAATAATGCATTTTGTTAGTTTGGTAATAAACCTAAGATTTAAAATACATAATATGTAATATTTTAGTTCACATAAAAAAAAAAAAAAAATTCTATATATACATAGACAGGGCACTTATTGAGTGTTCGATGAAATAGAAGAACTGGAATACAAAACCGTAGTCTGAGCTTTTGTGATAGTGATTTTGTTTGCCAATTACGCACACGATCTACTATTTTGCGCGCCATAAACCGTTGTTTTTGTCCGAGTTTGTTTTTCTTTATTTCTGCACGCGAAAACAAACGAATTTAATCTACTTACAAAAACCTATATTGTTGTGTGAAAATAATATTTATATCTTTCTTTATTTTATAGATAAAATTTATTTATTTTAATAATATTAGTGATTGTTAACGTGAGGCGTCATGCCTTCTTGGTACCCGAAACATATGGGGGTGGCCGTGGTGTAGTGGTATATGCATAGATTCCTCAAGCAGAGGGTCGCGGGTTTGAATCCCGTGCAAGGCAATTCTCTGAAAAAGTCTTTTCATATAATTTGTATGTAGTTATATGAAAATCCCGTTGGCTTCAACTCTGACATGAAGGCATAACACTGATGTTGGTGTGGTTGCTGACTGGGCTCAATGTAAGAAACTAACAACTATCACGTACTAAGGTTGAGGATGCACTAGTTCGTCCCGTCCAGTTTGACAACTACCTCTGGAAAACATATCGAAACCAAACATACCTGAGTTTCAAACTACTACACCACCCGCCCCCGCCCTGGAGAAAAGCCAGTAAAAGGGTATTCATATCCCCTTAATGCGCGCGCGCGCGGTATTTAAAATACGTTGTAGAAATTGATATTTTACTACGTAAATATAATTTATTTCCTTGACATAGGGGGCTAAAAGAACAATTCATGGCTTTACTTTTTAAAAATGATATCATGCAAATATTGAATACGACTACGTCTGAGGTGGTCCTTTCGGAAGATCCAATTTTGGGCGACTCGTCCGAGCATAGCGACTGGTATCTCGCGGATAACACGAGTAATGTTGGCTGATACTTTATATATCTCCAGAGAAAAGAGTCCAATAGGCGTCCAATTTGCCGTACAAAACTTGAAATTAAGTGCTCACCAAAATGATTTCTCAACAAGTCCATTGTTTCACGCGCTTTATGGCTCATAGCGCCGGCTTGTTGAAATCAGAGCTCACCGAGACGATGTGCTTAAATTTCAGGAAGCACATAGGCCGTGAACATGGTGCGATAATGGTTACCATTAACGGTAACATTCTGATTTGCCTCATTTTTGAAACCCATAAACCATACCATACCGTTGTTTTTAATAGATTTAGTGGTAGCTCTTGTTACTCTTCGGGCTGCTTATCAGCCTAAATACGGCAATTTTGTTTATTAACGTATGCATTGAGCCACAAAAGGGCTCCATCACTGAACAAGATTTCACGATAAAACACCGGATTTTCACGATAAGCCATGCTGCTGAGAACGACGGCGAATCGATTCGTCACGGTCTTCGAGTGCACTCTCAGCTACAGCTGTTATTTTCTCTTCACTACGTGCTGGATGTGGTCTAACCGGTCGAGTATCATCCACTAATGTAAACTGGGACTCAAATTTACATAAATTTGAATGGTATTGACAATAGTAGTTTCAGTAGGTGGATTATGCCTCCGTAAGTTCCTCGAATCATACAAAAAACATTTCTCACAGATCGCTGATTTTCGTAATACAGCTGAACAATTTGGAGACGCTGTTGTGATGTGATTCTTTCCATGATGACTTGCCAAACGATATTGAAAAAAAAATGACAAAGCAGTTTAATAGGAGTCACACGTAATCTGTAAAAAAAAAGCCTATTGAAAATTAGATCTCACGATGAATCACCCCTTAGAATAATACTTTTCTGCTTTATTTAATATTCTACTAGGGTATGCTATAGGCAAATCGTTTGCATCTTGATTTCTTTGCGAAATTAAAAAACTCGGGAGATTCGATTTTAACACGTGGGCTGAAAACTCAGTGCCGTTTTATAGTAAAACAACATTTTTGCAAGATTCAACTTTATTTATCAATATAGTTGCCTTCTGATTGAAACGATATTTCAATCTTTCGATACCAGTTTTGTAGTACGATTTCGGTTAAGCCTCAAAATAGGCCTCTGTTTCGGCGATTACTTCTTCATCGGTTTTAAATCTCTTTCCGATGAGCATTCTTTTAAGGTGTGCGAATCATCAACACGGTTTTGTTTTTGGTCGACTGTGAGCAAACGCGGCACCCACTTTGAACAGAGTTTTCGCATGTCCAATATTCGTGTATGATATATATTCAACACGCTCTTTTGATATCTTCAGAGTCTCAGCTATCTCGATGAACTTCACTTTACGGTCATTCGTAATCATTGTATGGACTTTTTTGATGTTTTCATTTGAAACAGCCTCTTTTGGACGTCCACTGTGTGCATCATCTTCGGTGCTTGTATGACCATTTTTAAATTTTTCAATCCACTTGCGAATTGTTCAAAAAGCAATGATAAATCAACACACGAAATTGCTTTCAATCCATTTTTTTCACAATAACAAAAGTTGCTTCACTCACAACGCTATATCTCGAGAACTAATTGTCCGACAGCTGTCAAATTTATACACGTATCTTTTGAAGGTTGGCACTAACTGAAAGTGGTGCCTTCTCTTAGAACGGACTTTTCAGCCCATGTATTATTAATTTCTTATTGTGATCTTTGCAAATTCTTTACGTAAATCACTATATCATCGAGGTAGACTTAACACTTTATACCCTGTAATCCAGAGAGTACTGTATTCATGAGTCACTGAAATATTGGTGGGACATTGCATAGACCAAAGGTCATACGGTTAAACTGGAAATGATCGTTTGGTGTGCTGAATGCATTTTTTTCTTTATCTGCTTCGGTAACTTATATTTGGTGGGAACCGACCCAATGTCGAAAAGTTTTTAAAGTCTCCTAGTTGCTCGAGAATTTTTTCTATGTTGGGAGTTGGGTATGCGTCTGGAATTGTAGCTTCATTCAATTTCCTATAGTCTATTACTATTCTCTATTTTGGTTCCCCTTCTTGGGGACGACAAGTAGTGGCGCATTCAATGGGCTAGAGCTGTTTCTAATGGTTTTGTATTGGAGCATCTTGTCTATTTGTCTCTTAATTTCTTGTTTGTGTACTTCAGGTAATCGGTATGGGCGAATATTGATTAGAAGTTCGTTTAAATTAGTTTTAATTGAATGCTTTATTCCGGAAGTGGACGCCATCGATAATAAATAGATGTTGTAATCCCTACATATTGTTTCTATCGACTTATTTGTTTAAATGTTCTAGTTTTAATTCTGACTGCAATTTCGTCAGTTTTTCTTCCACTACTTAGTTGATCATTGTTGAGCTTAAATTATACACCTCGTAGTTGTTCACATTCTCGGATTTGAGGAGTAGGTTTTTCATATTCGCTTCTTCGTTGTTTGTGTTCAGTACTGATATGTGTACCTAAACTTCTGTCGGTCGTTATTGTTGATAAATGTATACTTCTGGTAGAATTTCTGTAGCTTAATATATTTGACTCGAGTTTTATGTAACTGGTCCAAATTTTATAAATTTTTCAGATCTCGCAAGAATACTCAAAGGTCTGTCCCTCGTAGCAGAAGTCTACTATATAGTGTCTGTTAAATATAGACGTTGAACTTTCTGAAGAAATCTTTGCCAATTAATTGTGCCATCTTCTGTGATTGGGAAGTTGTATGGAATTATGTGAAATGTGTTAGTGATTTTTTGGCCAGGAATGAATTCTAGATCTAGTTTGATAGTACCTAGTGTCGATGTAGCTATGTTACATGTTAATGTTGTAATGGTGTTTGGTTTTACCCATTCATCGGGGTTTAGTGTCTTTCATTTTATCAGGACACACTTCGCGTGAAATTTTGAAAAAATGATTTTTTGATAGTCTATAATATACCTTTAAAAATTATCATACTAAAATTTTAAAGAAATATATCAAATAAATTCTGAATTACAGCCTTCTAAAGCCGCTCAGTGGTCAGAAAGTTACGTTTGCTATGGGATCTACCAGAATTATTGTTCGAGCTCTGTCGTCATCGTACACTATTATAATACGATTTCGGTTTCTATTGTTGACCTTCGGGTATACAGAAATTCTTGAATAGGTCTACTCTTTAGGGGCTTTTCGTTTATAACTACGTCACATGTTTTCGGAGCCAGACACATTTATTTTTATTGCGACCGTTATACTGAGCACTTCGTAAGTTATTCAAACCAAAAAGGTACATTCCCAGGCATATCAGTTTCAAGAAAACGAAAGTTTACGTGAAATCAACATACATTTGAGTATTCTACCGCAAATACCAGTACGACCGATCAAAAATTATCACAAAATATTGATAATAATATTGTGATTGATCCAACTAATGGATATTTTATTATTCAGTTCATTTCAGTTTTTATTCAATTAGCAGTTTAGTAATGTGTAAAAATTGTAAAAAAAAAAATGTGACTTTTAATAAGGATTCAAAATTGTTGTCATGTGTAAAAGCGGTGTTTCGTGCATCAATTCCGGGCCTATGATTAAAAATGCATTTGAAACAAATAGACTTAAGTGGCTGTGATGCGTCTTTTGGGTATCAGAATAAACGGAATTAATCTTTTTTGCTGTTCGATGGATTTAGCAAGTAAATTTTATCAAACTTTCGCTGGATGTTCAAGCATGTTCATGCACTTTCCCAATGGTGCTGCAACTTCTTTAACCCTTTCGTATAGTACGACTTTTGTTGGTTTAAGGTTTGGGAATAAAAAGAAGTCGCAGGAAGCCAAATCCGGAGAATACGGAGGATGGGGGAATAATTCGTAGTGCAATTCGACCAATTTGGCTGTGGCGGTAAACGTATGCGCTATCGTGGGGGGAGAGCAGCGGGATCTCTAGGATAGAGCATCTGCCTAGAGCCCCGTTCTGTAAAAAAAGAAAACGATAATTAGTAACAAAATAAAGTATATTGCCAAAGACATCAAGAGGTCTAAAGTTTAACTGAGCCTGGTTAAACAATATACTAACTTAATCAAAAAGCACTAAACCAATTCACTGAGAAAAAATAAAAATAAACACTAAAGCAGCTTAGTGGAAGAAAAACTCCAATAATGGAGTTCTTCTACTACTTCTCGATCTCAATTTAGATTACAAGATCTTGTATCCCGACTTAGTAGATTTGGACTTTGGTTTTGATGTAGAGAATTAGTTTTATTACTTATTAATGGATTTGGCTTTTTATTTTTATTGTTTAAGATTCTGAGATTTTGAGATCAAAATCACGCATCTTAGTTTAGATTCTTCAATTGACTCCGCGTGTTGGACATTCCAGTCCACAAGCAGTTTCCCTGACTGAAGTTAGATTTGCTAACAAAATTTCTGCTGTTATAAACATCATTTTTCGGATAGGTTAAATCATACTACATAGAATGGTATTTTGTACAGTGTTAATAATGGTTCTATTTAAGAAGGGTTAGCCATTATTGTTATCTGTTATATGGTTCGTCAAATTACTAGAGGTCTCTGGTCTTAGTGTTGAGAAGGATGTGGGTCTCGCATCGTCGTTAGAGTGGTCCACATTTTTTAATCTTCAATGTAAATTCTTGGCTTGCAGCTATGGCAATATTTGTTCGTATGTCCCTGGTTGAAGTTTTGTTTGGGTACCGCGAGTTTTTCTTTTTTCATAGCGATATGGACAGCTGTGTCGGAGTCGTCAGACCATGCACTTTTTACCAGTAGCTTTAGCTGCGGTACAAGTTCATTGCAAATACTGTTTAGGGTAATTTATTATTAGGCGTTTATTAGGCGGATTGCCTGGTTTGGGAATGCGTTCTGGGTCAAGGTATTCGCATTGTCCAATTGATCGGGCAAGGCATGCGCTCTTTCCGTATAGGACATGACCGATTCGTTAAACCTTGCTGAAATTGGAAATTCTCAGTCTTTATTACTGGTATAGACCAGATTTTTCTGAAGCTTTTGATTAGTGTGTCTTTTAACTCTGGCCATGCATTAAAATTGTTATATATCAAGTTTTAGTTGTTCGTCTTTATATAGAGAGTGTCCGACTGGCATTGGGCTTGAAGTTGTGGTTACGGAAATTACTTTTGACACTAGAGATTATGTTAGTGGTCATTTAACTCTTTTACCGCTTCTTGATAATATATTGACATTAAGACCCGATATATATCATCAGATGTGCCAATTAGAAATAACGGAGAAGCAGACAGGTTTCCAAGGATGAGTGTGTGGTTTATATTAAATAACAAGGAGAGGAGAAAGATAATACAAAAAGAAATAAGATTAAGATTTCACTTACACTATTTTTTATTAATGACATATATATGTGAAAGTCTTTAATTTTAGAACTCAATTGATAAAAACAGAACTGATTTATGTATAACAAAGAAATGACAAAATTACTTGAATACAAAAGACATGACAAAATTAACTTAATTCAAAAGAAACGACAAAATTAACTTAATGCAAAAGAAACGACAAAATTAACTTAATGTAAAAGAGACGACAAAACTAATCTGATCTTCCCAACTGCCGTGATTGAAAATGAACTAAAGAAACGTGTTCTAACCAACTCGCCCATCGCCTTGCCAAACCCTCACTCACTTCACCATAGCTTCCAAACAATTGATTCAGCATTCCGAACCATGCCCATGCTTTTCTGATCAATGAACGCACGAACGCAACTCATGCCTGCTGTTAATAATATCGTTACTGTCTCGAAAGATTGTGCTTCCCAATGGTATTTGTTTCTTTTTTCTATGTGTAACATGAGTGTGGTAACGAAGTGTTTGTAAAATATTATGCTTAACGATCAGTCAGCGGTCTGAAATGACTCACATATTTAAGTAATGAAACAATTAATGGCTTAAATGTACTTATCTTATTCCTTTATATATTTTATATATATATATATATTGTGGGTTTAAGCTTTTCTTTTACTTGATTTTGGAGTTTATGAACCTCTCATTTGTCGTTATTGCCTCTGCGTTGCAATTTATTCCTTCCTTCCTACATCCACTGTAATTGGATTACCTTTGTCTTTAGATAGTTATTGGAGTTTTTCTTCACCTAAATTGCTTTAGAGTTTATTTTTATTTTTTCTCAGTGAATTGGTTTAGTGCTTTTTGATTAAGTTAGTATATTGTTTAACCAGGCTCAGTTAAACTATAGACCTCTTGATGTCTTTGGCAATATACTTTATTTTGTTACTAATTATCGTTTTTTTTTTACAGTACGGGGCTCTAGGCAGATGCTCTATCCTAGAGATCCCGGCGCTGTCACCAAAACGTGTGAAAATAATATTTATAACTTTCTTAATTTCTTTATTTTATTAATAAAATTTATTTTAATAGTAGTAGACGTTATGCCTTCTTGGTACCCCAAATTAGACTGCCGATCTCGTCGTTATCCATATTTCCTTTATATGTATCTTTTCATCTATCATAACTCATCGATTAATGCTTTTAATTTAGTGTATAAAGCAAAGGTGTCCAAATATTTACCTAATCCGATGCGCTGTAGGAACTGCCAGCTGTTGAATGACAAAAAAACGTAGTAATAAATAAAAAAAGGCGAAATGTGCCACATGCAACCGTATTGCTCATGGACCGTCTGTCTGGACAACAAAAAAGTGTTAAATGACTGAAGCAAAGCGCATGTATAGTCAACTCAACCCAACTTGTTCGTTAAAGTCTTCCTCGTCGCAAAAAAAATCAAAAATAAACCTAAATATTAAAAAGTCGAAACCTTTCCAACAAACCTCCTGGATTCTCCCCAAAACGATAGTCATTTACAAAATATCCTCAAATATTTCCATTAACATTAATAATTGTATCCCCAAGATGTCTTCAACTCATCTCTCATCTATAACAATCAAATTCCAATTCTAATTTGATACCACCCGCCCCGAGTAAAACAACCATAAACCAAGGAAAAAATTCATTAATAAACTCATCAATTTCTGCTGTTACCAATACTCTTCTAAGAAAATCCGCATATTACATCAAATCCGGTACTGACCATTATGATGATCTAAAACTGCCAAATAATTTATCAGTAGTTAATGTCCTTCAATGGAATCTTAATAGTTTTTGTAATAATTGTAATAATTTGCCTTAACGCAAAATTCAAGAAATGCACATTCCCCACAATATTCCACCCCATCCCCCAAAGTAATATAAACCTATTTTCAAAATCTTATTTGAAACACGTTTTGGGCTTCTTGTCCTCCATATATCAATACCACAGGGTTTTGTCAACATAAATTCAAATATTACTGCAACACCTGTCGAAATAAACTTAAGAATTAAATTGTTATATTTAATTGTTTGTTAATTATTAATTTAATTGTTAAACTGTTATATTTGTGTATTTACCACCCGATGTATAACGATACCACCCGTATTATAACAATCTTGAAACATTTATAGATGGTATTAATAACCCAATTTCTTAACAGGGCATTTTAATGCTTGGAGTCCTTCCTGGAGTTCAGCTACCTACAACAAGTAAAATAAAAAAAATTATTGCTAATCCAGGCTTAGCTATACTAAATGACGGCGACCTACGTATTACTCGACCCACAAAACCTTAGTCTGCGTAAACGTAACTTTTATATCACCATTTGGAATGGATGATAAATGTCCCGAATTGGACATCTCCATGGCAATCATCATTTCCTTACTACCACTGTAACTACACTCGATAACGATTTCAAACATATAAAAATACAACCAAAATTGATAGTTGATAAAGCGCTCTGAGAATATTTTGAATCTGAAACTGAAAAAGAACTTTCCCAAAAACAGCACTCCTGCAATATAAAGCAAGAAGCTATTCTTAAATGCATCCGATCTGCAGCCAATCTGTTGATACCACAGTAAAAATCGAGATGCTATACGAAAACCGTTCCTTGGTAGAATCAAGTACTAAGAAACAGTTCGGTCGTTCTTTTTCCAGTTCTTGACCGAAGTTTTTACAAAAACCTGGTAGCACGCATCGGATGACTTAAACTTTGAAGCACAATTTATCGCTGAGAAGTTTACCTTACCTTGCTTTTGCCATGCACTATTTTGGTTCGTAGAAATAAATAGCCTTGTTAATATAAACCAGGGTGCTTCTAAACATACCCGGAATGCAATAGATGCAATCTTATATTGTACATTGATAATATAATTGCTTCATCTTTATCCGAAAAGAATCATTTTTCTATTTTTCCGATAGACTATGAGAGGCCTTCAATCGGATCGAGCTGCACGTGATTATTAAAAACACTGCTGGAATAGAAAGTCGACCCAAAAATAGTCAAAAACATAAGATGGTTTCTTTCAAATAGACATTTTAGAGTTAAAATCGGCTATGCGTACTCCACAATCCACCCCCTAAAAAATGGCATCCACCAAGAATCTCCTCTTACTTACTTACCTTCAACGATATCAGTTCTTTAATATGTAGATATAGTCGTATCAGCCACATCCTGCATGCAGACGATCTTATTTTGTTGTCTAAAAGTAAATATTTAACAACGGTAGAAACATTTTTATAGATTTGTTTAAATGGAGAAAAAGAACCGAAGGTAAAATTTTACCTTTGGAAAAAAGCAAAATCATGCATATTTGTAAAAAAATCTTTTGCGCCAAAACTATAATATATCAATAAATCTCAATAGTTGTTATATATATATATATAATATTTTAAAAATACTTGGTATAGTCGTTTAAAATTTAATTTTAATTACATTCAGAAAAAATTTAGCTACCAGGTTAAAGTATGAGGTGTGTTCAAAAAGTAAGCTGACTTTTTGCGAACATATGTTCACAGTTTAAAGTTTCCCCACAGTTTCTTAGTTTGTTTTTAGCAGATAGAATGGTTAGAAGTGTTTTGGCGTGGTCGGCGATTTTTAATTATTGTAAAAAATTTACATCAAATTTTGTTTAAAAAAAGAAATTAAGTGCTCTAAAATACTTGAAATGTTCACAGTGGCATATAGTAAATCTGCTCTTAGTAAAAAAGTTTCAAGTAAGCAAGTGGTACAAACTCTTCCAAGATGGCCGAGAAGATGCCAATGATGAACCTCGCTCTGGACGCCCCAGTACACCAACTAAAGATGATAACGTTAAAGCTGTTAAGAAAATCCGTTTCCGGCTTCCCATGTAGGTTATTTTTAAGGCTGAAACCTCCCGAACTCAACTTTCCAAACTAAAGTCGTTTAGTGCATTCCTTTACCGCTACATCCTCAAATGCATCATTAATATTTTTCATTGCCAACGACGCATTATGTCCCACTTTATAGTAAATTCGTAAAGAAAGACGGTTCGATTTGATCTGCCGACAGCATGGTAAATAATTCCTAGAAAAAAATAGCGGTACTTGCAACGAACCCTAAATTTCGCACACGTACTACTTTTATATAAAAAAAAATTTAACGTTCTAGCACAGATGTTCTTTCTAGAACTTCTTATTTCCAACTGAGCGAAAATCGCACTTTTCATGTGGTACAACTCAATATAAACACCATTACTCAACCATCAACCCCGATCTATAAAAAAAAAAAAAAAAAAATGTCAGCCCTTTTACTAAAAGTATTCACAAAATCTACGGTTCGGTCACACAAGTATAACACACAATCATCTTATCACCAACGACCAACCACCACAGTGCCCTCTCCGTAACAACTATGTCATACCCTTTATCAAAAATTTGATCTTCGAATATGATAGAGTCACAAATTATGTGGTAGTCTAAGCGATCCTTTAAGGTGTTAGGCAACTCTAGAGGCCATAATAATAGGCTTTTTTGTGATTTTTTTTTTTTTTTTTTCAGGAAAAATAGAAGATAAATTCAAGTTTACATATGATTGACTATAAAACATAATCTTTATGGAATAATTTTTTTAAAAATGGCGGCTGTGCAGCGTTTCTCAGGAGCCTTACTAACAGCTTGTGTAAATTTTGAATTATGATGAGTCGCTATTTTTTTTTTATTGTACAATACATTACAACAGCTAGTGAAGTATGAATATATTAATATTTTGCCGAATGCCACACTTCCAAAGTCAAACTTGCAAAATTCGTAGAAATTGTTAATAACAAATGAGCTATGCCATATAAAAAAAAAAATCCATGTACTTATTTAGACAATATATTTTTAAAGGGCGTGGTGTAGTTTTCGTAGTAGAATTCGCGCAGAAGGTCGCGGATTCGAATCCCGTGCGAGACAATTCTCTGAAAAAGTCTTTTCAGAGAATTTGCATGTAGTTATATGAGAATCCCGTCGGCGTAACACTGATGTTGGAGTGGTTGCTGGCTGGGCTAAATGTAACGAACTAACAACTAGCACGAGACCCACTAGTTGAGGATGCACTTGCTCGTCCCGTCCAGTTTGATAAACACCTCTGGGAAAAATATCAAACCTAATACACCTGAGTTTCAAACTACTACACCCGCCTACATACTACTAGTACCGCCCGCGCCTTGGAGAAAACCAGTAAAGGGGTATTCATATCCCCTTGGTGCGCGCGCGTTATTATAAACAAAAAAAAAATGACGAAGCTCGTCAATAAGCAAAATATGCGTTGTTGGTCGGGAGAAAACCCACATGTGCTTCATAAATCACCACTTCATCCACAAAAAATAACTATTTGATGAGGTTTGCATATTGGGGCGTTATTGGGCCATATTTTTTCGTCGACGATAACGATCGTCACGTTACTGTGAATGGTCAGCGTTATCGCGCCATTATCACTGATTATTTTTGGCCCGAATTGGAAGATATGGACTTGGACGACATATGGTTTCAACAGGATGGTGCAACAAGCCACACAGCACACACTACAATCGATTTATTGAAGAGTAAGTATGGTAAGCGAGTTATCTCAAGACATGGGCCAGTCGATTGACCGCCTCGTTCGTGCGATTTAACGCCGCTTGACTATTTTCTGTGGGGGTACGTTAAGTCATTGGTTTATTCTAACACGACGACGACGTTGAAAGAGCTCAGAGCCAACATTGAACGCGAAATAGAGGCCGTTTCGGCAGAAATGTGTGGCCGAGTCGTTGAAAATTGGGTCCAACGAATCGACCGCTGCAAACGTGCCCGCGGTGGCCATATGAACGAAGTAGAGGTCTATTCGTAAATGTTTTGATTATACTTCAAGCCAATAATAAAGTTTCTGAAATATCTCAAATGGTTTGCCTTTTATATAAAAAAAAGTTGTCAAGTCGTTATTAGAAAACCCTATAGTAGTGCATCGGCGTCATCGTCTTCATCTTCGTATGGATCGACAATGTCTTGTTCTTCTGCTCTTTCCCGAGCTAAATTATTAGCAATAGCTTCTACTAGTCGCCGATAGAATCCAGGAGACTGAGCTCTACCTTGTTCTTAACCGGAATAGCAGCGTTGTCATGATGGAAAATTATTGCCTCGTGTCTGGTCGCATATTCCGGGCGTTTTTCGGCTACTGCTATCTTCAAACGGATTAATTGTGTTCGGTAGCGTTGTCCATTGGTGGTTTCACCCGGTTTTAGCAGCTCATACAAATACAGAGCATTACCTCCGCGCCATGGATATTCGGCTTTGCCGTTGATTTGGCTGGTTGGCCGGGTTTCACATATGATGTTTTGCGCTTGGGGTTGTCGTAATGGATCCATTTTTCATCACCAGTAACAATCCAATTGCATTTGGGACATGCAAAACTGCCTTTCGACGTCTCTCGGCTTGAGTTCATGTGGAACCCAATTTCCTTGCTTTTGAATATATCCAGCTGCTTTTAAACGTTTTAAAATGGCTGCTTGAGTGACACCCAAAGATTCTGCGAGCTCTTCTTGTGTTTGGCAACAATTTTCATAGAGTAATCCTTCCAGTTCTTCATCTTCAAATTTTTTTGGCTGCCCAGGACGTTCATCGTCTTCCAAGCCAAAGTCACCACTTTTAAATCATGCAAATCACTTTTGGCACGTTCGCTCAGCTAGTGCATGTTCACCATAAGCTTCCACTTTCGGCAGCAATTTTCTTCATATTAAAGTAATAAAGAACATCTCCCCGCAAAAACCAATTTTCAGGCACAAAGTTCGACATAGTTAAGTGAAAAAAAATTATTGTTGTTTACGCTTCAAATGAATGACATATACTGAAATGACGTACAATGACAGTAGCTATCTAACGCATGTTCCAATGGAATAATACAAGGTACGCCATCTCTTAGCAAACCGCACAAATTACGTTATAGACCCAATGTTTTAGCGTAATTTCTAATAAACTTTCTGGAGCAGCCTGTTATTCCTAGGAAACTTTTTATTTAATATTACGTTGTGGCTAGTTTTAACTTTTCTATTACTGCTATTTTTTGGGAATTGATTTTAAACCTTCTTTTGTTATCTTTAACAGTTACTGGTAAAATGTATTGGTTTATTAAGAATTATCTTAAATTCATCTAGTCTGTCAATTTCTACTAAGTTTCTACTAAAGCTGTGTATTTTCTTCTATTAATAGTTAATTAAAAATGTGGAAGATCATCAGAGGCTAATTCTTAAAAACATCAGTATTATTTACTTCAGTATTGCTTTTTTGGCTTTGTTTATAGAAGCTCGGACTCAACACTTCTAATCTTTGCTGAGAATCATTCTGTTGGTGTCAACTCAGATTTCTTGACTCTGGTGACTGACTATCTAAGTTATTGGTTTCCTATTTCAATTAGTTCTGGTCTAGCTGAGCTATGATTATATTGTCATCTCTGGTCTGAGTTATGTTGTTCTTGATAATTTTGTCTCAAATGTTATGAATTACCTCGATAGTTTTGTCGATGTTGTGCTGAATTTCCCTGATAGCTCTGTCGATATTGTCCTGAATTTCCCTGATAGTTTTGCTAATATTGTCCTGAATTATTTTTATGATGTCATAAATTTCTTGTTTCCTGATCTTGATTGTCATGTCAATGGCCATTTTGTCCTGAATTGTTTTTACTTTCTTGTTTCAAAGTACATACTTGATTTATAATTGTTCTGTTTTTTAAATTCATGCCTAATACATGAATCCCTAAATCTCTTTTTTTCATTATAGAAACTATTTTTCCTAAAATATATATTTCGTCTAAGAACACACCTTGTGTCATTCCTTTTATTGTATTCACAATCTACGCTACTGAGGCCTATACATCTATCAGCTCTATAATATACTCTAAGTTCATCTAAGAGATATTTAATGTTTTGAATTTCTATAGATAAATCATTTATATTATTAACTTTATTATTATTATTAATATTTATTGACATGAAATAAATTACATGTAAATACAAGAATTTGAGAAGGCTTTCAGCTCGATTTAATGAAGGTACATTTTTATATATAATTTGATATTGAAATAACGTTACAAGCTTTTTTATTATATGTAAGTTTTCTAGGGATGGATTGTCTAGTACTTTAAAAATGTTGTCCTTAAGGTGACTACCGGCCGTGTTTAAAGAGAAGAAGCAGGAACCAAGGATGTGTCCCATGTTTAGGATGTGGATATTACATGAGGAGCAGATTGGGGGCAACACCTTTCTTAGTAAGTGTTGGTGAGTAGCTAAAGAGTGTCCAAGGCGAACACGAAGGAAATTAATAGTGGTTGAATTAAAGGCAGAGGGTGAATAAGCTGGCGGTGTTTTGCTGGGGTTGATTTTGCTCGACTGATGGTGAAGATATAGTTTCCAATCGTTCATTTGTGCTTGTTCTATTTTGCTTTTTATTGTGCGTTGTAGGTCACGTTTTGTCAAATAGATAGGTTGGAATAACACCAGCTAAATTGGCCGCGTGGTCGACGACTTCATTGCCCCGCATACCTGCACGCCCTGGTACCCACATTAGTTTGATCTTGTCCGGTTTTTTCAAGAGGATGTCTTGGATACGGCAAACTAATTGAGAATAATACTTTGAGTTTGCAGTTGCCTGAAGTACTGAAAGGCTGTCAGATGACGTACTTTCCGTGCGTATTGTCTGCTAACACCAACGCCTCTAAAATGGCCTGCGTTTCTGCGGTAAAGATAGAAGCAGTCTATCTAATGCCTTGTTTGAGAAGTGTACTATTTTCTAGGGTGACGGCGAATGCAATATTGTTAATTGTCTTTTAACCATCTGTGTAAAAAAATGTCTATCCTTTAGAGATCAGGTCCGAGGATATACATAAGAAAATTGGTTGATATATACGATTTTTTAAGTGTTTGATACTTGCAGAAATATAATTAAATCAGTTTTGATGGACCACGGTGGCTGCTAGGCTGTGTATTTGGAGAAGCTTAAAACTTCGCCGAGTTTTATATCGCTGACGAAATTCTTTGCTCAGTTTTATGATAGAACCGGTTAGGGAACAGATTCTGGAAAGCAGTTTCGCTAATACTTCCGTGCAGCGTTCTTCAATAGAGGAGAATCCAGCTTCTGCAAGTATGTTTTTTGTTGGCGTGGTGAAGAATGCATTTAAACTTCTGTTACGTAACAAAGAGTATTAATAAAAGCATTACTTTTTTTTTTTTTGAAGCTAAATACTTAACAATATTGCTCCTTGCAGCTAGTGATTTCTTATTTTCTAAACAATGACTTTTCCATTTATATTTACAGTTGAAAAACAAACAAAGTTTACTTAAATTAGATACTGATTCTATTATAACATTGTTTACATATAAGTCTAAGACTGAGCAAGTTCTTTTCCGGCAAATATGGAGGATTTTGCATATTTTGAATACCAAAGTAGCACCAGTGGTTGAATACCAATCTATAATGTCCTTTATGACATTAGAGAGGGATAAACGTAACATATTTGGATCATTGCGCTTACAAAGTATGTAACACAGAACACAGTGTTCCAAATATTTATGTCTGGTTATGATTTTGTTTTTGGTATTTCATCAAATGTGATAGAAAAAAGTAACGCAGATAGTGGTGATTCTTGAGGGATGCATTAAATAGCTGAACGGTATTTGAAAAGACATTCCCGATTTTTACGCAAAACTTTCTGTTGGTCAAAAAGGCAATAATGTAACCGATTATTTTTGGGCCAATTCCCCGTTCTTTGAGTTTACTCAATACCAAGTGAATGCTTTTCTGATCGAAAGTCTTTTCGAAATTCAGGACTGGGACAGCGCATTAGTTACTACAAAGTCGATGTGTAAGAAGGGCGTCCATACAGCCCTGCTTTGGTTTTTTTTTTTATAATCCCGCGCGCGCAACAAGCGGATATGAATACCCTTTTACTGGTTTTTCTTTAGGGCGCGGGCGGGTGGTGTAGTAGTTTGAAACTCAGGTGTGTTTGGTTTCGATATTTTTCCCAGAGGTGGTTCTCAAACTGGACGGGACGAGCAAGTGCATCCTCAACCAGTGGGTCTCAGTACGTGCTAGTTCGTTATATTTAGCCGAGCCAGCAACCACTCCAACATCAGTGTTATGCTTTCATGTCAGAGTTGACGCCAACGGGATTTTCATATAACTACATTCAAATTCTATGAAAAGACTATTTCAGAGATTTGCCTCGCATGGGATTCGAACCCGCGACCCTCTGCTTGAGGAGTGTATGCATATCCACTACACCACTTCAATTTGACAACCACCTCTGGGAAAAGTATTGAAACCTATAAAAAAAAAAGTTTACTGCCGTTTTTACTGCTATTTCGGAGTGTGAAAATGTGAAAATTTTAAAATCAAGTACCTGTGAACTTGGTTTCAAGTTAAATGTATTTTGTACAACGTGTGACGATAATATCCAGAGTGATTTTTCATCTCCTCTGATAAGCTCTGCATATGAGATAAATCGACGCTTCACATTCGCTTTCCGAGTGTTAGAGAAAGGATTGAAGGCAATGCGACTATTTT
This sequence comes from Volucella inanis, assembly GCA_907269105.1. Lineage (NCBI taxonomy): Eukaryota > Metazoa > Arthropoda > Insecta > Diptera > Syrphidae > Volucella > Volucella inanis. The sequence continues at coordinate 51,469,403 of OU026154.1, forward strand.
GTGGTGTCATGGATTTAGCATCATGTATCGCACGAATAACTTTGGATTCAATCTTGAAAAATATGGAAGAAGCTTCAACATCTGTTGCTCAAGCTTCTATGAAAGTTGCTGCTGAAGAAGAACTTCAAAAATCTGCTAATCAAGATAAAGTACAATTATCTAAAAATGGAATTATTATATCCGGTGATGGCACTTGGATAAAGAGTTGCAACACTGATTGGTCATTTTACGGAAAAGTTGTCGACTTTGTGGTAAAAAGTAGTTTTTGCAAATAATGCGAAATTCACGGAAAAAATGCAGGCACAACTGAGTATGAATTGTGGTTAGAGAAGCATCAAGAACATTGTTCAGCAAATCATACAGGAAGTGCTGGAAAAATGGAGTCAGATAGTGTTGTGAAAATGTTTTGTAGATCAATAAAAAACTATGGAGTTAAATATGAATACTATGTAGGTGACGGTGGTACAAAAACTTTTTCTAATATAACCAATTTTCAGCCATACGATGACCTCGAGGTAAAGAAAAAAGACTGCGTGGGTCATGTCCAAAAACGTATGAGTAAGCGTCTCCGCTACGTCGTCAATGAATATAAAAAATCAAAGTCTACCATAAAAGATGAATCAACGACTCAGGAAAATAAACCAAGTACATCGAATCAGAGCATACGAGTAAGTTTGGGAGGAAAAGCAAAATCAACTGCCAAAGTAATAGACCAACTGACTATTTATTACGGTTTAGCAATAAAAATTAATATTGACTCATTGGAAAATATGAAAAATGCCATTTGGGAAACATTATATCATAAATAATCAACAGACGAAGAACCTCAGCATTTTTAATGTCCATCCGGAGAAGAAAGTTGGTGTAAGCAAAAGCCGAAAGTACATTAGATGAATTCAAGCACAAAGCCGCTTTACCTGGAATTATACTGGATGCAATAAAATCCATCTATGAATCATTAGGTGACGAACAATTACTTAAAAAGTGCTTAGGTGGATTTACACAAAACTTGAATGAAAGTCTAAATTCGAAAATTTAGAAGATTGCACCCCAAACGTACGAGAATATATATATATATATATATATATATATATATATAACGTATCGAGAATAGTCGACATAGCTACCAATGTTGCCGTATGTACGGGATAGAAAGTATATTAAGAATAGAAAGATTACTTAGCATAACAATTGGATATGAGGGGTACAACTGTTGTCTTGGAGAAAATGTGAACCGGCTGAAACACGCACGGATGAATGCTACTAAAGCAACAAAAGAGGCCAGAACAGCTCGTTGATTGCAAAAAAAAATAAAGAAAATCAATTAATTACCAACAAGGAAGGCGTAGTATATGAAACCGGAATGGGGAATTGAACGTTAGTTTACAAAACTAATAGAAAAAGTTTTTGCTTCAACTGTGCGCAACTATGAGCAAAACGCACTTAAAACGCGTTTTTCTCGAAACAGCTTTTTTCGACACGACTACATGATAACTCATATAGTTTTTAATATCTTTTTATGCATTATTTTTTCAAATTTTTGAAATCGCTTTATCTATCGTATGTCGAGCCGGATTTTCGATATTTTGATCTAAAAATTTTATAAAAAATAATTAAAGTGTAAAATTTATGACGAAAAAAAAATTTTTTTTAAACTGCCATAAATTACTTAATTTTTCAAAATTAAAAATTCCGTCCCGACATACTATAACTACAATTTTATTCTATTATATATTCTATTTTTCTTTTTTACTTTTGCAGATCAATCAACATTTGCTGGAGTAATCATACAAGCCATGGAGCAACTTTTTTTTCATGTTGTGGATGACGTGATTTTTTTATATATTAATTTTTGTAAAAATAACGTAAAATAAATTTTTTTTTTATAAAGTTTGAGGACCAATAATACGTTTGTAAGGCCTTAAATCTTGTTTGGCTTGTGTATGGGGATGATCGATGCCGTTTTCCAGCTTTGGGGTATAACGCCGCTATTGAGAATTGTTTTGTACAACCTTACAATTCGTGCTTTAGCCTTGACCAGAAGTTTTACCTTTGACACATTGCTGGCAGTTATCGAATTCTGAGAGTGATAAAGTCTCTTCTAAACCTAAGGCCTCTGAATTGGTAGTTGTGGGAGAGATCGCGCTTAAAACTTCCGCTTCATTTAGTTCAAGGTGGTTGATAAATGTTTATCCTCCGATACATCAGACCAACTTTGTGCGAAGCAGTTACTGATTTCCTGAGAACGGAATATCGAGCCTGCTAGTGTATTAATAAATGTTATTGCTTGCTTGACATGGTCACCAGTCAAACAACATTTGTTTGATTGAACTGAGATGAAGTCATTAAAGGATTTAAGCTTGCTCGATTTGAGTAACCTGCGCAATGTGGCGTTTGACTTTTTACAAGCGATTAGGTTGATTTGGTTAGGGTTTTTCTTCAAGGTTTTCCACTCAGTGACTTTGTTGTCTCTCAGGATGGATAATTCCAAATTCCACCATGCGACCGTGTGTTTACGTTTCTTTTGTGAAGACTGCGGGATGGATTGCTTAGCAGCACTACGAATAAACTTAAGTATGCTAGCAGCTTTCTTGTTTACAGAAGAATCAGGCGTACGGTTATAAAGATGGTAGTTAACGAATGTTTAGAAGTTTTCCCAGTCAGCTGAGTCTGTTTTAAATATTGGAGTGCATGCATTTGTTGTAGCAGTTTGGTTTTATTTCGGTTTGATTGTCGTGATGACGGGAAAATGGTCTCTGTAATGTAGATTGGAAAGCGCTTGCCAGATAATTTTAGGTAAAAGTTCAGGGGAGCAACATGTAATGTCTATGTGGGTTAAGGTGTTGTGTGTGGAGAAGTGGGTTGGGGAACTGTCGTTAAGGATCGATCTACAGATCTACTACTGTTCGTGGACGGAGAACCCCATAGTACACTCCATGCATTAACGTCACCTGATAGTATATGGGGTGGAAGTTTAACCTGCTGCAGTAGGTTGTCGAGATCGTACTTGGAAAAGTGTTGTTTAGGTAAGATGTAGATAGACAAAATAGTAATTTTAACCGAGAGTTTTAGCTCAACTGCAAAGGTAGTAAATTTGAAGTTAAGGATACGATATCAAATGGGATTATGTATTGCTTTTGAGTAGAACTCCAATGCTTTGCCTTGCAGTTGTGTTGTGTGAAAAATTTGAGAAGCACTCTATGTACCCTTTCGGAGGATGTGGATAGAATCCGTCAGGATTGTGTTCTTTTAAAAGTATGTTTAGCTCGTCATAGTTGTTTATATACCCTTTTACGTTTCAATGTAGAAGTATGAGAGCCATTACATATATTTTCACTATTAACAGTGTTGAAAGGGGAAGCAAGCTGACTTGACTCGACGAAGTACAAGGCCCGAGCTGCTGTGTCCATCCGCGTGCTGAGGGTTGTTAGGTTGATAGGCGCGACTATGCTGACCAGACGTCGAGCCAACGAGATTTCTTATGAAAACTGGTTGATCCGACCAATGAACAGCAGAGTCGCGTTTGGGGATATTGGTTAGATTATCGTCATCGTCATTGTTTTCATGGTGTATAAAATATTGATTAGTTGAGATTAGGTGTTTGGTTACTCTAGAGATAGGATTTTAAGTGAATGTAGGGGTATGAACAGTGTTATTTTGTGAAGAAAGTTGTTTTTGAATGTTGGTATCGATATGTTTAGTGTATGGTGTGTTGAAGTATATTTCTGCGTTGAATTTGCTTGAGTTTTGCGGTTTGAGTTGGATTGGGTGATTGGAGAAAAATTGGTTGGCTGTTTTGTGATGTGAGTGGGTGAATTGATTAATGATTTTGTGTTGTTGGATGTGTTGTATAGTTGTATAGTTCGTTGGTTCTTAATAAGCGAATAGGTAGGCGTAATTAATGGGGTACTACTGTTATCATCGCTTGAGTCATTTCTGACTCTTTCTTTCTGATGTACTTTTATTTTATAATCCCGCGCGCGCACCAAGGGTATATAAATACCCTTTTACTGGCTTTTTTCAGGGCGTGGGCGGGTCGTGTATTTGTTTGAAATTTAGGTGTATTAGGTTTCGATGTTTTTCCCAGAGCTGGTTGTCAAACTGGAGCCAGTACATCCTCAACCAGTGGGTCTTAGTACGCGCTAGTTGTTAGTTCGTTACATTTAGCCCAGTCAGCAACCACTCCAACATCAGAGTTATGCCTTCATATTAGAGTTGACGCCGACGGGATTTTCATATAACTACATACAAATTCTATGAAGACTTTTTCAGAGAATTGCCTCACACGGGATTCGAACCCGCGACCCTCTGCTTGAGGAGTCTATGTATATACCACTGCACCACGGCCACTTTAAGTTTGAAATGCCTTTCTTGCAGCTGCAGCATAAGACGAGTTGGTAGAGAGGGTCGGATTTTGTTCTCTAGATTTGCTTGGCTTTTGCCATGCCACAGTTGCGAGTGGTTTTTATTTTTATAATTTTTTTGCTGTTAGAGGCGTTTGCAACCTTAAGAGGAGGATGCACTTGTTAGGGTCGTGAGGAGGAGGGTTGCACGTTACACATGACGGATACCCTTTGCACCATTTGACAGTAACCAAGTAACTGCCAGTTCCGACACCTCTTTGGGTTGGGGAAATTTTCTTTAACTTCGAAGTTATACCACGCGGCGTCGATTGAGGTTAGGAACGGAAGCGGTTGAATGTAAATAGCTTTAGGCCATTTTCGCGTTGCTTACCTGATTCAGTTTTCTTGAATTTTTACACGTCTGTGACTCCTTTGGACTGCAATTTCTGAACTAGAAGGGTAGGTGCATATGCAATGCTCTTAGAACTGTTAAGTTGTTGGTGATTTGATCAAAAACAATAAGTTGCCTTCTCGTAACTACGAGATCTGTTCGTGAGAGTTACTTAACCGTTGATCGCTTTTTTAAGTGCGAAAACGCTGTATGAAGAGACTGGTTTACCGTATTTTGCTGGCAAGATCACTATAAATTTAGAGTTCTTTGTAGCAGATTGCAACGGAAAGTGTATATTTTTCCTTTTATGTTTGGGCTTTGACAATGAATCATTATCTGATACACTTAACCGAGTGCCCGAAATCACGTGTGTACCAGAGGCCATGACACTTATTGTTTGCACTGGATTTACTTTTTTTTTCACTCAGTTGTGACGATTTATGAACCCAGTGGAATGTAAGTATATATATTAAGTGGTAGTGGGCTTTTACCTATACAGAGAGAGAGGTCGATCAGAACACAGAGAAAGACAACTTGTCAGCTCGGCGGTCAGTCGATAACTGTTATTAACTTTAAGATTAGTGATCCTTCGGTATGTATCGGACGGTTCCAATTCTGGTTTGTATCGTAGTTTGGGTGTTTCCTTGATGAATTCTCAATTGTCTGGTTGTGGAAATTGATTAATGTGTTTTTAGCTTCAACTTGGATCATCTCGTGATATATTGTCCTTACCATACATTTTTTTAAATCTTCATTTGTGACTACAGATACGTAGTATTCTACGCTACTTTTAAACGAATTTATTGATATGTCACCCTGTCCAGTAAAGGTAGTCATGAAATAAAATATATTAACACTTTCTCAATATTGTCACGAGATAGCAGGATTTCTGTTATTAGTTTTTCTACGGTCGGAATATCGTATCTTCATCTGTTAACGTTATAATACTTGGTTTTGTCTTATGTTCATAAACTTTCACTGTTTTGATAAAAATATCAATATTTGTCTTGTTCTTTACACTTTACACTTTTATTCGCGCTGGTTTTGTCCATAAGCTAGTAACATGTAATGAGAACACTATATTTTTCCTTTACAATTTTCACGACGTGCTTTAGAGCTTTTTTTTCGTTTCTCTTGATAATTATTTTTAGAATTATCGGCCCGACTGCGTCACAAAGATAACGCGATTTCGCGATTACCATAAAAAAAAACTTTATTTAAACGAAGGGAAACGAACAGAACGAGAAATTAAACGATACACACTGTCAATTCTTACTTACTTTTTTATGCATAGTAGACATTATTGCATTCCCACTCGTATGCAGCTGCATGTATATTAAGTGACAAGCAAGCAAAGCTTGGAAACACGTTGTCTTTTTTAAAATTTTAATCCATAGAATTGTAGCTTGGGAACATCTCATTTGAATTTTATCTCTTGAAATTTTTTATTTCTTTTAAGGGGTTATACGAAGTTGCGAAGATGAAAAAAGACGCTTTTTTATAATTATTATTATTATTATTATTATTGAAAAAGTATTTTATGTTACAAAAAACAAAAGGTATAGGGACATTTAGCGGCAATATCTAAGTTTATAATGACCTTAACGAACTGTTAAAACATCGATCTGGTGTGTTCCTGAATGCGATCTCCTGAATGTCTTCCAAAAAAGGTGTTCGGCGGTGATTACGATATCTCCGGTTTAGTTCATCTGAAATGATAAAAACCCGAAAGATTGTTTTAGTGGATACTGTTCGTAAGTACTGTTCGCCGAGTTCGGACGTGTTTTCGTTTTGCTCCGCATTAAACTTTTAAATATAATTTATTTCTTCTCCTTCCATATCTCTACTTCTGCTATCAGTTTCACGACATTACCCCAAGTGCTGACTGTCTCTTTGGTTTTTTATTTATCCATTTATTTTTTATTTTTTTTATTTTATTTATTTATTTATTTTTTTTTTTTTTTGAGACTAACCTCAATTTTTCTTGCTCAATAACTGTCGCACTGCCACTTCTGATATCGGTTCCGCATATATTTAGTACATTACCCCAAGTGTTGATCAATTTTCCGATTTTTTTCTTTACCCTTTTCGTTTACTTTTGTTAAAATTGCCATGTCTTGCGAAATCACTAACTGCCCAATCTTTGATATCAATGTTGACTTTGTTACTTGTAAGGGAATCTGTGAAAAATCATTCCATGCAATTTGTGTCGGATTAAATAAAAGGAATACCGTATTCATCAAAGAGTTCTCTGATAACCTCCTATTCTTTTGTGATGAGAGCAAGATCATCTCGCTTTCGCACGTGTTGCTTGCTATAAAGTGCTTCAGTGAATCTAATGACTCTTCCTAAAAAAGTCTCACAAAAATGATTACGACGAACCAGTCGAATTTAGAAAGTAGTGTCAGTTACGCTGATGAATTAGGCAACTCGGTTCTGTCCTCAACAGATGCAATTAAGTCCAAGCTCACCAACATCGAAAAACAATCTGCAAGTCTGGTCGAGATGAATACTCCGATCAAGAAACTCAAAGCAGTTTGTTCCGCCCAAAACATCTCTAATCAAAAACTGCGAATCAATAAACAGCCTGCGTGAAGATCTTGAGACCCATTTTCAATCCACCTCAAAGAAACAACCATCTCTAATGCAGCCTGATCCAACGCTCGAATTAATCTTTGATAGAATCAACGGTGTTGGTGACGATCTGGCTGCAGCACAATCAACCATTTTCGATATCGAGAATCATATCGAAACGGTAAGCAACAAAATTGACAATTTACCAATCCACACACAACACCATTAGAATGTCCACTACAATACATCAATTTTGGCTGAATTACTGGAAACCGAAGTCGACCCATTTTCACCATCACCTCCTCGTCCACCACGGTTAAATAAATTACAAATTCTCCCGCTGCCCCTTCAATCCAAGAGACCGAAACACGCAAACATTTTGGTACAACATGAACACCTTCCGAATGGAGGCGTAGACTGGATAAAATCGAAACCGATAGGAGTACATTTTTCATCAAAGGCAACCCCGTAAACGCTGATATTTCTTGGACTACGAAATTCTTCGCGGACAAATACGGCATCACCATCAGCAATTGTGAAATGTTCCTGCCATCTCACCACAAAGGTAATCGAATGGATCGACACACCTACCAAGAAACAGGATAAAAAGAAGCTTAATTCTAAGTTACCTAATCCCGATTCCAACTCCCGTCCCAAACCGGACTCTAATAAAATACCGAAACCCGTCCCAAACCCGACTTTACGCCGAAAACCGTTTCCAGCTCCTGTTCCAAATCTGACCCTTATTGGAAATTTAAAACTAAAATCTTCCCTAATTTCACACCTCCCACACACAGCCTCCAATTATATTGCACCTGGAGCCTCCGTTTCACCCAAGCCCCCGCGTCAACGCGTTTCTTTCAAATTAACACCAACCGCTCACACTAACTCCTATGAAATTCCTAATAAATCTGCACATGCCCCAACTATCACTTCTTTCCCTTATTTTGATCTTAAAACCGGAGAGCTAAATATCCCAATTTCATCAGTTCTCATGTTATAGATCCCTCATCTGCAAATGTGTCTAAAGTCCCTTCAATTACCGCTGCTTCACCATTAATATCTCCGTCCACTCGCCCCTTTTTTGACCCCCTTTTGCCACCTGTTGTTAAAATAACTCAACAAACTTTTGACACAACAACATGACAAATCAGACACAGTTTTTTATGAGGGACAAACCAAAACAAGCGTCATGGTCTCCATACAGCAGGAAGGTCTCTCTACTGACCTTACAAGTCTGAGGAACTTATATATTAAGTTCCACGAGATTTTCAATATGAATCCCCAAAAAGTCTCAGACGACCTTGCTGCTTTCGGTAACTATTTGCATTTAAAAAGGATCTCACACCTCCAACGGAGCAGAGCTGACAACGACAAATTTTTTTGTCCCTAACGTGTTTCACCCATCCACTCCTACGACCTCTCGAAATAACCTTCCTCTTACCTTCTACTATCAAAACGTTAGAATCAGGAATTATTCCCCCCTAGTTTCAATATTTTTCGAGACGACGATCTGACTCGTCCAAATGAGGTCGAGGTATCCTACTGGCCATCCGCAACGACCTAAACTCTTCACCAATCGCTGTTTCTACTTCTTCTAAGATTGACTACGTTTCAATAAAGATAGCTCTCCCCAACGGCGTCCCCAACTATATGGGTAGACCTCATTTTCACCACTGTTCACATAAACTCCTCTGTCTCGCTCTGTCCCCTTTCACTATCGACCATTGATAACTTTCATCCACCACTTCTTCTTTCTCTTTTCCACCACTCTCCTATTCGTACCACCCCATCTGTAACCGCCTCCTCTTACGACTTTCATAAATCGAATTTCCGCAAAATCAACGCATATCTTAGTGAGTGTTCTTTTGATTTTGCCAATATGCCCCTAAAAAGTGCTCTCTCTATTTTTTACAAAGAATTATTCAATTCTATTTCTATGTCCCCTTTCGCGCAATAAGACTTTTTCTACGAGCCCCCCGTGGTATAATCGTAAACTTCGCTCTTTACGTAACAAGAGAAACAAATTATGGGCAGTTTTCCTCCAATCCAACTCTTTTGTTGACTAAATGGATATCTTCTAACCTGGATAATCGTTTTTATAGTGTTCGTTTCAGGTCTGTCCTATCGGCCCCTTTCTTGGCCACTTCAGGTGTTTCTCAGGGTAGTCACCTAGGTCCACTTCTCTTCATCTTAAATATTAACGATCTTGAAAGGGTCATTCAACGCTCAGCACTTTCTCTCTATGCTGACGATACCAAATTTTTTAAACCCATTTCCTCATAACATGACTCCAGTCTCCTTCAAATAGATCTAAATAGTTTTCCACCTGGTGCATCAAGAACTGCTTCGAACTCAATGTCACCAAATGTCAATCGATTACCTTTTCACGTAAGGGCACATGTCTACTCCCAGAATTTACGTTCTCCACTGTCAACCTATATTATGCGACAGGGAACTTAATTTCCGCTCGCATATTGATGAGATAATTACTAAAGCAAACTCATCACTTGGCTTTGTTAAAAGATGGTCCAAAGAATTCTACAACCCGTATGTGACCAGATCAGTATACATCACTTACGTTCGCCCTCTTCTCGAGTACGATAGCCAAGCGTGGTGTCCCTTTCAACGAGTTCATGTATCCCGTATTGAGAGGATCCAGCGTCGTTTTCTTCGATTTGCTCTTCGAGGTCTACCTTGGAACGATACTCTTATCTTACATCCCTACCGAGACCGTCTCAAACTCATTAACTTGAATACCCTTGAGAAACGAAGGGACGCAGCTGACTTTCTTGTCTCTTTGCAACTCCATTTTCTTTAACACTAACCTTATCCGTATGCTGCGTAAGGTAAACTCCGACCTCTCCGTTTTCGATTTTAATCGCAGCACACTTTCCCTCAAATTCGATCTCCTTCACCATCCCTAGCTTTAAGCCCTAGTGATAAGTTCCACATATTGCTAATCCGTATTTTTTTATTATTAGTTTTAAGTCATAGTTTTTAAGCTTGTATTAAGCAAAATAAATGGGGGCGTTATGAGATATTGATCGAAGGTATAATCGAAAATTTGAAAAATAGAAATAATTATCCGAAATCTTATTCCTTCGATCAATCCCTGAGGAATATATCAGAGAAAGTTGTGTTAAAATTTCAGACCGATTAGTTGAGCTGTTTTTTTTTAGAAATCTTGATCACCGGCTTCGAAAACATGGTTTTGAGAAAAACGCTTTTAAAGTATTGGAATGAGTTTACACATAGATAAATGTTTTTTTTTTTTAGAAGGGCCATAAGCAGCTTCTAATCTTCTAATATCTCGAGTTGATGTTGTCTACGAGCCATCCTTTCTCTCGCGTACTCCCTTGCACTCTCAAGTCAGAGATTATAACAAGCTCTGCATCCTCTTTTTCGATATAGGCATGGGCTTTGGACCCAAATTGAAGTTGTACCTTCATTGAAGGTCCCGGCAGCGATGCAAGCTGCTATTTCAACAATTTTTAAACCATTTATTTTGCATATCAACTGATTATAGCTCTCATTGTTGTTTTGCGTAATACACATCTTTCCAATAATTTTATATCACTGCGATCTGTTTAAATTGGAAAGATAGCTAATCAGATAGATAATCATGTTTATAAAGGGATAACCTCTGAAGCTCGCGCTTCTCCGAACGGAAACCTTTCGTGTTGAGGATTTTCATTAGTTGAACAATAATGATAATAAGTTTTCCATATTGCATTATACATTTTTTTATCAGAATCACAGTGTCTCCTGATTGCCAAGCCGTAATAAATTGTCAACTTATCGATCATTTTACCAATGAGTTTACCTTTTCCACCAAGTACTTTTTTTGTATTTTTTTTATTTTTTTTTTTTACTTTTTTACAGTTTCAGTAGCTTTACTATATTTACACACATGCGGTGTCGTGAAACCATTCTCTATTCAACATGTCCAATACATTCTTTTTTGGCCACTTCAATATCACTATAAGGCATATCACGCGTGTCTCTTATCAAACTGCTTAGTCATTTTTGGTCAGTATTGTTTGGCAAGTCATCATGGAAAGACTCACACCACAACAGCGTGTTCAAATTGTTCAGCTGTATTACGAAAATCAGCGTTCTGTGAGAAATGTTTTTCGTGCGATTCGAGGAACTTACGGTGCACATAATCGACCTACTGAAACCACTATTGCCAATACCATTCGCAAATTTGGGTCCCAGTTTACATTAGTGGATGATGCTCGCACGGTTAGACCACTCCAGCACGTAGTGAAGAGACTAGCAGCTGTAGCTGAGAGTGTACGCGAAGACCGTGACGAATCGATTCGTCTTTGTTCTCAGCAGCTTGACTTGGCGTATTTTACGTGAGGAATTAAAGCCAGGCGACATGAATTTGCGTCATATTTTCAGTGAATGGGCTTTGGAAAAACTCAATGAAAATCCGGAGTTTTATCGTGAAACTTTGTTTAATGATGAAGCCCATTTCTAGCTCAATGAATAAATAAACAAAATTGCCGTATTTGGGCTGATGAGCAACCCGAAGAATACCAAGAGCTACCGTTACATCCATTAAACACAACGGCATGGTGTGGTTTGTGGACTGGTGGAATCATTGGTCCATATTTCTTAAAAAAGAGGCAAATCAGAATTTTACCGCCGATTTAAACCGTTATCACGCCATGTTAACGGACTATGAGCTTCCTGAAAGCGTATGATATCGGTGAGCTCTGGTTTCAACAAGGTGGCGCTACGATCCATACAGCGCGTGAAACAATGGACATGTTGAGAAATCATTTTGGTGAGCACTTAATTTCACATTTTGCTACAGTAAATTGGCCGCCTAGATCGCGCGATATTTTTTCTATCGGACTACTTTTTCTTGGGATATGTAAAGTCTAAGGTCTTCAGGAATAAGCCAGCTACGATTGACGCTTTGGAAGCCAACATTGCTCGTGTTATCCGCAAGATAACACTATGCTCGAACGAGTCGCCCAAAATGGGATCTTCGAATAGAACACCTCAGACGTAGTCGTGGCCAAGTTGAATTCAAATTTAAAGTCAATTTAATTGAATTAAAAACGTAAAACTGAGAACAGAAAGTTAAAACTAAACACACAACTGTACAACATGGCAGAACTGTTTGAAATGATGTTCACTTATTTCGTATAAGAAATAACTCAAGTTAGTCATCAGGAAGAAAATGGACTATGCATAAGGTCATTTAATACCTGGCAATAAGAAGGAAGAAATGAGGACCTGTTACTCCGATTTGTGCTCTGTCTACTTTTTTAACAGTCCTTACAAATATGTGTATATCTATATATTCTATTTAAGTACTAACTTAAAATGTTAGTAAAAGTTAGAGCCATTTTTTGGGGCTCTGAAAACTAAAACCTAACACCAATGCCAAAAAAAAAAAAATAAAAAAAAAAACCATGTTGATCAATAAGGTGTGTTGTGAATGTTAGTGTCGGGACTTTTCGAACTATAAGTTTATATGTGTATTTATTTGATAAGTAGCTTAAAATTAAAATTATGAGCAAACTGGGGACAGCCAGTGCAGCTAAGGCCTTCAGCTATGTTGTTGTGATTTAAATTGCTTTGTCTTAGCAATTATATTGATTGTTTTATGTATTGTTCATAAGGGTTAGATAATAGTTGTTCTTGGTTGTTTTAGGAAAGGAATCCTTTTCTTTCGAACAGGATATGATGGATACTAAGATGACATTGCTTACAGTATAAGTAGCGAGATGATTTATGATTTATATCAAATTGATTTTGGGGAATTGGTAATTGCACCACAAAAGGATAAGGAGTCGGAGCAGATAGTAAATTTTTTGTTTTAACTTTTGATATACTAGATTGCATTTAATATTGTAATTTTTTCAAGTATGAAAGAAATGATTATCTCATTTTTAGATGTAACCTTGAAGTTGATGTCTTCTATTCAGGAGCCATCTGTGTATGTGAAGGAGTAATCGCTTAAGCTTTTCTTGAGTTCAAGGAATCGTGCTCGAAATATGCTTTTTTTTATAATCCCGCGCGCGCACCAAGGGGATATGAATACCCTTTTACTGCCTTTTCTTCAGTGCGCGGGCGGGTTGTGTAATAGTTTGAAACTCAGGTGTATTAGGTTTCGATATTTTTCCCAGAGGTGGTTGTCAAACTGGAGCCAGTGCATCCTCAACCAGGGGTCTTAGTACGTGCTACTCCACTCCAATCTAACATCAGTGTTATGCCTTCATGTCAGAGTTGACGCCGACGGGATTTTCATATAACTACATACAAATTCTATGAAAAGACTTTTTCAGAGAATTGCTTCGCACGAAATTCGAACCGGCAATCCTCTGCTTGTGGAGTCTATGCATTGTTACACCACTCTGGGTGAGTCTGCTCCTTCGTTTACAACAGTAAAATTTCGGGTTGCTGAGTTTAAACGAGGCCGTACGAGCTACCAAGACGAGTACCGCAGTGGTCAACCAAATGAGGTGACGACTCCAGAAATGGTGAAGAAAATCAACAAAGCTGTACAGGATGATCGTCGATTGAAAGTGCGCGAGCTAGCAGACATTGTAGGCAATTCAATAAGTGCGGTACATTGCATATTATTTGAAAATTTGGACATGAGAAAGCTATGTGCAACATGGATGCCGCGTTTGCTCACACTCAAGTAAAAACAGTGTCGTGAAGATGTTTCAATCGAGTCTTTAGCGAAGTTTCACAGCAACAAAGCAGAATTTTTGCGCCGTTTCATAACGATGGATGAAGCATGGGTCCATCACTTTACACCCCTGACAAAAAAACAATGAAAACAATGGATTCAAAAGGGAGAACCGGCTCCAAAGAGAGCGAAGAAGACCGTTTCATCTGCAGGCAAGGTCATGGCGTCGATTTTTTAGGATGCGCGTGGGATAATTTTCATTGACTATCTTGAAAAGGAAGAACTATCAACGGCCAGTATTATGCTAACTTATTGCGACGTTTGAGTGGGGTGAAAAGTAACCTTTGGAATGAAAAAAAAAATTCATTTTTTTAAATGTTTTTTTTTTTTTTATTTTACTCAATACTATATAATCCCCTTTTAGTTTGATTCACTTATTCTAGCGACTTTCTAACTTGATCCTGTCCGAAAAGTAACTTTCCGGAAGGTCTGCAAAATGCTCATCTGTGGCGTCGATGATTTCCTCGCGTGATCCGAATTTTTTATTGATGAGCCATCTTTTGAGGTTTGGGAAGAGATAATAGTCCGAGGAAGCTAAATCTGGCAAATACGGTCATTGATTTTAGCCGTGGTTGCGATGCTCTTGTGCGCCGGTGCATTGTCTTGCAAAAACAAAATTTTTTTCGCTACATGTGAGGCAGTTTTGCAGTGATTTCGGTCTTCAATCGCTTCAATAATGCACAGTAATACTAGCTATTGATGGTTTTTAATTTCTCGAGGTAGTCCACGAAGAGTATGCCATAACAATCCCAGAAAACCTTCGCCATAACTTTTCCGACCCATCGAGCCTCCATCGGCCGTTTCGGAGAACTCGTTCCGGTTTCAGCCTATTGCCGGGCACTCATTCTGTTCTCTGGTGTGTAATAGTGGATCCAAGTTATGAAACTTGGATGACAACAGTTATCAATCGACGCCAAAAGTCCTCCCGATTCCGTATCAGCAAGTCCAAACACTTTTGAAGTGCTCTCGCGTTCGTATTTTTGGTCAGGAGTGAGCGGCAAGATAACTTTTTCATACGCAGAATATTTTCTAAAATATGGCGTGTGCGCTTAGTACTAATCTTTGTGGTATCTGTTAGCTCGCGCATCTTCACTTTCCATTTAGCCAACACCATTTCATGTATTTTTTTAACATTGTCCTCTGTAACCGCATCGGAGGGCCTGACGCTGCGGACTTGATCGGTAGTGGAGTTGCGGCCACCACGAAATAATATTTATCCAACTTTTCTGTTGTTTCCTTCGCTGTTTTGCCTCTCAAAAAATAATGTTTTATGAGAGAACGAAAATTATTTGTGTCCATACTCAATATGATGCCAAACATGTCAACAACAAAGCTAAAGACAGTATCGCACTGAAATTTGGCATGTCTGTCTAAATATGAACGATATTCAAGGCACCGCAACCTTTTTTGTAGTAGCAGCGCATTCTGGCGGTCAAGGAGGTTACTTTTCACCCCACCAAGAAATCAAGCAAAAACGACCGCATTTGGCTAAGAAGAAAGTGTTGTTTCACCAAGACAATGCACCAGCTCATAAAACCGTTATTGCAATGACCAAAATTAATGAATTAAAGTTTGAATTGCTACCTTGTGCACCCTATTCGCCAGATTTGCCCCCTCGGATTATTTTTTGTTCCCAAACTTGAAAAAATGGTTCAGTGGCCAAAGATTTTCCAACGATGAAGAAGTGATGTCGGCAGTTACTGGCTATTTTGAGGAGCAAGACAGTTTTTATTTTAAAAAGGATATCGAACTTTTTGAACATATCGCTGAGAAAAGTGTATAGAGCTGAAAGGCGATTATGTTGAAAAATAAATACTTTCTTTTTTTTCCAAAAGTTTTGTGTTTTCTTTGTTGGGTCGGGTACTTCTGGGACCGCCATCGTATTGCCGTTTTCCTCTTTGTCATAAATTAAATTACGTATCTGATGATGTTGCGTCCCAAGTTTCATGATTTGAACTGGTCAATTATAGTATGTACACCGATTTTCTCAAAAGCTTTTGCAATGTCAAGACATAAGGAAGAGATGTTTTTTTTTTAATGTCTATGTATCGTAGAGGAATAATTACGTATTTGCCTTTTTGCAGCTGGATGTGGTTATTGTCTCCGTTTCGAGTCTGGAGTCGAATCTTTCGACTCCCGTCTTCATTTTGTGCCCGTTACCGCTTCCTTAGCCCTGTTATCGTCCTCATCCCGTCATCATCCCCATCGCCGACGATTCATAAAGCGTTTTGATCGATTCGGAACGGATGTTTTCAAAAACGTCATACTAACAAAAAAAACTGCATTAGTTGCGTTCAATAATGTCATCAGTTAAACCTATTGTGTGAAGTACTCTGTCGTACATAATATTCCATAATAATAATGGTCCTAGTACTGTCACGCCACCTACCTTGGTTCGAATCCCGGTAGGATCACAACAGCAAATTTTCAAAATCGTCATTACCCATTCAAAAAATTCACAAATTGAGAAACACAAATGAGTGCGAGAAGCTAGGGCTTGGCCCAAACCGGACTGTCGCGCTATTTATATTATTTATTTATTATTTTTTAGTACTGATCCCTGTGGATCATTGCGGAGACACTATAAAATTTGATACCACCTTTTTTGATATTGAAGCTGCCTATTGTTGGGATAGCTTTTTACTATCTTAATGAATGGGTAGGGTACTTAATTTTTTTTTTTTTTGCTTTTTTTATATTAATGTATAACATGTTAAAATTTGAAGTGGATTGGAGTAAAACTAACGGAGATATATGAATTTCTAGTAGCTTCTAGAAAGTTACTTTTGTTTATTTAGGCCCAAATTCTCCCTTCTTAGAAGAGTCTGCGAACGTAAATGTTTATACCTGTGCCTCAAAAACTCTATGTTGATAAGAAAGTAAATAGTGTCCATTCTTGTTACGGATAACCAGCTTACGGAGTTGAAGGCATTTTTAACAGTGTTACCACTGCGCAATATTCCTTGGTGCCCCATCGCCATCTTTCCCCTTCTATCGGTTTAGTCGCATGTTTACTACCGTTTTTATGGCAGTTTTTATGGAGTTTGCGATTTAATAAAGATCCTTTTTCCTCAGCTGCTGACAGTAGTCTCTCATAAATTATACGTTTCAGAATCTTGCTCAGGATATCTAAAAGACATATTGGTCGATATGAGGATTGTCCACCTGGTGGCTTATTTCCCTTTGACAGGAATACCAATGCTGTTTTTTCCATGGGTCAGTCAAAATACCTTCCTTATGACATGTTGTCCTGGTATGTTGTTATGAAAATGTCTTGTCTCTTTTGGACAGCTGCTTTTACGGCCTTATTTGGAATTCCATCGGGTCCAGGTTCCTTATAGCCCTTTACTTTTGCCATCACCATCCTATATGCAGTACGCCAAGGATTTAGATCAGCTTCATTACACAACCGCCTAAAGTGTATCGCTTTACTTACTTTGATCGTGCGGTTCTTGCCCGTCTAAAAGAGTTAGGGTTCTATATTATGTCTGTTTGTTAGGGACCGAACATTGCATTTACACCAAGGGTTTCACCTATTAAGTCCTTTAACAGTTCGGTTTTGTTACCCGTTCGCTTCAGTTAGAAAAGTAGGTCGCCTTTTAGTGTTTGTCTGATCCTAGCTTTAAAGCAAAATATTTACGTCTCTAAGTATTATTGGTAGACACCATACTTGTATTAATATATTGATGTATGCCGATTCTTTATTTAAGTTGTAAGTTTTTGAATTTTGTAAATGCTTAGAAAAAAATTATAAACAATATAAACAAAAGTGATCTAGTCACAATAATTGTATAGAAATTTAGTGTTCAACAACCAATTATGTCCAGGTTAATAAACCGTTTTCATTCGTCAGCTGGCTTGGTAACAGTTCTTGGCGGAGGTAGGCCCCGAAAAACCACCAACCGTGAAGAGCACGGTCTGAAAATAGCGTCCTAAATTTATATATTTCCAGAAGGTTAAACCAAAGACGAGCTAGTGAGATGGGTTTAAAAGACGAACTGATGAGGTGGGTTTATCTTCATACAGAAGTGCGAAGAAACATTTCATTTCTCCTAAAAATCGGAATGAGTTTGCGAGCGCGCATGTTGGCTGAACTGTTTCCAAATATATTTTCTCGGATGAGTCCTAAAGGGTTCAGATGGTTTAAATCGCGTACGAACACCAAAAATTCAACACTTTGATATGCTTTTCCCACTAGGCTCGTCTCACCATTATGTCATATCAAGTAATTTCTCGCACACCCACCAAACAGTTAGAGAAAAGATTCCTTAAGTAATCGTATAGCAACACGAGGAAGCCAATTGTAGCGGACTTAACAGCCTCTTTTAACTGGTCGTTATGTTTCCTCGATAAGGACCTGGATGCTGATATGATCATAGATATTATTTTCTTTGGTATTAGATGCTTTATCCCTGATCGGATGAAGAGTATCAAATCAAAAGAAAACGCGTGGTAGGATTCGGTCTGTAAAAGGACTGTCAGGGTTAGAGAAATGTTTTTTCCGATCCTACAAGACCAACCGAACAGAGGAGAACCGAAAAATGACTGCAACGCCTTTCTTAAGCGTGTGAAATTCAAAAACGACCAACAACTGAGGCAAAAAATACTACAATGTCCCAAAAGTAGTAACCGTTTGTGGTCTTTGGTCAAAAACATTAGAAATTCCTCATTTCAACCCAATGTTGCACTATTTTCCAAGGTCATGGAAACGTTGACAAACCGTCAGCTCATGAATTATCTTGAAACGCGAAAACTTCTCAATGACCGGCAGTATGGTTTTCGCATCAAAAGGTAAAAGTGGAATCAAAGCGTACATCAGTCTGGCGAAAGTAAAATAGTTGCACTTGATGTTTCTAAGGCACCAGGCTCTGTTTTAGATACTGGATTAGATACTACCTTTCGTTTCAAGTCTGACATTCACAAAATAAATGCTTGTGTACACCAGGGCTCCGACAGCAGAACGTCTCCGACACACTTTAATTTTCATTAATGAATTCTTGTCTGCTACGTTTAACCCAATATATTCCTTTGCTGATGACAGTACTCTCTGCTTTTCATATTCGTCCCCGGACTCACGTTCCTGCTTTTCGTCTGTAGAACGGGGACGACAGCGTATATTCAGCCCATTAAACTCCGATATGAACAGAATAACTAATTGGAAAAATGAATCGTCTAAAACGGAAAACTTTCCATTCTAAGTATGTGTATCAGTGACAACTTACGTTATCGTATTCGGTGTCATCCAAAATGCTGTGAAAAGTCTAGATTCCCTCAAGCCTCAATAAATAAGGTATTTATTCGCCCAAAATTAAAGTTCAATGCCCGCATCTGGTCAGGTGCTTCTAAAACATCTCTGCAACTGTTAGATGGCTATTAAAACCAAGCGATAATAATCACAGGTGATACTAATATCAGTTAGCGAATTGACATCATCGAATATCGACGAAATGTCAAAATATGCCGAAAGTGCCATTTCCATTAATTAAAAGAAATAAATAAATAAATAAAAATATTTAGCACCTAAAACACGTCTGATCAAAACAAATTCTCGTAACAATGTAAAGTATATAACTCACTACATTAGAATAAACAACAAAAATTTCATAAGGGTATACACAGAGGCTTTCTGTGATGTTTTCTTACTTGGGAGAGAGCTGGGCTTGTACAAATTAGGTGGAAGATTGTCACCTCTTCCTTGTCGTACATGCAGCTTCTGTACAATTCATTGTTGCTTATAATGCATGATTGCCTATAAAACAGTGTCCACTTATGACACCTATCCACCTTTGACAAGACTTGTTTTGTCGGGAGACATGTTGACCCAACAGTCCACCTAAGGTTTATATTTCTTTTAGCAACCAGCTTTAGTATAGGTTGATTCATCGTCAGGTTTGATTTTCAATAGGTTTTTTTTGACAGATCACGCATGACTCCTATCAAACTGTTTTGTCATTTTTGTTCAGTATCGTTTGGCAAGTCATTATGGAAAGACTCACAACACTGTTCAGCTGTAATACGAAAATCAGCGTTCTGTGAGATATGTTTTTCTTGCGATTCGAGAATCTTACGGTACGCATAATCGACTTACTGAAACCACTATTGCCAATACCATTCGCAAATTTGAGTCTCAGTTTACATTAGCGGATGATATTCGACCGGTTAGACCACATCCAGTACGTAGTAAAGAGACTATAGCAACTGTAGCTGAGAGTGTACGCGAAGACCGTGACGTATCGATTCGTCGTCGTTCTCAGCAGCTTGGCTTGGCATATTCGACAACTTGGCGTATTTTACGTGGGAATTCGACAAAATTCAACTTGTACAAGAATTGAAGCCAGGCAACTTGAAATTGCGTCATATTTTCAATGAAAATCCGGTGTTTTGTCGTGAAATTTTGTTCAGTGATGAAGCCCATTTCTGGCTCAATGGATACGTTAATAAACAAAATTGCCGTATTTGGGCTGATGAGCAACTCGAAGAATACCAAGAGCTACCATTACATCCATTAAAAACAACGGCATGTTGTGGTTTATGGGCTGGTGGAATCATTGGTACATATTTATTCAAAAATGAGGCAAATCAGAATGTTACCGTCAATGGTAACCGTTAACGCGCCATGTTAACGGACTATGTGCTTCCTGAAAATCAAGCATATGGTCTTGGTGAGCTCTGGTTTCAACAGCACTTAATTTGCTACGGTAAATTGGCCGCCTAGATCGTGCGATATCACACCTTTGGACTATTTTCTCTGGGGATATGTAAAGTCTCAGGTCAGGAATAAGCCAGCTACAATTGACGTTTTGGAAGCCAGCATTACTCATGTTATCCGCGGGGTACCACTATCTTTGCTCGAACAAGTCGCCCAAAATTGGACCTTCCGAATGGACCACCTCAAGCGTAGTCGTGACCAACATTTACATATCATTATTAAAAAGTAAAGCCATGAATTGTTCTTTTAAACGATAATAAAAATTTTAAGTTTACTTTTATTTTACATTATAAATCAATCCTCACGATGAATCACACTTAATTAGTTTGCGCGTAGCGATAAGAATACCAAATCTATCTTTTTCAGGTACGATAGGTAGAGTGGTTCTAGTTTTGGCGATTTAGTAGACCAACATTATAGTCAATGTTAATCCAGTGCCACGACGGGAGTAGTACGTAAGGCTCCACTGCAGAGACATGCAGTCATGTGGAATGCATGAACGGTTATCAAAGAGTAAACCGTGTACAAGTGTGATGAATCGAATATTTAGCGGGACTTAATTAAAAAAATGACATGCACAAAAGTCAAGAAAAATGAGTTTTTCTCACAGCTTAAACCTCCTACGTAATAACTGTGCTCTTTTTTTTATTAGGGCATAGTGCAACAACAAAAAAATTATCGCAAAGTTGAAATTGTATGTAATAATTCTTTGGTATGAAAGTCAGCCTGAAGAGCACGTGTTTATTTCATTTTTTAAGTGGTTCGCGTGTATTCTATTGAACGCGTTTTTTGTTTGTTGAATAAGTAAATTATCATTAAATATAAAAGTAAGTTGTTTACCATAGTTTTATGAAGTGTATTTTGTTAATATTAGAGGGGAATGAAATGAAAAATTAATAGATAAAATATGTGTTCTTGATTTTCATTAGACGAAAAGTATAGTTGTTCAGTGTTATTTGTTGAAGACTGTGTTTGTTATGAAGCCTTGTATATGTATAGTTAAACTGCGTTTAAACTTTTTGGACACAGGTGCGACACCTATACCAAATTTTTCGTTTTTTAAGATGTCGACTGAAATTACGAAAAAGCTAATTTTTGATATTTGGATCTGTAAAGTCAAAATTAAGCGCTTAGATGCTGTTTTTTTGTTTTGTTATGGATTGCTCTAGTAATATTTCCTTTTCCGAAGCAGCAATAAAGTCAATTAAATCAACCTTGAAAACTTTATGTTTGAGATTTGACGAAAGATGGGGCAAAAGTGGTCGGTATAGAGAGCGCTTCGAAAATACAAATGGAATCCTAACATTCCCACAACATGTTTTAGACGAAATGCTTCCATCATCTCCTTCAAGTAGGAAGACCGAGAAAAGCTTTGATGAGTGCTGTAAAAAAAGCATGAAGAAAAAAATAGAAACCATTTTAGATTCTTGTAGCGTTAAAGAAATTGCATTTTCTCATGAGAAAGGATGGAAAAAGAAATACTGCTAACGCAGTGAAACGATTATCAAACCGAGGTTTGATTGATTGATTTAAAATTTTTATTAGTAAGGTTTAATTGTGAGGAAAACACTAGAAACACATACTTCTGGGTTTTACCAATATCTGCAGATGACGCGTTATCATTGATCACGGACATACAGCTTTCCACTCATCAATACCTAATATTACGTCAAAAAATCAACAACACTGTTCCCAATTTGCTGCCATCGTATTACAAAATTAAAGAAGCTAAGACGAAATGCTATTCAAATGATAAAACTGTGAGCAAACCCTCGCATAATGTCGATTACAAAGTTTAGTAAATCACAGCCTTGAGCGTTTGCGTTTAGCTCAAAAAGATGCTTTAAATTCTGTTGCTGATTTAAAAACGGGTCTAAAAGAACTATCCGTATTTGATGAATGATGGGTTGTGATGAATAGGGTTGTGATGGTGCTCAACAAAGATTTTCGCCTGGTGATCATCCCGATGAAAATCTTTTTTGCATCTCTATGGTTCGGATCCAGATGTATTTCTTAAAAGAGTACTTTGGTAAAACACAGCCCCGTCATCAACCAGATACTGTCGCCCTTTTAAACTAAATTTTTCCAAGGAAACAACTGTACTGATCAAGTTTGAGGTAGAATCAATTCAACAACAAATTAAGGCCATACTACCTGTTGATATTAATAATGATAACTTCCATGTCATAATTTTTTATTAACTATGATTTTTTATTAACTATGATTGATGGAAAAGTTTGCACTGCTTTAACATATTATCTTTTATAACGTCTTCAAACCTTCCGAAATGAACAATTTAGCTAATCTTTCAAGAAAGCATGTGAACCAAAATGTCATTTGTATTAAGTCCGCCTCACTCCTGAATACGATTTATGGAATGTAACCTACAAATAGCGATTAGATTAGATTAGATATAAAAGTTTGGCAGATAAGAGAATAGGAAAGGAAAGAAAAAGTCAGGGCTAGAAAAAAATTAATCCAAGAAAGATTTAGGAGCGAAACTGGCTTGTTGGTTGATATGCCAACTCAACAGTCTGGTAATACTAATGATGGAAACATGGCTAGAAGATTCTTTGGAGATGAAGAAAAAACTGTAAGGTTAGATAAAGAAGTCATCAAGAAGTTTCATACAATTTAGAGGTTATTGGGTATGGGTTTCCAATTGATACAGATGCGTTTGAGAGTTATTCAAAAGAAACACGGGAAAAAAATTAATGTTAATGTCTCGAAAATTGTGTTCCTATGTTTAAATAATTTACTATATTCAATTCTATGAACAATTCCAATAAAAAACCAACATACTTGAACAAACACATTTATTTGTGAGCAATATTAGTTTAATCCCGCTAAATCAGCGGCTCGTCATACTATGCGCCGAGTGAAAATTCGCGAGTTGGCTGAGATATCATGCATCTCAACTGAAAGCGTTAGCCATATCCTGCACGAAATTTTGGACATGAGAAAGCTGTCCACACGATAGTTGCCTCGTTTGCTCACGCTGGAGAACAATCGCAATCAGGAGACCACTTTAATTTTGCCTGTACAGAATATTTCATGAAAAAAGTCGATGAGTTTGGAACTAAACATTGCCCGAAAAACAGTTTTTGCTTGTACAGAATATTTCATGAACAAGTCGATGAGTTTGGAACTAAACGTTGCCTGAAAAACAGTTTTGAACTATTTGCATAAGCCTGAATACAAAAAGAAGCTAGATATTTGGGTACCACATGAATTGACAGTGACGAATTGAATAGATCGAATTTCCATCTGCGAATAATTACTGATACTTAAAGAAATCGAGCCATTTTTGAAGAGATAGATAATAGGGGATGAAAGTGAAAGTCATATACGATGATAATACGCGAAAAGAAACGTGGTGCAAGGTGGATGGAGCTACACAAACGTTGGCAAAGCCTATGTGTATTTGGTGGAATTGGATATGAAACATTTAAATTTTTAACAAGTGTACAGGTAACAATTAGTCTTTTATAGTACCATAACAATTAGTGTACAGTGACCATAATTAAAAAGACGAAAAATAGTACACTCTTCGAATTTGTGTCAAAATGCCCCAAACTTTATTTTTAACATAATTTTTTTAAATTTCTCCATATAATAGTTACATATATTACAAGACATGCTTGTATATTACAATTATTCATACTTATTTCAACTATGAATAGCTTTAAGAAAATCAGATTGACCACTGAGTCAATTATAATAATCAGTACATGACATTTCGACATTCATTTTAAGTTGAAGAATAGCCTCCAAAGTATCAACTTTTAGCTGCGTTCTTTTCAGCCGACCAATAATTATTAACTAAAGAAAAAACTTTCAACTGGAGCAAATGTGCCAGGCAGTGATAGCACAAACTCTACGAAATACAATAAATTTTTAAACAATTTGGGGGTCGCCGGGGTGTAGTGGTATATGCATAGACTTCTCAAGCAGAAAGTCACGGGTTCGAACCCCGTGCGAGGCAAACCTCTGAAATAGTCTTTTCATAGAATTTGAATGTAGTTATATGAAAATCCCGTTGGCGTCAACTCTGACATGAAAGCATAACACTGATGTTGGAGCGGTTGCTGACTGGGCTAAATGTAACGAACTAACAACCAGCACGTACTAGGACTCACTGTTTGAGGATGCACTTGCTCCAGTTTGACAACCACCTCTGGGAAAATTATCGAAACCTAATACACCTGAGTTACAAATTATTACACCACCCGCCCGCGCCCTGGTGAAGAGCCAGTAAAAAGGTATTCATATCCCCTTGGTGGGCGCGCGGAATTATAAAAAAAAAAAAACATTCGTATTACTTAAACAAAGTTCAAATATTTCTGCCCATCGATCTCTGACTGATTTTTTGGTAGCACTCCATTCAGAAAGCTTTCGAATCATTAGAAATTCCTTCAAATGGCCATATTCGTCAATCAGGCAAGATTCGCTGATACTAATATTTGGAAATTTTTTTTTCATAAATAAGAAAATTAGCTGCCATTTTTTCCCAGATAGGCGCCCGATTTAGCGATGTTCAATTTTGATTTTTTGATTTTGATAAAAAAGTTCGACAGGTATATAAAAGTCTTGCTCTGAAACATCTCCCTCATGGACAAGAGAAGATAGTACTGTTTTTGTCTGCATCCCAATCAATTTGTCCCTTTTTCGAAGATTCAGTGACGTAATTAACTCCTTCACTGTCGGAACTACCTCCACTGCCGGAACTACCTCCACTGCCGAAACTACCTCCACAGCTGATGTATCCTGTCCTCCAATGTTCAGCACTACTTGATGAAGACCAAAGCTTTTCCCATGAACAAAACCAGCCAAAAATCTGACTTTTTGGATTGTTAAAAAAATTTCGGACTGCAATATGATTTCAGGCCAATAAAAAGCTTCAAAATTCTTTCTAGGGATGGAGTAAGGCTTAACCATATTGTTTTGCTGGATGAAAGTAGTTGTTTACCATATATTCCATTTCTACAAAAATTCTGGAGGGATTCCGTACGCACGGTGTAAATATAAAAATGTTTGTAGATTTTTCGAATTTTCGTTCGTCATCAACAGGTAGAAAATCCGAAGCGAATTCAATGCTGTTATCTAAAATGTGGGTCACGGATCCAATTAGAAGTAAATCTCGATATTAACTGTTTTAGTTTGCAATATATGTTTTCCTTTACCTTTCCCTTTCCAGCAAACCACAAAAGTTGGTATTGGTGTTGTCTGCGCACAGGGCAATGACTATGTTCATTAGTTATAAAAACAAATGGATAACAAAATTGACTTTCGAAAGACATTTTTTAACGTTTACAATAAGCTATTTTACCGTTTAATTCAAATTTCTTAATAGTTTCCAGAAGAGCTTCGTGCAATATCTCTGCAGTTTTACTTGAACTCCCTTTTTAGATGGAAGCATCTGACCAATGCTGAAAACAATTTGGGCTTTCATGATTCGAGCAATCCACAGACAACGTTACAAAGTGTGCCCGAGTGACATCCATTCGCACATCTTCCATAGCTTTGGGAGATAAAATTTCTGTCACTATAGCTTTAGATTTTGTTCTAGTACATGCAAATTTTTTCTCGAAACAAAGCTTAACAAGCTTAGATGCGCAATCCATGGACCGGAAGCTTTAGTCATGTCGAACAGTATGGTAGGATAAAATCCCCCCTTTTGCTGCTAATTCCAAATCTTTCGAACTTGCTGTTGATGATATAAAAAAAACTTGGCTTATAACTGAAGCTCTGTCATTTTGCACATGTTTACAATACGTTACATGCTGTGTAATTTGCGGTCTTCCAGTGTTCGAAATGAAGAAAGTTATTTTACACTTTTAGCAATACACTCCACCAATATTATATCCTTTATGAAGTCTTTTCTCTAAGAACAGAAATTCTTTTGTTAGTATATCATTAAATGAACATTTTCGTATAGGGCTCACCTTAATTTGTTACTTTTATCACTAGCACTAACTTAATTTCGAAATTTGATTGCAAACCAAATAAATCATGTGGAATTTCAAATTGAAGCAGTCAACGCTTAAGACTGGTTGTCAACAAAGAACTGAAAATGATATTCTGTTTCGTTTCTTTGTTACACCACCTCACTAATACACATACATTTGGGGTCATTAAAACCGCACCATCTAATGAGTTCTCAAAAAATACCTAATTACATCAGATCGTAAGGGTTTTTCCCATTCTAATAAAGGGTATTCCCTATAGCGGAGTTCGGCCTCGTATTCAGTGCAAAAAAGATCAGTTTGAATTGAGTTGTGATGGTGACAAGTAAAAAAAAGTGAAATGTCTGGTAAATATCATCAACTGACTCGGAACGAAAAAGTTCAAATATTGACTTTAGTCGAAGAAGGGCTTGGCTATCGTGAGATTACAGTTAAAATAGGATGCTGTCATTCAACTATCGTACGACTAATGAAGAAAAAAGAAAATTTGGATCCACTGGAAAGGAAAAAAGGCTGGAGACGAAAACGTAAAACAACCCAGAGGACGGACAATATATTACAACGAATTAGCATGAAAAATCGCTTTAAAAGTGTTGTCCGTATAAGAGCAGAGCTGAGTGAATTTCATCAAGTTGATCTAAGCGCCGAAACCATACGCCGACGGCTACGGGAGATAGGTTTATATGGAAGACGACCAGCGAAAAAACCTCTCCTAACCACAAAAATGAAAAAAGCTCGCTAGACGTGGGCAAAAAAGTACGAAGATTGGACGCAGGATGATTGGCGACGTGTGATATGGTCCGGTGAAAGTAAATTTAATTTATTGTGTGCCGACAATTTGCCATACGTACGACGGTCAGCAGGTGAAAGGCTCAAGGACGAGTGCATAGTCAAAACAGTGAAGTTTTCTCAAAGCCCGATGGTTTGGGGATGTTAATGGAACTATGAACGCTCAAAAGTATATAGAAGTAGTAAGGGAGTTTTTGGTACCAGCAATTGAACAGCATCGTTTGTATACTGACAAGTTCATTTTTCAAGATGATTCTGCACCTTGCCACCGCGCCAAATCCAAAAGTAAAGTGTTATAAATCAACTTCTAGATGTCTGCTTTATAAATAATAAACAGACAAATAACTAGAGTCTTTCAATAATTTTCAGCTCAAGACAACGTTTGATGACCTCGGAATTACCAGACTAGACTGGCCAGCTAATTCGCCCGATTTAAACCCAATCGAACACTTGTGGCATGTAATGAAACGTAAGGTGGCTGAACATAAACCAGAGAGTAAACTCGATGCTTTCTAGAATAAATTAGATAGAAATACTTATAAACTACTGCGGAGTACTCAACAGAAATTTCATTTCATTATAAAAATTATTATCGTAGTTATAAACAATTTTTCAATTATTTTGATATGGTGCGATTTTTATGACCGCAAGTGTATATTCTACTAGCTTCTCAACTGGCGAATAATTTTTGATTACAGCTGTTTTTTTTTTTTTTTTTTATTTTTTTTATTTTTTTTTTTTTTTTGACAGTTTAAACGTGAAAGCCAAATCGAAAGCAATTACTTGCTTGTGTAAACGCTAGGTCATAAAAGAATACAGAACAAGAAGATCAAAACATTTTGACTACCACCACCCTTATTTCGTTTCAAAAGATTTTTGTGATAGATTTGTGGGGTTATTAATGTGTTGATATTTTGTAAATGTCCATTTTATGTGTGTAATTTACATTAAAAAAAAAAAACAGTACATATAGGACATTTTCTCAAAATATAGTATATTCGTATTATATGTAAATCTCGTCGGCGTCAACTCTGGCATGAAGGGATAACACTGATGTTGGAGTGGTTGCTGACTGGGCTAATAACTAGCACGTACTCAGGCTCACTGGCCTGAGTGGCTTTTCACCAGGGCACGGGCGGGTGGTGTAGTAGTTTGAAACTCAGGTGTTTTATTTTTCGATATTTTTCCAAAGGTGGTTGTCAAACTGGAGCCAGTGCATCCTCAACCAGAGGGTCTTAGTATGTGCTAGTTGTTAGTTTGTTACATTTAGCCCAGCTAGCAAACACTCCAACAGTAGTGTTATGCCTTCATGTCAGAGTTGACGCCGACGGGATTTTCATATAACTACATACAAATTCTATGAAAAGACTTTTTCAGAGAATTGCCTCGCACGGGATTCGTCCAACTTAGGATAAACTACTATACCATACTTAATAATAAGCATCAGTAAAGTTTTAACGAGTCTCAGCCTCGTGTCTTTTGGTGTGAAATTGGGAAATAACCAGAGTCCCGTATAAATTCGATCGACAGCGTAATTTATGTAGTTTACGCTAAAGTGGTTTTTCGATATCGTAATTAGTTGAATTTTAGTAGCATATAATAATAGGTTTTCATTAAGCATGCAAATGAGATCTTCAACTAAGCCAATCGGTTTTGACAAATAAATTTGTCCATTATCGGCGTAAAAGTGATCAGAAGCATTTGAACATACTATAGTGAGGTCATTAATAAAGAGACGAAATAATTTAGGACCTACCTGAGGTACTCCTGATGTTAAGGACATTGGAGAAGAAATTCTACGACCACGTAGGTATGCAATTAAGAGACGTAAAAATTACAGAAATAAATTTCTCAATTCATAACCTTTCCAAAAGGGTACAAATGTAGCAATCTTTTAATAAATTATTGAAAATAATAATTATACTAACAGAGTATGCCTGTTAGTATATATACCAGAGCGTACCTGACCCGAAATCGATGCGGTTTTGCATGTCCGAAATGCTGTTGGAACACCACAAAAGGAAGTAATTTTGCATCGGATTGTTACTGGTGGTGAAAAATGGATCCATTACGACAACCCCAAGCGCAAAAAATCATATGTCAAACCCGGCCAACCAGCCAAATCAACGGAAAATCCGAATATCCATGGCGCGAAGGTAATGCTCTGTATTTGGTGGGATCAGATGCTTGTATTATGATCTGCTTAAACGGGGTGAAACCATCAACGGACAACGCTACCGAACGCAATTAATCCGTTTGAAGAGAGCAGTAGTCGAAAAACGCCCGGAATATACGACCAGACACGTATCAATAATTTTCCATCATGACAACACTCGGCCCCACGTTGCTATTTCGGTTAAGAACTATTTGGAAAATAGTGGATAGGAAGTCTTACCCCACCCGCCTTATAGCCCAGACCTTGTCCCTTCTGACTACCATTTGTTCCGGTCGATGCAGAACGCCCTCACTGACATACGGTTCACATCAGAGCAGAATATCAAAAATTGGCTTGATTCATTCTTGGCTGCCAAGTCGGCGCAGTTTTTTTGGGATGGGATCCACAAATTGCCAGAAAGATGGGAAAAAGTCATAGTTTCAGATGGGCAATACTTTGAATAATACTATTGTACATGTTTTTCTTAAATAAACGTTCAAATTTTGAAAAAAAAATAAACCGCACGAATTAAAATATATAATTATTTGTGGTGTTACGTTAATCATTGCACTGTGTGCAATGCAACAAAATAAAGCTCCTGCTGTGACTCTTTTCTTCGAGGTTCCAAATTGACGGGTGCTTCTCCCCTATGACAACTAACTTCCTCTTTTCATCAACATTCATAGGTGTTTTTTTGATTTTGGGTTTCGTTTTTGTTTGTATTTTGGATTTACATGTCCCCACTCGTATCCATCTCGCCTAAGTATAAATGTTTTTCATTAAAAAATTCATCATTCATTATCTTGCGAAAGAAAAGACTTTTTTCCTCTTAACCCGAGTAGACAGTTTTTAAAAATAACGAGCTGTCAGAATTTTAGCTTCGAAAAATGTAAGGACCCATTATTTGGTGAGACATATACTGACAGATACATTGTGAACAGTTTGAAATGAATGTTAATTATTTTTTTTTCAAACTGCGTACAATTCGCACAAATTGCCGAGACAAATTTTAGCTTGTATAAATGTTAGATTTTTTCGGATATTTTAAAGTTTCGATGATGTCGTTTCCTGTTAGTAAATTAATGATGGATGGTTTAGTTTTGTCGCAGTTGTAGAGCAGGTGTTGAAAGCTAAGAATAGTGGGGCTGGTTGGACAAGTGGGGGGGGGGTCCTTTTTTAAAGATGTAGAGATGGGTGGCAGAGGTATGTCCAAGTCTTAGTCGGATGAAATTGGTGATATTAATTTTTGATATGTTTGTAGGATAGATGGGTGGAGTTTTTGTTGGGTTAACTTTAGCGCTCCTGATACAGGAGCCAATTATTTTGTTCGAAGCTACTTTTTTCGTACGATATTTAACAAGGTCATTTGAGTGCAAGGTTGGCAGTTTCATCCGCCCGCGCATATATTCTGGGATACCCACATGTCTTGGGATCCACATCAGCTTTATGAAGTGAGTTTATTTGATTAATAAGTGCCGGATGTAGTTGATGACATTAGTGTCGTTCTTGGTACTTGCAATGGCTTTGTTAGTATAGAGGCTGTCTGTGCAGATGATTTGTTTTGTGCCAATTTTTGTAGCTTCGGCAGTGAAAATAGATGCTAATTGTGGGAGTATCCCAAGTCGAATTGAACTACCGTCATCATTAACGATAGCAAAAGATGTGTTATCATAGGTCTTTGATCCATCCGTAAACATAAAATTGTAATTATTGGTCTTGAAATCGATGGTCTTCATACGATGCAAAGTCCATTATAAAAGAGGTTGAAATTATTACCCAAGGGGATTCCAAAGAAGTTGGGTGTTTGTGTTTATAATAGCTCTTGTTTCGGAAATTCGCCATAGCCAGATTGTAGAATTGTTAAAAGGGCTGGTTTGATCTTGTATCTCCCTTTACGATTCATTGTGAGGTTTATTTTGTAGATTGACGAGTTATAAGAGAAAATCAGTTTGGCGTAAAGTTTGTGCGTTATTTTATCTCTCCGTTCCTTAATAATCGGTAGGCCAGCCTCTGCCAGAATATTTTTGGTAGGAGTGGTACAAAAGGCGCCAACACTACATCTTGCTGCTTGATGATAAATTGGTATTCGGATTCCGATTGTTGTTTTAGGAAAATTGCCGTATATGAAAAGCCGTAATCTATTTTGCTTAGAATAAGTGATTTAGTAATATAGTCAGTTTTAAATTTTGAGCTAGGGGTGGATTGTCTAAGATAGTGGTTGTGTTTAATAGTTGTGACTATTGGAAAGTAATCGCTATTGTAGATGTATTTTAGGAAGAAGTTCGGGTGCAGAGCAGGTTATGTCGATATGGGTGAGGGTGTTATGCGTATGTTGAGAATGAATGTAAAAGGAGACTGTACAGATTTTTATTGAAATAGTGATAGGAATTTCCCTATGGTGTATATCATTTTTACTTAAATTGAAACACCCTGTTTTGCTGACGTATTTGAAAAGGAGAGTGAGTCTCTTGCAGGAATATAATTGGGAGTTTGATATTTTTTAGGAGGATATTAGTTCATCATAATTGTCTATGTAACCATTTAGATTCCACTTGAGAATCCTAAGTTTAGCTTTATCCTGAGCGTGGGCGAACTCCAGCACAGTGTTTCTGTGTAAACACTGTGTGAAGTTCTTTTGACTAGAGATTAGAGGTAGGTTGATGTGATGATCTCGATGTTTGGAAGTCGGATCGAGCGAGCTTGCACATGAGCTAGGTTGTTGTTGAGCCCGGGCATCGAGGTCTTAGATAACTCGCGAAAGATTGTAGTTT
Source organism: Volucella inanis (assembly GCA_907269105.1). Taxonomy (NCBI): domain Eukaryota; kingdom Metazoa; phylum Arthropoda; class Insecta; order Diptera; family Syrphidae; genus Volucella; species Volucella inanis. The sequence goes on from OU026154.1 coordinate 51,501,822, forward strand.
ATGATAGTTTTGTTGGCTGCTGAGTTTGGCTCTTGGAAAAGGTGGGGTAGTTGATTTTACGTTGGCGTTGACAATATAACCCCACTACCCGTTGATGGAGGCCCCAGGACAGTTATTGTCCGAGCATCCCAACCTCCGATCAGCGGGGCCAGGGGTTGCATGTAGTTACTGATTATTGGTGTTTAGTTGTTTTTTAGTTGTTTGTATTTATTTTCTTGTATTAAGGACTTGGTTATAGCTGAAATGGGTGAAGTGAATTAAGCATATTCTGATTTAGAGTTAGAGACCTTCATTTTTTCGAATAAATTGTTTTATGGATTTTTTTTTTTTTTTTTTTTTTGTTATTTTGATGGGCTAGAAAGAGAGGAGGTGAGTGTTTATAAATGGAAGCTTGTGAGTATGAAAGAGAATTATGTGGAGTTGTCCTTGAGTTAGAAAGAGAAGAGGTGGGTGTTTGTAAATTTGGAGAGGTGGAAACTTGTGACTATGAATGAGAGTTATGTGGAGTTGTTTTTGAGTTTTCCTGTGAAATGGCATTATCTACGAAAATTTGCTGTTTTTTTTTTTTTATAATACTGCGCGCGCACCAAGGGGATATGAATACCCTTTATTGGCTTTTTCTCCAGGGCGCGGGCGGGTGTTGTAGTAGTTTGAAACTCAGGTGTATTAGGTTTCGATATTTTTCCCAGAGGTGGTTATCAAACTGGACGGGACAAGCTAGTACATCCTCAACCAGTGGGTCTTAAGTACGTGCTAGTTGTTAGTTCGTTACATTTAGGCCAGCCAGCAACCACTCCAACATCAGTGTTATGCCTTCATGTCAGAGTTGATGCCAACGGTATCATACATAACAACATACAAATTCTATGAAAAGACTTTTTCACAGAATTGCTTCGCACGGGACTCGAACCCACGACCCTCTGCTTGAGGAGCCTATACATATACCAGTACACCATGGCCACCCCCAAGGTTATATAGGCGTCTCGCTTCAGCCATGCTGCATTTGTTTCTCGTCTTAATTGTTAGAATTTTTTTTTTATTTTTAATGTATTTGGTGTATTTAATAGAAGAGGACGGATGTGTTTCTGCAGTTGGCGGACAATTTGCACACATGTACAAATAGCGGGAGCTTGGAGGTTGCTTATTTCACAAATTTCTTCTTTGGTGCACCTTTTGATGGTGTATCCAAGAATCTAGCACTTGCGACACCTCATAGGACTAGAATTGTATTCCTTTACTTTTTCTTTGTAAAATCCGATTTTCACCGAAGTTGGAGGGTAGTACAGATTAAATGTAAATATCATGAGGCCAGTCGGGTGCTGCCGCTAGCGTTTTTAGTAAATTTTTAGACCTCCGTAGCACCTTGTGTGGCCATTTCCGAGATAATATCTGACTCCGGAACATTGATAAGATAAGGTGCAAATTCGATTCCGTTGCGAGAGTTGAGGCGATCGTGATATTTAACTTTAGTTAGACGTTGATTTACTATGCTAGACATTTTTATAAATTTTTCAGCAACAGTTTTGTTTTTTGCAAGAATAAGATTGCTTCCATCGCGAAGTTCGGAGACATTTTCGTATTTTTTACTAATAGCATCTATTGCTTTCTTCAGAACAAAGATACATACCCTAGATCAAATAAGGACAAATTTGGAGTTTATGCAATTGTTTCGGGGAGGAAGTTGGGGGAATTCTTAGAAATTAGGAGGAGGAAAGTGAAGAGGCGGTGAATTAGGAAGTGTATCCGCATATAACCTCTTAAATCTATTCCCATTCATTTAAGTCATTCAGGATGGGCTTTCTTTATAATAAAAAGAAAGTTACGCTAGGCATAGGAGTAGGAATAAGAGAATTTATGAAAAGAGAAAGGCAAAAACACCGTTTAAATAGGTTATATAATGCACTTGAAGAGAAAAGTCACAGACAAGGGAAACGATGTTGACGCAACGAATGCTGTGCTGTGGTAATATTTTATTTTGATTGTTTATTTGAAGATTAAATTTGTAATTGTTATTACTAAGATTTTTTATGATTATTTATTTAGGATTAACATAAACAAATCGATTTCGGGAAAGTTACGCTTCCAGCACACACGCTACCTGCTCTATTATTATCAATATTATTTTCAATAATTTATTAAAAGATGTCAACATTTGTTACTTTTTTAAAAGGTTATGAATTGAGAAATTTATTTCTGTCTTACACATTTTTTTAGTAATCGTCTTTGATTTAAAAAAAAAAATTATGCTGACTTAAGATTTATTTATACCTTTAATTTCTTTAGCCTTAATAATTTTTTGACATGATTTTTTTTTAAAGTAATCTTTTGTTTACTGGCTATTAGGAAAAAAAATTACCATCTTAATGCAACTACTTCTTTTACAATTGCCACATTAAGGTCGGAAGACGGTGTTTTTTCGAAAAAAGAACCTTAAAACTCGAAAACTACTAAATTTCGACCCCTGGTAGTAATAAGCTAAAAACATTGTAAATAAGCTCTAGAATAACCCCTTTCAAGAAATAGGTCGAATAACAAGTCTCCCTGTATATTATCGTATGTATAGGGTTTTCTAATAACGACTTGACAACTTTTTAAATAAAAGGCAAACCATTTGAGATATTTCAAAAACTTTATTATTGGCTTGAAGTACAATCAAAACATTTATGAATGGAACTCGACACATTTCGGCCGAAACGGCCGTTATTTCGCGTTCAATGTTGGCTCTGAGCTCGTCCAACGTCGTCGGCGTGTTGGCATAAACCAATGACTTAACGTAGCCCCACAGAAAATAGTCAAGCGGCGTTAAATCGCACGAACGAGGCGGTCAATCGACTGGCCCATGTCTTGAGATAACTCGCTTACCATACTTACTCTTCAATAAATCGATTGTAGTGTGTGCTGTGTGGCTTGTTGCACCATCCTGTTGAAACCACATGTCGTCCAAGTCCATTACTTCCAATTCGGGCCAAAAATAATCAGTGATAATGGCGCGATAACGCTGACCATTCACAGTAACGTGACGATCGTTATCGTCGACGAAAAAATATGGCCCAATAACGCCCCAATATGCAAACCACACCAAACAGTTATTTTTTGTGGATGAAGTGGTGATTCATGAAGCACATGAATAACATGTGCACATGAATAATGCATATTTGCTTATTGACGAACCCATTGAGCTAAAAATGAGCTTCGTCACTGAAGATGATTTTGCGACTACGAATATCTGTAGAAAGCTTTTATAGTTTGCAGACGTTGCTCGTTAGTGTACTTTACCATGATGAAAATGTTGAGTTTACTGAATAAATTTACAGTGACAGTTTGATGATTAGTGAAAGAGTAAGTTCACAAATTAAACTTAAAGTTGTCAAGTCCCTATTGGAAAACCCTACACATATATATTACGTAAATATTTTTTTTTTTTTTTTTTTTTTTTTTTTTTTTTTATTAGGAATTTTTTATTTATACTCTTTTTAAATTTTTTTTATACTCGTACACATATAAAATGCATAAGCATGTATGTATGTATATACTTTTTTTTTATATTTTTCTATACAAGCGAAGGCATCCCTAATATACTCGAAACTTTGTTCTCACCTTTAAAAACACAAGGCATCTAAATAAAATCATGCAAGGGATAAAGGCTGTATAAAGCAGTATCTTTGTAAGCACAGAAACACATTTATTCAACTTTTCATTAAAATATAGATAGCGATCTAGGTAGATCCAATAATATCTGTAACATAAATGTAAAACCAGGCTTAAGGTTGATTGTTGTATTGTCAAACTTGACTGAAAGCAGCTCAGTATGTTTAATACATCACGTGGTGTCAGAACTGGATCAAACTAGAAGAGAAAAAAATAAGGAAAAAAAAATTATAAATCAATACATTGCATGAAAATAATAAAAAAAATTATGTCGAACTAGTAGTCATAAATAAGGATGTGGCAAATAGTTGGAGATTGTGGCTTAAACAATTCGAATAGCTCAAGACTGCAAGACAAGCCAGCAGAAGTTCAAGTATGCAGGACCGAATGCAATTAAAATATTCAACACATTTCAAACTACAGAGGAGGAAAGAAAAATAATAAGGTAATTACAAAATTTACAACATTTCACGCCCAATCTACATCACGTATGAAAAAGATATATGTTCAACAGATTGTATAAGTTTGAAGAAGGGAAATTCGACGAGTTGCTTACAAGAATTAAGTCGCAGATGAAAAAATTTAATTACGATTGTCTAGAAGACAGTCTACTTACGGACAAAATAATTATCGGCACTAAAAACTGCACGCTGAGAAAAAAAACTATTGTGTGAAGACGATTTAACACTTCATAAAGTAATTCAAGTGTATGAGCTAAATAAAGAAAGAAGATCAAACCTATACCAGTAAAAGCTAAAGAAAACCTTAGAAATCCAAAAGCATCGAAATCACACAATGACACATTCCATTTCAAAAGGTATAAATAAAAAGTTAGACAACGGTGCGCAGTGCAGGCTACCAAAAGCATTAGCAACCAAAATAAATTTCACGCTGCGTCGCACTGCAAAAGCCAGTAATTGCTGATGTAACGATTATTAACGGACATTCTTTGTGGTCAATGCGAAGATTTCACCAATATTGGTAAGGTACGTGTGAAAAAAACCACATTGATATTTAGAGTAGATGCAATATGGTAGAAGAGAAGGCAACGATCAAATCGGATGCTTAAAGAACTTTCAATATGACATTGACTTACAAGATAATCCAAAACTAAACATGCATCCAGCGATATTCCATTCCATTCCATATTCGATTAAGAATGAAATAGAAAAAGGTAGATTCAATGGTGAAAAAAGTGTAATAAAAGCAACAACAACAGCTACACCTTGCGTATCACCAATGGCAGCGGTAAGGCAAATAGGAAAAATCAGAATCAAAATCAACCGGTCTTAATAAGAATATAATTCGCAGATAATGTCCACTGTGTACATTACGAGTAAATGAACTTGCCACAAAAATCTAAAAATCGACTGCAAAAGATGCTTCTTGCAAATAAAATTCACCGAAAAAATAAAAGAATATCTAACATTTGCTACACCATGGGGGGTATGTACAGCTTTTTAATTCTATTGTTCGGACAAAGTAAGTCCCACTATACGCCTTCAAATTTTAACTCCAGTCTGATAACTCCTGCCAGGTTTTCCTTTCCTTATGTTCCTTCCTGACCAATATTGGTTCCAGAAAGAGCATCAGCATTTGAATGGAGTTTCCCCTTGCGGTGCTCCTCTTCAACGTCGTAGGCCAAAAATTTTTTCTTTATATCTCTGTCACATTTTTCTAAAAACTAAACACGTACACTTACTTACCGCACTGTAAGTATTTTCATTTCCACTTGAGTGTGGTATGCAGGCTCTATAGGCACAGGCCAACATTTCACCGATTCATTTTATTGGGATTTATCTATACTTCTTCCGCTAATGTAATGTGGCTCAAATACTTTACTCCAGCTAAGTCTTCTGCTCTTCGTTGATGGATAGCGCTATTCGCAATAAGAAGTTGCAATAGCTTGTACAGAAAAGATGGGGAATAGACTGCCTCTTTCATTGTTTTGATCATACAGCTTCAAAATAAACAATTTAAATATATGTATCACAAGCTTAGACATGTTAAACGATTCATCTACCTATGTAATACTTTTTTAAAAAGTAAGTTAACGTTCATCTTATGCATAAATGGTATTACCTCCTGTAATATTATGTTATATTAATTTTACAAAAAAAGATTTATTTATGGTTTATAACACCTACGGAAATTGTAAGGAAAATAATTTTAATTTTTTTTTTATTTAAGGAATTTCTTTTGGCAATCGACGTAACCTCCAGCGGCACCCCTGAAGAAAAGCTTAAATGGGCGTTTCGCATGTATGATGTTGATGGTAATGGTGTAATCGACATACAAGAGATGACAAAGATTGTGCAGGTAATTATATCAAAATCCTGAAATATATAGTATTGGGAAATACATAATACAGTGCTCTTGTATTCAATCCTTTTTTAAATCATGATAAATTTATATATATATTAAATCATGATATAATTTTAATATATATTAAATCATGATATAATTTATATATATATATATATATATATATCGACGGTTAGCTTAGGTTTAATTTAAAATCTGCATAATAAATACATAAACGAAAAAACTCCCTTGGTCATTTCTTGTTGGCACTTCAATGCAGTACACATTTTTGGCCGGAAATTGGAGGTGTGTCGAAAAGTAAGGTGACTTTATGTTATCAACTTTATATATAAAAAAATATTTATTTATTCATCAATATTAATGTTGTCCCCTTCAAAGTAGTACCCCTTAGGTATAATACACTTGTGCCAACGCTTTTTCCAAATTTCGAAGAACTTTTTGGTATAACCTTGAGTTCTTCCAGCGATGACGTTTTTATTTTCTCAATCGTTGCAAAACTTCGTCTTTTCATAGGTCTCAGCGGTTTTGGGAATAGGAAAGTCACATGGGTCAATTCTGGTAAATATGGTGGCTAAGAAATGATTGTCGTGTTATTTGTGGCTAAAAAAAATTCTCAGAAACAGCGGTGATCTTCCGATCAAACTTCGCTGAAACACGTCTCATGGCCAAAACATCCGAAAAAATTACATGAGTCGACGGATATTCCAACAACCTCAGCAATTTCGTTATGGTAATTCGACGATTTTTCAAAACAATTTTCTTCACATCTTTAGTTGATGTGCTAGCGTGTCCAGAGCGAGGTCCATCTTGGAAGAGCTTATACCACTTGTAAACATTTTTTTTTTATTGATGCGTCTCATATGCCACTGTCTCATATGCCACTGTCTCATATGCCATTTTTTACACAAAATTTGATGAACATTTTTTACTCCATTTTTTATAATAACTGAAAATCGCCGAGCACACCAAAACCGTCTAACCTTTTCTATCAAAAACAAACTAAGTATGGTATATACTTGAGACTGTAAAAAAAAGGTTTTTTTTTGACAAATCAAGCAAGACTCCTATCAAACTGCTTTGTCATTTTTGTTCAGTATCGTTTGGCAAGTCATCATAGAAAGACTCACACCACAACAGCGTCTCCAAACTGTTCAGTTGCATTACGAAAATCAGCGTTCTGTGAGAAATGTTTTTCGTGCGATTCTGACACCACTATTGCCAATACCATTCGCAAATTGAGTCCCAGCTTACATAAGTGGATGAAACTCGACCGGTTAGACCACATCCAACATGTAATGAAGTAGTAAAGTAGATGAGAGTGTACGCGAAGACCGTGACTAATCGATTCGTCGTTGTTCTCAGCAGCTTGGCTTGGCGTATGTATTCGACAACTTGGCGTATTTTACGTGAGGATCTTTGTCTAAAAGCGTACAAAATTCAACTTCTTCAAGAATTGATGCCAGGCGACTTGAATTTGCGTCATATTTTCAGTGAATGGGCTCTGGGAAAACTCAATGAAAATCCTGTGTTTTATCGTGAAATTTGGTCAATGATAAAGCCTATTTCTATCTCCATGGATACGTTAATAAACAAAATTGCCGTATTTGGGCTGATGAGCAACCCGAAGAATACCAAGAGCTACCATTACATGCATTAAAAACAACGGCATGGTGTGGTTTATGGGCTGGTGGAATCATTGGTCCATATTTCTTCAAAAAGAGGCAAATCAGAATGTTACCGCCGATGGTAACCGTTATCACGCCATGTTAACAGACTGTGTGCCTCCCGAAATTCAAGCACATTGTCTCGATGAGCTCTGGTTTCAACAAGACAGCGCTACGTCTTACAGCGTGTGAAACAACGGACGTGTTGAGAGCCATACGAGCTATACAGCGCGTTGAACTTAATTTCACGTTTTGCTACAGTAAATTGGCCGCCTAGATTGTGCGATATCACACCTTTGGACTATTTTCTTTATGGATATGCAAAGTCTTAGGTCTTCAAGAATAAGCCAGCTACGATTGACGCTTTGGAAGCCAACTTTACTCGTGTTATCCGAGTACCTTGGACCTTCGGAATGGAGCACCGCAGACGTAGTCGTGGCCAACATTTACATGATATCATTTTCAAAAAATTAATCCCATGAATTGTTCTTTTAACCGACAATAAAAATTTGAAGTTTACTTTCATATTTATAAAAACTATGTTGCCAACAACAAGCTTTCAAAGTTGTTGAATTACTATTTTTGGTAATTGATTTCGAAAACAAATAAGCGGCATGGTGTATCCCCAAAAGAGTACACAACTTACAATAATTTTTATAGTACTCTTCTGTATCCAATTCACCCATAGATGATTTAAGATTTTTTTTATTTATTTATTTTTTATTTATTTATTTATTTATTTATGTATTTTATTTTTATTTTTTATTTGGCTTTGGTCCCACTGCAATATAAAGACCTTAACATTCAAGTGTGTATTAATACATTTATAATGCATTAGCATGTAAGTTTTTTGTAAAATGGGATATAGAGAGAAAGAAAGATGTTTGGGCTCAGTAGTTATTTCGCTCCATGTTATCTAGTCAACTGCTTATCTTACTTAATTTGTATTATCTGAAAAATTAATGTCTTTCGGCGCGTTTGGAGTCCGAACACCGAACTTTCCGATTTAGAACTTTCAAGTGAACTACCACTTGAGCCACGGCCACCTTCGTCACTGTATTTCGCATATTAACTATTGAATTTGTTGCGCAAAAATTCCCTCAATTCTGGTTAGCGTTGGCAAGAAAAATGGAACAGGCTTAGAAATTGGATATCTGAAGGCTCAAACAAGATTTGAACTTTATATAAACTCAGTTACAAAGGCTAGTATTTCTTCTAAAACAAAGTCCTAAACTATTAGTATTAACCAAGCAATTTTCGTTAAAATAGGTCCGGTACACCAAGGTAAGCCTTAGTAAATGATGTTAACAATGAAGATAGACCCTTACTGTAGAACGTTTTTTTTTTTGAATGTACCCAAAAATCATTTCTCAAATTATCCTTGACGAATTAGAGGATACCCTGCATAACAGAAGAGCATTAAGAAAACACGATACCAATGAAATTAAGAGGATCAAAATATAATACAACAAAAGGCAGATGGATATACAAACTTGTACTGACAATCTATGACTGGGTAGAACGTAAACATGGAGGCTCCAACTACAACTTTACGCAGTTCCTGTCTGGCCCCGGCGAATATCGCAAGTATTGCGCACGATTGCTCACTATTTTGTCCCAAATGCCAAAATGAAGATGAAGATACGAAGCAAGCTGTATTTTTTGCCCACACTTCATGGTATGGAGAACTGCTCTGCCAAGCCCGTTGCTAATCCTCGATCACATGCTGCAGTTGAAGGAGAATTGGGCGGAAATATATATTTTTACAACAAATCTACAAAATGAGCTACGGAGAATAAAAAGCCAACAGCAGAATCCTCAGAATCAGTTGACACAACCAACACGAATAGCTTAGTTTGTTAACCAAGTAAGCTCGAAGTAATACCTACCGATAGTCCCACGAAGTAAAATCTAATGACAATCCCGTGGGGAGAGCGGTTGAAGTGTGTAGGATACAAAATTAGTATTCCTGGCATTGATGTGGGTGGCATCCAACACTACAACAAGCCAATACACTACCACTTAAGCCACGACCACCATCATAATTAATTCGTGCGCTTAACTCCTATCATTCCATTGGATTACTTGCTTGTTCAATAGTGTGGATAATAGAAAATTACAAATTTTCGCGTGCAGCTCTCAAAGAACAAGTTACCCAAGTAAATGCCGTATGTGTGCAAATGACAGTGTCTAAAGCCAAAGCATACATAGTTTGAAAACGTTCAAACGATGATCTAAGTCATAAAGATCAATGCTGTGTTGATTTTGAAAAGGTTTTTTCCGATACATGCGCTAAACTTTTAGAAGTAATTGGCTCGAAATGATTGAAGTTCTCAATTCGAAAACTGTTAATATATCTGCAACTTTAAAGTCTCTCGTAGGAGGTCAGTTCGCGTTAAATGAAATTTTTAAGAATCTCCCTAAATCTCATAAATCTATTAACATTACAAAGCTCAAGTCTATCAGTGATATAAAACTGACAGATTTAGCCTTCTATACGTAAATTTCCGAAAATATCGACGTGCTACAAGCCCCTTCTGGTATGTTTTTTTTTTTTTTTTTTTTTTTTTTTTTTTTTTTTTTTTTTTTTTTTTTTTTTAAACTCGGTGCGAAAAATATAATTCGTCGTCATGAATTTCGTTTCATTTATAAAGGACAATGTAGACATTTACTTATTTACATGGCAATCCAGTTTAAACGTGTAGTATGAATGTGTAAAAGAACACATCCGCCTTATCTGTGCAACGAACCATATTATTTCGCGTTAAAGTAGCTCAAATCAATAAGTGCTTTCGCGCTAGGTACAACATTTCCGAGTGTAAATATTCCGTTTGCAAAATGGGTGATAAACACGAACACTACACCATCAGGGTACGTTGACGCAACAAGTTGCTCTTAATTCAATTAATACGGCAAATCAATGTTCGGTGCATGCAGCGATTCATTCAGGTCGGGAGTTTTACAAGCTTTTGCCAACAGCTTGATTGGTTCCAGTGTCTAAAACTACTCGACTTCCGATCGTAGTCAACTCTCATAACAAAAGAGTGTGTACAACATCAGTCAAAATGTCATAACACTTGAGTCCAGAGGATTTGTATGGCTCTATTACTACTAAAGCGTACATTATTTCAAAACCCACCGCGTTCTGAAATCTCGAAATCAAAATTTTAATTGTTTAATCAGCTGACATTAGCTGATCTCAAATATTTCGTGCCTAGCAAAATCGGCCCGCGCGACGACAACAAACACGCTATGCGGATGAATAATTTCTGGAAGCATTTTCTCAGAAAATCAGCGGGATTTAAAAGTTTTACACAATGCATTCTATTACCATGGAATGACGATATATATTTCAGTACTGTGCTGACTACCGACGAGTGCACGTCTACAGAGTGCATTCGCAAGTTATTATACTCGCTACTCGTTTGTGTATGAAAAAAAAAAAATACTGCATTTTTGACTTAATATTTTTCCTTAATGAAATGTATTTTTTATTTATTTATTTATTTATTTAATATATTTCCTAATTTGTTGCCATCATAAAGGTCTAGCTTCTCGCACTCATTTGTGTTTCTCACTTTGTAAATTTGTACACTCTTGAACACTTCGAACAATGCCTACTGTTTATTTCCGGTTCTGAACGACTCTCCTGAGAAGCTTTTTCATAGGCAGAATTTGACTTTCGGAGGTGATGACGATTTGAAAAAATTTTGCTGTTGAGCTCCTACCGGGATTCAGTCACAAGTAGGTTGGCGTTATAGCCAGTGAACCAACCATCAGGCCATCACCACAAGAAAAAACTTCTTACCGAGTATCAATATTTATTTGGCGCAGTAGGATCAGGTACAACTATCCTCATCCAAAACGAAAAAGTACAGTTCACAGAGAGCGAAAAAAAAAGGAATAATCATCATCAATAATAATCAGTAAATTTTACTGTAAAATTGTAACAATTTTTTTAATTTTTTTATTTTTTTAAAATCCAGAGCAATAAAAGATGATAACAACAACTTAATTGTGGACAAAAAGAAGTATTTAATACCTGGAAAAAGTTTTACGAAGAAAAATATAAAGCAGACGAAAGTATGTCAGTGAAGGAAGAGGAATCTCCTACGGGCCATATCCGGAAATACAGAACATACAAACCCAAGGTCCGATTACCACATTACCACAGAAGAAGTAGAAGAAGCTATCATGTCTATAAAATCAGGGAAAGCAGCCGGGCCCGATCAAACTACCCCGACACCAATAAAATACGGAGGGAACGAGCTTAAAAGAATGCTCATGAAGCTATTTCAGCAAGCATGGAAAGAATCCAAGATCTCAAAAGAGTGGGACGAAAGCATCATCATCCCTTTTCAGAAAAAAAAGGAGCAGCTACGACTGTAATAACTACCGCCCCATTAGTCTGCCGTCACATGTGTATTAGTTGTATTTGAAATCCTTGAGAAACGACTGAGGAAATCCGTAGAACATTGCCTATAAGAGCAAGCACCCTTTAGACCAGTACCGCAAACCCAGGACCATCCGCATCTAAAAATCAATGGGAAAAAGGACCTAAAAGCCGCCTTCGACCAAGGCAACATATTTGGGAGATACTAAAAGCAAAAAATGTGCCAGAAAGATCAATTAACGCCATAAGAGGCACTTATGAAGACCCAACAAGCACTATCAGGCTGGATGGTGACAAATCTAGTCATATTAAATTGGACAAATGACTAAGACAAGACAGTCTAAGCCCCCTGCTATTCATTAACTGCCTGGACGAGATGCTACAATTTGCAAAAGTCGAACTAACAGAACAATAATTCGCCTGAGAAAATTAAGTCCCATTTATTTGTCAAATAAAAAGTTTCCGCGGTTTTTTGGTACATATTTGAAAAAAAAATTTTTTCTTTATTCAAAATCAACTTCAATGAATTACATTTTGGCCATTATTATCTATGACCTTTTGCCATTTTCGGGCTAGTTTCATAACTCCATCGGTGTATAACTTCGGTGGTTTATCAGCGAAAAACTTGGAATAGGGGATTTTCAGCGGCTCATCTGTCGGCCAATTTTTTACCATCAAGAGAATTTTGCAAAGACCGAAACAAATGGTAATCAGAGGGTGCAAGGTCCGGGTTATACGGGGGATGCATAAAAACTTCCAAACCAATTTGTCCGGGTCATCAAAGATGTGTGTGGCGTAGCATTGTGAAACAACTCCCTTTCTGTTGGCCATTCAAACGGTCGAGTTGTGCACAGTAGAGGATCGAATTAACCGTTTCGCCACGTTCTAGCAGCTCATAATAGACAATTCGCTTCCAATCCCACCAAACACTCAACATAACTTTGTTTGTCGTCAATCCAGGCTTTGAAGTCGTTTCTGGTCGGTCACCGGCCTTTGACCACGATCGCTTGCGTTGGATATTCTCCTATTTAATCCATTTTTCATCGCCCGTAATGAATGGTTCCATTTCGTTACGTTTCAGCAGCGTTTCACTGATAGTTATTCGGTCAATTAAATTTCTTTGCGTTAATTCATGTGGCAACCAAGCTTCTTTGAGTAGTGTGCTCGTTTTAGATGATTCAAACTGTCATACGGTTGATGTTTAGTGCCCCGTTGTCTACAGACAGCTTCCGTGCCGGTCTTGCTCCATTAGTTGCAAAATTTCATCGACTTTTTTAGTGACAGGCCGACGTGCATCTTTTATAGTACATTGAAATTTCCGGAATGGAATCGAACAAACCACTCCTGGGTCCGTCATTCACAGCTGACTTCACAAAAAATGTAGCCTGGCATGTCACCTTTTAAAAACGTGTTCGTTTGACACAATCAGATTAGTGTTTCCAGATAATTGGACACCAACACCATCTAGAGACAAATAACCACCAACACTTTTTATAAGACCCATCATATGACATATGACAGTCCTTACTTTACACAGATAATATAATCATCGTTGCAAATATATGAGACAGACTTCAACAAACGCTTGACATCTGGAATAAAGAATCTCAATGCAGACAAAAGCAAAGTGATGTGGATATCGAAGGAAGACCACCCGAATACGAAACTTAACATCGTCAGTAATGGAAGGAATATCGAAACAGTAATGACGTGTGAATATCTAAGCGCAATAATTTCAAACGACGGTGGATGCGATTAGGAAGTGTTAAGTTACATCAAAAAAGCAATGTCGCCATATTTTCAAATCAGCGAAACACTAATACCTAAAATAATTTAATGCAATACACCAAGATATAGACCACGGAACGGAACGTATCCAAATAAAAGCAAGTAAAAGCGGGATATTAATTATTGAAATGAAGAGGATCAGTACCGACAGAAAAAATGAAGATCCTGGATACTTCGAGGCCACTCCCAGGCCTAGCAGCAACAAAGGATGACGAAGAAGAAGAAGAAGAACACAACATTCGAGCAAGTTCTGTGAAAAATGGCAGATCCAATTCCAAATGTCATCCCAGAAGTGTCTAACTGAGATTTCCGAATAGCTTAATGGCTATAGTGGTAAGGATGCCACAGCCCAGCCATGGAAGTAACGTTCTACGGGAGATCCAGGACCTACCGGAGTATAACGGATCTAGTAAATCTCTAATGCATTTCATCGTAATGGTGGAAACTCATCTACAAAATACAGCAGGAGGCTACCAAGTCACCTGGAATACCATCCAACAAGTGAAGGTAAAAGGTGAAAGGTATCAGTAATCATCAATGGTGTCACTACATGAGAGCAGGCAAAAGAACTCTTTAAGCAACATTGTAAATCCATCATTAACAGCGCAGATCTAACCAAGGAAATCTCTACAAATAAGTAAATACGTATGTAGTGTTCTGTGAAAACCAAATAAAAGAAAAATTATTATACTACAACATTATAATAAATAAGATTCGAGAAGTAACAATAGCAAACTAAGCTCGGGAAATAAGGAACCTTTATAATATACACGAAATAAAGACCATTTTATATGGAACTCGTACATTGGCTATGATAATGGGAATATTAAGATCAATGATCAAACATCAAATCAAAATAAACAACATAGAAATTTTAGGTATAATTCTTCTAATGACAGGGAAAGAAGACAATGTTGCAGTAATAATCCCAGTGGACAATGGTATTCGGGAATTTCAGACAAAATGACCTTCGGGAAATTCCCAGAATCACTCCACACATAACTGACATAATAGACCAGAACCAATGGACACTAATAGTATCCAAACAAATCAGGGTGTGATCCAACAGGACATAAATTCAGTAGAACCGCCTCACATTGAGGGAGAAATAACTCAAAATTTTTCCTCACATCAAATGTTTGTTTACAATTTTAAGCTTAGATAAACAAAAAGTCAAGTACAATTGGAATTAGCACAGGCTTTATATGTAGATGGGCATTTTACGAAAAAAATCGTACATTTTGATGCAAACGGGTGCTAAATATCGTTTTACAAGAGGCGAAGACAAAATGTTACCCGAATGAAGCCTTTATAAGTGTAACCGATATTTCGGCATAAGTCATTCTGCAAGGGCTTGTCGATTGCACTACGCAGCGATTTTTGGAGTCTCAGAAAAATGTCCTTCAACTGACTTGTTCAAGTCAAAATATATCGATCATATATAAATAGGGCTGTGATAGAAGTGCAAACCATTCAATAAATAAGCAAGCCTTTAGAGAAGAAGATACCAGCTCAGTGAAAACAGATGCTTTTTTATATGCTGTGTGTATTGTTCCACTCCAAGCCAATATAAACCGTAACATTATATGACAAATTTCACGGTCATTATCAACGAGGTTTTACCGGCCGATCAAACTCTGCATTGAAATTGAAACGGTCAAAAATCAAATTAATACATTAACTTCAAGACAGGCTACTACTAATAGTATATATTTTACCATTTCCCATGTATTTAATTTGAAAATGATAGACGGAAAAACCTTTAGTGTTGTTGCACAAACCTCAACGCAAAAGTGTGTCTACACCGAAACTAATGAACGACCTAGCTAAAATAACGCAGTTGAGACCCAAAGGTCTCTATTTTACACGCTTGGATAAGGTGCTTCGAGTGGCTATTATATATTGCATATCGACTACCTACAAAAAATGGAAAATTTCAAGTTAAGAAGACAACAGAAAACACACAAAAGAACATCATTGACAGACTTTAGACTGAATCAATTTTCAGAATCAATCACAAATAATGTCACTCAGATGCAACAAAACCAACAAGGCAATCAAATCTGACTTATTTCCTCCTAGATTGGCAATTTTACTCACTATGCGCCGATGTTTCTGAATTGAGCCTCGGACAGTTATCCAAAACCAACGGCATTATATTCTATCAGATACCGGCAGTGATATAACCCCATACCAAATCATAGATACACGACATTAGAACATGAGAGCGAAGTAACTAACCAATCAGAGAAATGGAAAAACAGAGTATAATGAGGAAGACATGAGTAGATATGCTTCCCCAGTTGTTGCCAAGCATTTGTTACTTCACAAGGATTTTATGAATTCATTCTTTTGCCCTTTGGATTAAAAAAGCGCCAGTTACATTTCAACAGCTAATGAACCGCATTTTACGGGATTATATTAACAAAACAGATGTCCTTCGGGTATTAAAGAATAACAACCTTAAACTACAAATAAGTAACTGTTCTTTTCTCCAGAAAAAAACAGTTCCTAGGCCACATTCTGACAGAAGAAGGTTTGACGCCCAATAAAAACAAAGTGGTTGCAATTATAGGGATAGGCCTAGACGCCGTAAAAATAGGGTTTTTTTTTTTTTTTTTTTTTTCAGGAAAGTATAAAATAAATCACGTTTACAAATTCTATATACCTTGTATTATTATTATTGTTAAAAAAAAAAAACGGAATGACTACCGTGTGGCTCCCATTGTTCCGATTTGAGTTCTGTATTTTTTTTTTTTTCAGTGCCGTTTTATGGTAAAACACCAAATTTTTGCAAATTCAACTTTATTTATCAATATAGTTGCCTTCGAGGGCGATACTCTGACTGTACCGATTTTTCAATCTTTCGATATCAGTTTTGTACTACGATTTCGGTTTAGCCTCAAAATAGGCCTCTGTTTCGGCGATTACTTCTTTCTCTCTTTCCGGTGAGCATTCTTTTAAGGTCTGCGAACAGGAAATAGTCGCTGGGGGTCAAATCTGGAGAATACGGTGGGTGGGGAAGCAATTCGTAGCGGAATTCATTCAATTTTGCCATCGTTTTCATCGACTTGTTACACGGTGCATTGTCTTGATGAAACAGCACTTTCTTTTCTTCAAATGGGGCCGTCGCTGTTGATAGTCTGCCCCTTTTGGAGATAGTCGATGAACATTATTCCATGTGTATCCCAAAATACGGATGCCATAAACTTGCCAGCCGACGGTTGAGTTTTTGGTCGTTTTGGACGAGGTTCGTCGCCTGCTCGCCACCCAGATGACTGCCGACTTGACTCTTGTATGAAGTGATGGAGTTAAGTTTTATCCATTGTCACATACCTACGCAAAAATTCGGCTTTATTGCCGTTAAACAGCTTTAAATACTCCTCTGAATCATTGGGGGTGGCCGTGGTGTAGTGGTATTTGCACACTCCTCAAGCAGAGGGTCGCGGGTTCGAATCCCGTGCGAGGCAATTCACTGAAAAAGTCTTTTCGTAGAATTTGTATGTAGGTATATGAAAATACCGTCGGCGTCAACTCTGACATGAAGGCATAACACTGATGTTGGAGAGGTTGCTGGCTGGGTTAAATGTAACGAACTAACAACTAGCAACACATGAACTGGCTCGTCCCGTCCAGTTTGACAACCACCTCTGGGAAAAATATCGAAACCTAATATACCTGAGTTTCAAACTACTACACCACCCGCCCGCGCCCTGGAGAAAAAGCCAGTAAAAGGGTATTCATATCCCTTTGGTGCGCGCGGTATTAAAAAAAAAAAAAAAAAAAATCAACAAGTTGTTGTATTTGGTCGACTGTGAGCAAACACGGCACCCACTTTGAACAGAGCTTTCGCATGTCCAAATATTCGTGTATGATATATCCAACACGCTCTTTAATATCTTTAGAGCCTCAGCTATCTCGATCAACTTCACTTTGCGGTCATTCGTAATCATTTTGTGGACTTTTTTGATGTTTTCATCTGAAACAGCCTCTTTTGGACGTCCATTGCGTGCATCATCTTCGGTGTTTGTATGACCACTTTTAAATTTTTCAATTAACTTGCGAATGGTTCGTTCGACTGGTGCAGAGTCCGGGTAATACTTATCAAGCCATTTCTTTGCATCGGCTGCATTTTTTCCCATCAAAAGGCAATAATAAATCAACCCACGAAATTTGACAGCTGTCAAATTTATACACGTATCTTTTGAAGGTTAGTACTAACTAAAAATGGTATGGATTTAATTCAAGTGGTGCCCTCTCTTCGAAACGACACTGACTTTGTAGCCCATGTATTATCTCTGTGTGTGTTGGCGATTTTTTACAATTTTAGAAGTAGATTTCAATTTTCAACAACGAACTTGCATTAAATTTTGAGTAGAAAACGGATTTAATGTTGCGCGAACGTTGGCAATGTTGGAAAAGTTTTTCGGCAATTATTCTTTAAAGAAACGGTCGTTTACCAGTGGCACGAGCAGTTCAAAAATAGTCGTGGGTCAATAACCACAAATTAACCACCAGAGAGATATCGGAGGACTTGAACATTGCCTATGGATCCGTCCAAGATATTTTGGTTAATGATTTTGGTTTCCGTCGTGTAGCAGCAAAGTTGGTGCCAAAAGACCTCAATTTCAGTTGACGTCTCAAAAGAGATGATTTAAGAGGCTGAATCCGATCCCACGTTCATCAAAAGGATCATTACTGGAGACGAGACGTGGGTCGTTTTCAGTCAAAAAAGGAAGGCAATGCTCACAACGGTGTAGTGCATCATGAATTTTTGCCAGAAGGCCAGACAGTAAACAAAGATTATTATTTGGGCGTTATGAGATGTTTGCGTGAAGCAATTCGCCGAAAGAGACCAGAATTGTGGACAGAAAACTCGTGGATTTTGCACCATGATAATGCACCGTAGCACAGTGCCATCCAACAGTCACCGAGTTCACCTGATTTGGTTCTTTGTGACTTCTTTCTGTTCAGTCGTGTTAAAAAACCACTACGGGGAACGCATTTCAGCAGCCTAGAGAAAGTAATGAAAAAATCGCAGGAAGCACTGACGGGCACACCAAAACCAAATATAAAAAATGTTTCGAGAATTGGATCAAGCGCTGGCATAAGTGTATTGCAGTCGATGGGTGTTACTTTGAAGAGGACAATGTAGATTTAGATGAATAAACTTGTATTTATAATTTTCTGAATAAATTCAGAAATTTTTTTGATCAAAAATAATTTTTATAGAAAAATTTATTTAAAAATTACGGCTGTGCAATGTTTTTCAGATGACCTCTCTTTTTGGAAGAGTCTACGACCGCACGAACAACTGTAAATTTTGAATTATGATGAGTCACTGATTTTTTTTTTTTTTTATTATTATTATTCATTTTTGGTCGAATAGCACACTTCCAAAGTCAAACTTGCAAAATTCGAAGAAAAATCGTTAGAATATTGTTAATAACAAATGGCCCTATGCCATATAAAAAAAAATCTTGGTGCTTATCTATTATCCATTATTGTCTATTTAAAATTTGAAGTGAATTGGTCAAAAATTGTTCAAATTATGGGTGCGGCCAATTTGAAAAATGCAGTTTTAAAATGTATGGGCCGTATAACAGACAGCTATCTTTCTGCAAGCTTTATGCGCTTTTTGTGAATCCCCAATCACATTCCGTAGCTGTTCGGGTCATCGCTTTCATTATATGCAAAATTGAAGCAAAGCCGTCATTGTACACGCACACTGCAATATCTATAGCTTTATCCAACACAGTTTTACCACTATAAATGGATTTTGGGGCCAATGCTCCCATTTTCATTAAAGTTTTGAGTATAAGCACTACTGCATAGAGTTGGGAGATTGTCAATTCTTCGTAGACTGGCTTGATAGTTTCATACAATTGGAAGAGCTGGCCTATGTATCGAGTGTAGCCCATATACATGTTTTCAACTGAATCACAGTTTCTACGAATGGCTAATCCACAATAAATAGAGAGTTCGTCTATTAACATTCCCGTCAATTTGCCCCTTTCCTTATGATTTTGAGCCCATTCCGTATATTCTTCGGTATCTTCTCTATTCTTCCAGTACTCACGCCTTACAGTATTATGATTTCACTGCGCAGTCTATAATTTTTGCACTGTGATTGCCAATAAGAATCACAAAGACAATAAAAAAAGACGTAAACCCACGTTTTCTCCATTAACCATCGCTGATACTATAATTCCATTTTCTTCTTTTTCAATAGAAATACATGGTTGTCTCATTTTCCGTTGCTTTCATCATATTGTTTTCCCAAACTAATTTAGTTGTAATTGAAATTCTTTTGACATCCTTATAATAGGAAGAGTGAAACACAGGCCGGGGTAATTCCATGAATGCAACAAAACTTATTAATTCCGTGCAAACCAATTCCAAGTAATCCTTGGTTTGCATGGAAATTACAATTCTACGATGGCTTATTCCTGAGACTTAACATATCCCCAGGGAAAATAGTCCAAAGTTGTGATATCGCACGATCTAGGCGGCATATTTACTGTAGCAAAACGTGAAATTAAATGCTCACCAAAATGATTTCTCAACAAGTCCTTTGTTTCACGCGCTGTATGGCTCGTAGCTCCGTCTTGTTGAAACCAGAGTTCACCGAGACCATGTGCTTGAATGTCAGGAAGCACATAGTCCGTTAACATGGCGCCATAACGGTTACCATTGACGGTAATATTCTGATTTGCCTCATTTTTTAAGAAATATGGGTCAATGATTCCACCAGCCAATAAACCACACCACACCGTTGTTTTAAATAGGATGTAATGGTAGCTCTTGGTACTCTTCGGGTTGATCATCAGCCCAAATACGGCAATTTTGTTATTAACGTATCCATTGAGCTAGAAATGGGCTTCATCACTGAACTAAATTTCACGATAAAACACTGGATTTTCATTGAGTTTTTTCAGAGCCCATTCACTAAAAATATAACGTAAATTCATGTCGCCTGCCTGAAATTCTTGCGCAAGATGAATTTTGTACACTTTTAGGCTGAGATCCTTACGTAAAATCGGCAAGTTGTCGAATACGTATGCCAAGCCAAGCTATTGAGAAAGACGACGAATCGATTCGTCACGGTCTTCGCGTACACTCTCAGCTACAGCTGCTAGTCTAGTCTCTTCACTACGTGCTGGATGTGGTATAACCGGTCGAGTATCATCCACTTATGTAAACTGGGACTCAAATTTGCGAATGGTATTGGCAATAGTGTTTTCAGTAAGTCAATTATAAGCGCCGTGAGTTCCTCGAATCGCACGAAAAACATTTCTCACAGAACGCTGGTTTTCGTAATACAGATGAACACTTTGGAGACGCTGTTGTGGTGTGAGTCTTTCCATGAAGACTAACCAAACGATACTGAACAAAAATGACAAAGCAATTTGATAGAAGTCACGCGTGATCTGTCAAAAAAAGCCTATTGATAATCAAACCTCACGATGAATCACCCTGTACTAAAGTTGGATGTTAAAAGAAGGGCTAACCTTAAGTGTACTATTGGGTCAACATGTCTCCCGACAAAACAAGTCTTGTCAAAGCTGGATCGATGTCATCAGTGGACACTGTCTTATAGGCAATCATGCAAAAAGGCTTGACGTTTTTACAATGACTTCTGAAGTAGCTGCATGGACGACAAGAAGGAGGAGACAATCTTCCACCTAGTTTGTACATGCCCAGCTCTTTTCCAAGGAAACTCCTCTTAGGATCTTCCTTCGGCAATCACTTAAGCGATGTAAACAATACAAATATTAATGGTTTCTTGTTCCAAGAGTAGGAGGATTTCAGATCTACGTGGCATCAAATTGAACTAATAGTGCTTTTAGTGTTTTTTTTTTTTTAAACAGCCACTCTTACCCCTTATGTTACTTACCACTCTTACTCTAACCATATACTGTGCCTATTTTAGCGAACAACTGTAAACAAAAAATTGGAATTTATGATGATAAACGTTAGTAGTTATTCCCATCTACATTAAACATTTTGGGATATGACAGTCTTTATTTTTGGATTGTTTAATAAGTTCAATAAGTTCTTATCTTGGTGCTTATCTATTATCCATTATTGTCTATTTAAAATTTGAAGTGAATTGGTCAAAAATTGTTCAAATTATGGGTGCGGCCAATTTGAAAAATGCAGTTTTAAAATGTATGGGCCGTATAACAGACAGCTATCTTTCTGCAAGCTTTATGCGCTTTTTGTGAATCCCCAATCACATTTCGTAGCTGTTCGGGTCATCGCTTTCATTATATGCAAAATTGAAGCAAAGCCGTCATTGTACACGCACACTGCAATATCTATAGCTTTATCCAACACAGTTTTACCACTATAAATGGATTTTGGGGCCAATGCTCCCATTTTCATTAAAGTTTTGAGTATAAGCACTACTGCATAGAGTTGGGAGATTGTCAATTCTTCGTAGACTGGCTTGATAGTTTCATACAATTGGAAGAGCTGGCCTATGTATCGAGTGTAGCCCATATACATGTTTTCAACTGAATCACAGTTTCTACGAATGGCAAATCCACAATAAATAGAGAGTTCGTCTATTAACATTCCCGTCAATTTGCCCCTTTCCTTATGATTTTGAGCCCATTCCGTATATTCTTCGGTATCTTCTCTATTCTTCCAGTACTCACGCCTTACAGTATTATGATTTCACTGCGCAGTCTATAATTTTTGCACTGTGATTGCCAATAAGAATCACAAAGACAATAAACAAAGACGTAAACCCACGTTTTCTCCATTAACCATCGCTGATACTATAATTCCATTTTCTTCTTTTTCAATAGAAATACATGGTTGTCTCATTTTCCGTTGCTTTCATCATATTGTTTTTCCAAACTAATTTAGTTGTAATTGAAATTCTTTTGACATCCTTATAATAGGAAGAGTGAAACACAGGCCGGGGTAATTCCATGAATGCAACAAAACTTATTAATTCCGTGCAAACCAATTCCAAGTAATCCTTGGTTTGCATGGAAATTACAATTCTACGATGGCTTATTCCTGAGACTTAACATATCCCCAGGGAAAATAGTCCAAAGTTGTGATATCGCACGATCTAGGCGGCATATTTACTGTAGCAAAACGTGAAATTAAATGCTCACCAAAATGATTTCTCAACAAGTCCTTTGTTTCACGCGCTGTATGGCTCGTAGCTCCGTCTTGTTGAAACCAGAGTTCACCGAGACCATGTGCTTGAATGTCAGGAAGCACATAGTCCGTTAACATGGCGCCATAACGGTTACCATTGACGGTAATATTCTGATTTGCCCCATTTTTTAAGAAATATGGGTCAATGATTCCACCAGCCAATAAACCACACCAACCGTTGTTTTAAATAGGATGTAATGGTAGCTCTTGGTACTCTTCGGGTTGATCATCAGCCCAAATACGGCAATTTTGTTATTAACGTATCCATTGAGCTAGAAATGGGCTTCATCACTGAACTAAATTTCACGATAAAACACTGGATTTTCATTGAGTTTTTTCAGAGCCCATTCACTAAAAATATAACGTAAATTCATGTCGCCTGCCTGAAATTCTTGCGCAAGATGAATTTTGTACACTTTTAGGCTGAGATCCTTACGTAAAATCGGCAAGTTGTCGAATACATATGCCAAGCCAAGCTATTGAGAAAGACGACGAATCGATTCGTCACGGTCTTCGCGTACACTCTCAGCTACAGCTGCTAGTCTAGTCTCTTCACTACGTGCTGGATGTGGTATAACCGGTCGAGTATCATCCACTTATGTAAACTGGGACTCAAATTTGCGAATGGTATTGGCAATAGTGTTTTCAGTAAGTCAATTATAAGCGCCGTGAGTTCCTCGAATCGCACGAAAAACATTTCTCACAGAACGCTGGTTTTCGTAATACAGATGAACACTTTGGAGACGCTGTTGTGGTGTGAGTCTTTCCATGAAGACTAACCAAACGATACTGAACAAAAATGACAAAGCAATTTGATAGAAGTCACGCGTGATCTGTCAAAAAAAGCCTATTGATAATCAAACCTCACGATGAATCACCCTGTACTAAAGTTGGATGTTAAAAGAAGGGCTAACCTTAAGTGTACTATTGGGTCAACATGTCTCCCGACAAAACAAGTCTTGTCAAAGCTGGATCGATGTCATCAGTGGACACTGTCTTATAGGCAATCATGCAAAAAGGCTTGACGTTTTTACAATGACTTCTGAAGTAGCTGCATGGACGACAAGAAGAAGGAGACAATCTTCCACCTAGTTTGTACATGCCCAGCTCTTTTCCAAGGAAACTCCTCTTAGGATCTTCCTTCGGCAATCACTTAAGCGATGTAAACAATACAAATATTAATGGTCTCTTGTTCCAAGAGTAGGAGGATTTCAGATCTACGTGGCATCAAATTGAACTAATAGTGCTTTTAGTGTTTTTTTTTTTTAAACAGCCACTCTTACCCCTTATGTTACTTACCACTCTTACTCTAACCATATACTGTGCCTATTTTAGCGAACAACTGTAAACAAAAAATTGGAATTTATGATGATAAACGTTAGTAGTTATTCCCATCTACATTAAACATTTTGGGATATGACAGTCTTTATTTATGGATTGTTTAATAAGTTCAATAAGTTCTTCCTTGGAAATAGTGTTTACCGTTTCAGAAAACCTCTGTGTATACCCTTATGAAATTTTTGTTGTTTATTCTAATGTAGAGGGTTATACCTTACATTGTTACGAGAATTTGTTTTTATCGGGTGTGTTTTAGGTGCTCAATATTTTTATTTATTTATTTATTTATTGTTTTTTTTATTGGAAGATAAGATAGGGCACTTTCGGCATATTTTGTTTTTCTTTAAAAATGACGCGACATTTTCACAACGTAAAATGGAGATTGTTGAGATGGAGCTCGCTTCCTGAAAAGAGTGGTTACGGGAGACGAAAAATGGGTGGTTTGCAACAACATTTCTCATAGAACGCTGATTTTCGTAATACAGCTGAACAATTTGGAGACGCTATCGTGGTGTGAGTCTTTTCATGATGACTTGCCAAACGATACTAAACAAATTAAAGGATTAAAGTAAACGAGTACGCAGACGCAATTGCAAAATTGGCTTTAATGGAACCGCTCACGACTTTTTATACCTATAACAAAAAAGGCCTGAAAAATCAAATCACTTCAAATTAGTATCAACATCTATACAAAGAAGAAAAACATATCCTAACAGTAAACAATCTTTTGGACTGCCAAAAAGTAAAAACAATCTGTCACCGAATCTCTAACCTAAACCTCAAAGGCCTACGACAAACGAAGAAAATGTAAAAAATATATAAAAATTGATGATAGCCATAAAGTTAGTTAATAATATTTAGAACCCATCTAGCCGAAAGCCCTAGCAGCTAGTGCTTTATTTGTAATTGTATTAATATTTAATTTACTTATAAATCAACTCCCTATTCAAAAAGCGCCTGCTGGGCTGTTGAAGCTCTTCTTCGAGATGATCGATCCTCTTTCAAGGTAGCCTGTTGGCGATGCTCTACTACTCGTAGTCTTGCTTCATCTTTGCTAACGACATAATCTCTTGCTGCAGGTCCAACTATCACTCCCATCCCATTAAATATTTTAAAATAGGTGTATAGCCGTCATTGTATATTGAAGTGGCAAAGTGATTTGATAATTTAATAGTTTTGAGACTACTGTGGAGGTGTTTCGGAGCAAAGTGCCAAAGTTAACAATTGTAGCTTTCGTTTTTATTCTGCGTTTTATTACCCTTACATTTATCAAGCAATTCACGCCGAGACCAGTCCTCGTATATTGGTTTCAGAGATTTTTGAATATTTGGATCAAGTGTGATATAATCGTGCTTAACTAGTCAAGTTCATTCCTTCAGCTTCATACATGACAACAATTTTGAATCCTAAACCTCGCAGACTTGCTCGATTAAAAGTCAAAATTTTTTTTTCAAGTTTTACAAATTACTAAATTGCTAATTGCATAAAAAAAAAGCCGAAATAAACCGAATAATGCAATATCCATGAGTTGGATCAATCACAAAATTATTACCATTATTTTGTGATAGTTTTCCAGCGGACGTACTACTGTTCGGGGTAGACTGCTCGAATGTATGTTGATTCCTCGTAAACCTTCGTTTTTTTGAAACTGATCTAAGCCTGGGAATGTCGTGAGTACCTTTTTGGTTTGAATACAAATGTTGTTCACTCAATTTTACTAAAATAACTTACGAAGTGCTCAGTATAACAGCCACAGTAAAACTAAATATGTCTGGCTCCGAAAATATATGACGTAAATATAAAAAAAAATCCCTAAAGAGTGGACCTATTCATGCATTTCTGTATATCTGAAGGTCAACAATAGAAACCGGAATCGTATTATAATGGAGTACGATGATGATAGAACCCGAACAATAACTTTGGTAGACCGCGCAGCAAACGTAACATTTAGTAGGATGTAACTCAAAAACTATTTGAGATATTCATTTGAAATATAGTATGAAATCGATTTTTTCAAAATTTCACGCTAGGTGTGCCCTTAAGACAAGACATAAGGACGAACCTAACTTTAGAATTAAGGAATAAGACATTATACATACATCAAATATTAAACATCCAAGAAAATTTGCAGACCCGATCTCTTCACTGCTACTACCACTGTTAATCAAACGATTCTGCACACCATAAATGGAGACCACATCATGGAGACTCTGGATGAAATTAAAGAAATTTGAAATAGTTAAGCAAGATTTAGAAATTAGGAAAGAATATATTACATTACATTCAAAAATACGTAGTATTTTACCTTTTAGGGAACGTAATAAACGAGGACTGCTCAGAAATGGTTATTCGGCAAAATGGACAATAACGATCGAGAAGAAATTGAAGAACACTTTAGGACCACAGACATTAACACTCACTCACAGACATTAACACTAACTCACTTTTCTTTTGTGAAATAAGTAACACGTATTTTCTTTCATTTTCTTTTATTTCTAACTTATTTTTAAAGAAACATTATGCGTAGAAAAAAAAATCACATTTTCGTTTAAAATATTAATTCTAGTTTTTATTTTTATTTTTTTAAAATTTCCTTATCCTTTTACGACGCAGTGTATTTAGTATTATTACTCCTTGCCTTTTATTTGCTTTCTGTGAGTTTTATTTAATACTTATTTGCCACTAGGCTCCAAATTACGCAAATTATGAAAAGTGTTCACATTACTATACATTTCAAATGATTTTGTTTGACAGCATACTCGTATCAAAAAACTTTACTGTTAAAAAGTAATTAGAAATTTTTTTGAATATAAAATATAAGAAATGAATACAAATTTGAAAAAAAAAAAACATGAGTAAGTCTGTCTTCCAAGCGAAGATTTACGCAATCCTGATGGCAGCTAACTATATTGCGGAGAACCAGTGGAGGGGGCGAAGGATTTGCATCTGTAGCGACAGCTAAGCTTAGAGCCTTACTGAACCTTGCTGAAATGTTTGTTCCTTTTCCTTGGCAAAGTTATCTTAGTTTCTGATGATAACAGATTCCATTCTGTAGTCTGGGACCGAAAATTTCCGACTGTTTGTTTGATGGATAAATTTAATTCACGAAACAAATCGTGCAACTCTTGTTGCTGAATCATGTGTAGTTCCTTCAATGAACTTCTAGGAGGTACATATTTCTTTCTCTAGCGCATAATTCTTCACGGTCATGCTCATCACTTGACCTTGCACATGGTTCTTGTGTTCTTGGCGTGGACACAGGAAATTATTCTGTGCCTTTTTGTCATTGGCATAGACGCAGGAGGCACTTTAGGGTATTCTATCCCTTTGACTTAAGAGGCCGTAAAAATAGGCTTTTTGTGTGTGTGTGTGTGTTTTTTTTTTTTTTTTTAAGAAACATAAAATATAGTATATCGAGTTTATAAAGTAGAAGTTTACTGTACATTGACTGTACATTGATTGACTGTAAAATATATTTTTTTTAGAATTATTTATTTAAAATGGCGGCTTTGCAGCGTTTCTCAGATGACCTCTCTTTTTGGAAGGGTCTACGGCCGTACAAACAGCTCTTGTAGATTTTGAATTATGATGAGTCACTAAATTTTTTTTATTGAACAAAACAGCTAGAGAAGTACGTAGGATTTTTTTGATATAATTATTTTTGACTGAATGGCGCACTTCCAAAACCAAACTTGCAAAATTCGCAGAAAAATTAGGCCTTATAAAAAAATTCTACATACTTTTTAGACAGTATATTTTTAAAGATCTAGTTAAAATTTGAAGTGAATGTGAATTGGTTGAAAATTGTTTAAGTTATGGGTGCAGACAACTAAAAAAATGTAAATTTGAGATAAACGCGTTTAAAATGTTAAGTTACAGAAATAAATACATAAGAACCTTTTACTACACTTTGAAAAACAAGCACTTCAAGGTATTTCTCGTTCATAATATTTTGGGATATAATTTTTAAGATCTTAAGAGACCATTGAAAGTAAAACAAAAAAAAAATGGATTTTTTGAAAATCCTAGAGTGGCATAACCCTTTAACAAAACAAACAATCATTATAATGATTCGCTTATTCACGACAAATCATTGGAATATCAAATGGCATCGACTTCCTTTTCCCATTTAACCGTTTAATAACCATAACACGAGATACAAAACAATTCTGGAATCTTCTGTCTTGTTTTACAGAACGATTTAAATAAAGTTGATAAACTTTCTTTAATTTTTCAATTACAGCCCTACCTTGGGCCGTACAATATTGGCCATACAAATAACAAAATTTATTGGGACAATTTTCACAAGTGCGACGACTGATTTTTTTTTTTTTTTTTTTTTTTTTTTTTTTTGTCATAATCCCGCGCGCGCACCAAGGGGATATGAATACCCTTTTACTGGTTTTTCTTCAGGGCGCGGGCGGGTGGTGTAGTAGTTTGAAACTCAGGTGTGTTTGGTTTCGATATTTTTCCCAGAGGTGGTTCTCAAACTGGACGGGACGAGCAAGTGCATCCTTAACCAGTGGGTCTCAGTACGTGCTAGTTGTTAGTTCGTTATATTTAGCCCAGCCAGCAACCACTCCAACATCAGTGTTATGCCTTCATGTCAGAGTTGACGCCGACGGGATTCTCATTAAACTACATGCAAATTCTACGAAAAGACTTTTATAGAGAATTGACCCTCTGCTTGAGTAGTGTATGCATATACCACTGCACCACGGCCACCCCTACGACGACCGATTTTTTTTTTTTTTTTCAAATTTAGTTTATAGATTTTTTTGTACTTTCACTTAAAACTATCTCAACCCAAATTAAATCACTTTTTTAAATTATTCCGATTGCCAACCGACCGAGCAAGACAACTGAATTAAATTATTGGTGGACTTAACGCATGAAGGTAGCTTTCATAAATGCGTCAATAGCACGAGAAGTTAACGTGAATGGACAGTTTTGCTTTCCATTATTATTTTAAGTAACTGTAAAGAAACAGTTACACATATTATCACGCATGTTATCAAAACCTTGTCACGCTGTGTTATTAGAGTCCCTATCTGTGTGTCAGTCTCAGGACTTTTCGAACCACCTCTTACATATAAATATAGATATTGATATAAGCAGTCATAGGATTTCTACTATATTTCGACAACAAATGCTTGTCAGAGTTGTTGCACGATCGAAAATACTAGTAGCAGTAGTAGTAGACTAGTAATCTAGCCATTCATGTTAAAAAAATAAAAATTTCTTACTTCTGAAGTTCCAGTCGCATTATCGTTTTATTCTATCGCACCCTTTTTACAATCGAGGCGAGTTGCATTATCTATGCAAAACCGAATGGTGATGAGATTGAAATTGTTAAAAAAAATAATGATGGGACACGTTCAAAAGCAAGAAAAGAAATCCGGGAATCGGCGGCAAAAACAAATTGACGTCAAAATTTATAGATAAACTGAGTATTTACTGTGGATTTACTGTGGTGGACATATCCAAAACAGCAATGAGAATTTCAACCAGCTTTTTTGGAAGATAGCTCCAAAAACTATGAGCAGCGGTTGCTGTATTTCTTGCAACATGTGCGTTCAACAATGGTGTTACCTCATTGTTGGATATCATGAACGTGTAAGGAGTATCGTTCGGATCGGAAGTGCACTTGTACGCTGCTTAAGACCAAACTTGCTTAGCGGAAGCCGAGCTGCAAACGCTCAGGGTGGCCGTGGTGTTGTGGTATATGCATAGACTCCTCAAGCAGATGGTCGCGGGCTCGAATCCCGTGCGAGGAAATTCTCAGAAAAAGTTTCATAGAATTTGTATGTAGTTATATGAAAATCCCGTCGGCGTCAACTCTGACATGAAGGCATAACACTGATGTTGGAGTGGTTGCTGGCTGGGCTAAATGTACCGA
Source organism: Volucella inanis (assembly GCA_907269105.1). Taxonomy (NCBI): domain Eukaryota; kingdom Metazoa; phylum Arthropoda; class Insecta; order Diptera; family Syrphidae; genus Volucella; species Volucella inanis. Next base: position 51,532,057 of record OU026154.1, read on the forward strand.
ACTAACAACTAGCACGTACTAAGACCCACTGGTTGAGGATGCACTGGCTCCAGTTTGACAACCACCTCTGGGAAAAATATCGAAACCAAACACACCTGAGTTTCAAACTATTACACCACCCGCCTGCGCCCTGGTGAAAAAGCCAGTAAAAGGGTATTCATATCCCCTTGGTGCGCTCGCGGGATTATAAAAAAAAAAACACAAACAAAAGAATTAAATTTCTTTGCATTAATTCATGTGGTTGCACCCAAATGTCGAGCTTCTTTGAGTAGTCTGCTCGTTTTAGGTGATTCCAAACTATCATACGGTTGATTTTTAGTGACTCCGCTATCTGAAGACAGCTTCCGTGCTGGTCTTGCTCTATAAGTTACAAAATTTCATCGACTTTTTCAGTGACAGGCCGACCAGTCCGAGGTGCATCTTTTACATCGAAAATTTCCGGAACGGAATCGAACAAACTACTCCTGGGTCCGGCGTTCACTCACAGCATTTTCAACGTAAACTGCAAAAATTTTTCGGCATGTTTTTGGAGCGTGTTTCCCTTTTTTATAGTAAAAAAGCATCACATAGCGTATTTCTTCAGATATTTCACTCATATTCAAATCGGTATAACTTTTAACACGAGCAACGAACTACACATCTGTCTTCACAAAAAATGTAGCCTCACATTTCACCTTTCCAACACGTGTTCGTTTGACACAATCAGATTAGTGCTTCCAGATAAATGTACACCAACACCATCTAGTGACAAAAAGCCGCGGAGACTTTTTATATGATCCAATACAATAATCCTAATATATTTTTCATATTTTTAAATAAAAAAATTAAACGTTTATCTGAATGTGTATACTTTTAGATAGTTAAACTCCCAATCCGAAATTTCAAATAGTTTTAATTAAAAAATACATAAAAATGTCCTTTGTCCGCCTCCTAGTTGTATATCTCCTCTTAAATTTTTATAACATAGAACCGCTATAATTTGTTTCTTATGTCTTTTGCAGAAGACTTTGAATTATTACATCCCGCTTTAGGCTTGTGATTAATTAGTTGATTGACTTCAAATCTCTAACCGTTTTACCTCATAGCTCCAGTAACAACATCCCCAACATCAATTTCTCTTCCTTGAGGAAAACTCAATTTTTTGGATCTAAGTTAGTGGTGTATAGTATTCGAGATTTAGCTGCCAAAATTCTGAAGGTTTTCGATAGTTGTAAATTAACTGTTCGGAATTCAAATTGATTTTAAAATACGGCTTCATTAAATTTTCCAAAGGTAGAAATGCACGTTACCCACGATAATGTATGACATTCATTCATCGCCGTTAGGCAAAGCTTTCGATTGAGGAATTTTGATAAAAAAGAAAAGTTCCAGCATAGATAAATTCAAAATTCGCACTTACGAGGCCAATCATTACAATCCTAAATGTCTTTTTTTATAGTTAACGTAATATGAACCGGAATTAGCTGGCTTTGTTGTTTGAATATGTGAGTTTGAAGTACGTTCAAAATCCGTTGCTATTCCTTTCCATTCATTTTCATTGCTTGCCAACTGTACGAACAAGACAATTAGTACAATTATTTAAATGATATATTTTAACATATTTGTTTATGTACCTTTACATATTATGTTTTAATACAGAAATAATCTTTCAAGGCTCTGAGGAGAAATTACTGATAAGAATTTTTACCTTTGCTTCATCTCAATCCTTCATCTAATATTTGTATTGACGGTTTTTTTTTTTTTCCTGTTCTTTCTGTCGCACACAATCTTACTGATAAGTATTGGGTATATAACGGGCGGTTTGTTAGGAGATGGCGTAATTTGTATTAATCCATTGTTATTATTCCATTGGAACATGCGTTGGAAAGCTACTGTCATTGTACGTCATTTCAGTATATGTAATTCATTTAAAGCGTAAACAACAATAATTTTTTTTCACTCAAATATGTCGAACTTTGTGCTTAAAAAGTGTTTTTGCGGGGAGTTCTTCTTCATTACTTTAATATGAAGAAAACTGCTGCCGAAAGTCATCGTATTTTGGTGGAAGCTTATGGTGAACATGCGCTAGCTGAGCAAACGTGCCAAAAGTGGTTTTCACGATTTAAAAGTGGTGATTTTGGCTTGGAAGACTATGAACGTCCTGGGCAGCCAAAAAAGTTTGTAGATGAAGAACTGGGAGCATTAGTCTATGAAGATTGTTGCCAAACACAAGAAGAGCTCGCAGAATTTTTGGGTGTCACTCAAGCAGCCATTTCAAAACGTTTAAAAGCAGCTGGATATATTCAAAAACAAGGAAATTGGGTTCCACATGAACTCAAGCCGAGAGACGTCGAAAGGCGGTTTTGCATGTCCGAAATGCTACTGGAACGCCACAAAAGGAAATAATTTTTTCATCGGATTGTTACTGGTGATGAAAAATGGATCCATTACGACAACCCCAAGTGCAAAAAATCATATGTGAAACCCAGCCAACCAGCCAAATCAACGGCAAAGCCGAATATCCATGGCGCGAAGGTAATGCTCTGTATTTGGTGGGATCAAATGGGTGTGCTGTATTATGAGCTGCTAAAACCGGGTGAAACCATCAATGGACAACGCTACCGAACACAATTAATCCGTTTGAAGCAGTAGCTGAAAAACGCCTGGAATATGCGACCAGACACGAGGCAATAATTTTCCATCATGACAACGCTCGGCCCCACGTTGCTATTCTGGTTAAGAACTATTTGGAAAACAGTGGATGGGAAGTCTTACCCCACCCGCTTTATAGCCCAGACCTTGCCCCTTCCGACTACCATTTGTTTCGTTCGATGCAGAACGCCCTTACTGAAATACGGTTCATATCATAGCAGAATATCAAAAATTGGCTTGATTCATTCTTGGCTGCCAAGCTGGCGCAGTTCTTTTGAGATGGGATCCACAAATTGACAGAAAGATGGGAAAAAGTCATAGCTTCAGATGGGCAATACTTTGATAATAATACTATTGTACATGTTTTTCTTAAATAACGTTCAAATTTAAAGTTTAATTTTTTTAATTATTATTTAATATTTATTTTTATCTGATATTAAATCCTTGTCCAATTTTTTGTTTTTATCTACGCTTTATTATTTTTATTAATATTTCTTATTGTGTTGATAATTTTTTGTTTGGCAAGAAACTAGTCCATTGTGCTCCTTGTATGTTCCTTTAATTGAAATTTCTCAGTCATTCTTAAAAAGATGTATTCAATTCAGTCTTTCATTCTCGAACTGGATTGTGAGTCGTGAGAGGATTGAGCAATGATTTAAGTTTGCTCTGCCCCCTCCCCCGATTAATTTCCAATGCTCTAATGGTCTAGTTAGTTAGTTAGTTTCATCGAGTGCTTCGATCTTTTAGCGAAAGTCATTATTTTTGCTCCCATCTTTAAAGATTCCAGTTTTCCTCCAAATTAGTCTTAAGTGACCTATTTAAAAGTTTTCTGGTACGTTATCCTTTCGTACGGTTTTGATGCAAATCTATGTCTTGTCATGGAACGGGTGATCTGCAAATTGTTTTCTTGCTGGGCACGAGAATTCAAAACACTTTGGTAATACACCGTTCAGGTTGCCGATATCCGCATAAAAGCATGCCTAGTTGGGTTTCCTAGTTCTTCAACAAAGTCGTGATGATGCGAGGCAACATTGTTGATAACCAGGTCACATGATAGTATGAAATTCAGGAGATCGTTGCTTATCACGTTCCATTTTCTACTGCTCCAAAAAATATTGGGTTTGCAAAAAAGTAATTTCGATTTTAACAAGTAAGATTGATTTCGGTCTGCTTGTTGACTTTCGCTTTTGTTAATGTTGTAATTTTTTTCTTTTGACATTTGAAAGCTGTCAGCCCAAGTTCAGTTTAGAAAGGATTCAGAAACAAAATATTAACACCTGTGTCAATACTAATTAACATGGAATGCAAACTCAAGCAGTTTGATGTAAATATAAATTATGGTACTGACTCCTTGACTGCTAGAATTGGTTTCCGAAATGCCATTCTAGAGATATTTCATTCAAAGATGACCAACGTTCTACTAGGTGGGTTGAAAAGTAACCTCCTTGGCCGCCAGAATGCTACAAAAAAGGTTATGGTGCTTTGAAGTCCATTCATATTTAGGGAGACATGCCAAATTTCAGTGCGATACTGTCTTTAGTTTTGTTTTGACAGCTGATTGTTTTTGAAGTGTTTGGCATCATGTTAAGTATGGACAAAAACGATTTTCGTGCTCTCATAAAACATTATTTTTTGAGACGCAAAACGGCAAAGGAAACAAAAGAAAAGTTGGATAAATATTATGGGGCTAATGCTCATCGTGGTGACCGCAAATCCACTACCGATCAAGTCCGCAGCGGCAGGCCCTCCGATGCGGTTATAGAGGACAATGTCAAAAAAATACATGAAATGGTGTTGGCTGACCGGAAAGTGAAGGTGCGCGAGATAGCAGATACCACAAAGATTAGTACTGAGCGCACACGCCATATTTTGGGCAATATTATGCATATAAAAAAGTTATCCTGTTGCTGGGTGCCGCGTATACTCACTCCTGACCAAAAACACGAACGCGAAAGCACTTCGAAAGAGTGTTTGGACTTGCTGTTGCACAGAATGAGTGCCCGGCAATAGACTGAAGCCGGCACGAGTGGTCCGAAGCGGCCGGGGAGGCTCGATGGGTCGGAAGGTTATGGCGTCGGTTTTCTGGTATTGTCATGGCATAAAGAGTATGTGGACTATGGACTACCTCGAAAAATGAAAAACCATCAACAGCGAGTATGTGTGTGCATTATTGGAGCGATTGAAGTCCGAAATGAAGCGAAAAAAAAAATTTATTTCTGCAAGACAATGCATCGGCGCACAAGAGCATCGCAACCACGGCTAAAATCAATGAATTCGCCCGATTTGGCTCTCTCGGACTATTATCTCTTCCCAAACCTCAAAAGATGGCTTATCAGTAAAAAATGATCCTGGATCATCGTCGGCAGCTTTAGCAGGTTCTGGGCCTGCTTTTAGTAGTAACTGTTCGTTGTTCGACGTTCGAGCGATTTTTAAACACGGAAGCTCGTTTTGATTTTTTACCAAATAATTGTTTTCTATGTGCGGAAACATATTCGGGTTGTGCTTGCAGCCCAAATTCAAGTGTCTCAATACAAACTTACAGAAGCTCTGTAATTTCATTTTATTAATACTTCGAGGTTTTTGATGGACGACGTAGTGCCATGATCTCCGGGTTATATCTATCAGTAAACTGTACAAGGCCCGTAGTCATTATATATTATATTTTTATATATTTTAAACCCAGGTATCGTCTATTGTATCTGTCATTTTATTGTCTCACCCATTTGTTTAAGGTGTCGGTAATGTTCGGAAAAAGTGCGTCCAAAGTTCCCTACTATAATTGTAGGAATATCATTGTATTAGACGGTGAGTGGAGATCACAATAGTCACTGTTATATGCGTAGTTAGTTTAAATTATGATAGTCGTTTGTATCCGTGTGCCGAACAATAAGATATCGAGGTAGGAGCTTTAAAACTAAATCGGTACCTTACACCCCATCAATTGATTAGAAGGTTCTTTCAATCTGTGTTTGGTGTTAAGCAATCCACCAATTTTAAAATAACTTTCTGTCGACGCAAGCCATTGGAATGGAAAGTGTCTCTAGTTCTGATATGAATAAGCTAGATTGAGTAGCTTTAGGTGCACAAACAGAGACCAGGTACAGCCGCTTTCAACTACGGAGAGGAATGTACACAATACAAGCCTCAAGCACCTGTAACCTACGAAATACACAGTTGCACACTCTTAGATCGCAATCCTTTCCTAATGAAAATCGCAACATCGTCGGTTTTTTCTTACATTTTTTTATTTCCTTTGAATCATTTTGTGTTACCTTAGTCACGCTAAACAAAAGCACATCAGGACTTAACAACTTAAACAGTTTGGTTCTTCGTTCGATCCTTATCAGTGTATTTACGTTCAACGTTAGGCCACTCTAGAAGCCGTAAAAATAAGCTTTTTGTGACTTTTTTCAGGAAAAATAAAAAAAAGATCGAGCATACAAAGGTAGAAGTTTATTCTACATATGCATGCCGGTTATGGAAAACGGCGGATTGATTTCATCAAAGAGATATCCTGCAGCAATCCATGATGTTTTATTTGGGGCAATAGGGATGTCTTTTTTATTTTAATTCATTGTATGAAGCAGGGGATAGAAATACGCGATTGTTAGCTACATTGCACTTTACGTATATCAAAAGATTGTCATTACAATATTGCTTTAAAATAGCAGATGCTGGATATCCTTTGTTGCCATGGCTTACCACACCATTTTGAAATGCTGGTGTTGGTACTCCAAATAGTAAGTTTAATAGTAGCCATAGCAAATGTCGTATCATCGTAGAATGAACTTTCATTCGGTGTTGCCTCGGATCTAGACAGCTTCATTATTCTCCAAATAAGTCTACAGATTTTTAATGTTAGCGCTGCACTGCATAACATATACATTCATTACAATGTGAATGATGACGACTTACAAATATCAGTCTTTCGAGCAAACGAGCTCAATTATTTCCTCTTATAAAAGGGATAGAGAAAATCTTTTTGTTTTCCCCGCTAACTGCAGCTCTTCTGTCCCGATTATTTTGACCCAGTTTTTTCCGTAAAGCCAATTTTTGATCTGACCAAGCCTTAATTAAAATAATCCGAATAAATGCTGCTATTTTAAAAATTTATTTAATTTAAGAAATGCAAGCACCTTTTTCCACTCGGCTATTTCTGTAATTGGAAGCCCCAAACTATTAAGCTGCGCTTTCAGTTCTTCGCAAAAGCTTTGAACAAATTCAGGGTCTTTCTTGGTGAAGCTTTTGGCAATGTCCGGATTTTTCTTCATGGCACTACACATTGCCTCGAACTGCAACCGTGTTTTTTTTTTTCTTCCTCGAATCCGCAACCAATTTGATTGCGCAATTTATGCTGTGCGGATGAGTTGCGTTGTCCCTAATAGCAATTTTGACATTACTTTGAGTACATCCGCCCACTTTTTCGATTGCGTTTTCAATAATAGGAAAATAAACGGATGCGAAAATATTCCTTCCGCAGTCAATCCGCCGTTTTCCATAATCGGCATGATGATTGACGGTAAAACATAACTTACCGTCTAACTAACAATAGCTTGAGAAGTTCATAGGATTTTTTTGATATATGGTATTGATTTTTGCCCGAATGGCGCACTTCCAAAGTCACACTTGCAAAATTCGCATTGGCTGAATTGGTTGAAAAAAAAGTTATAGCTCAGAAATATTAGGGCTTAGATACAAAATCTTTGCCAACTAGCTATAAATTTGCATACGTGCTTATCAAAATTGTTTAAATAACATACTAAAAGTCCCTGCTTCTTAGTATTGCCCGAGGAGATGGCCTTGATGAGGTATTAACAAGGTCAAAAATGCCTCATTTTCGGAAATGAAGCAGATGGAGAAAAAGAAAAAAAAAAAACTTCCTCATAAATACAAACGTACAATTTGTGCAGTATTTTCTTTAGACTTCTTGAAAAACTTGAAATCTGTTGCTGGGCAATATGATGATGACTGGGGAAAATTCAGGAGAGAATATCAGGTATTACTGATTTAGAAGCAGCAGAAGGCCGTTACCACAAAGACTGCTATACACAATTATTAAAAGATAGAACTAAACGTAGTGGGTCCAATACAGAACCTCTATTAAATAAAAAAGAAAAATCTCAACAGCTTTGTAATGAGATCAAAAATAGCGATGAATGTCAATACACACTTTCAGAACTTGAAGATCGTATGTCGCAATACATTGACGGAGAAGATAGATATGCAACCAAATATCTAAAACAAAAACTTATGCAATAACAAGTCGTGAGAGAACTGCAATTGTCTGTTTCCGTTAGACTATGGACAAAATAATCCATAAATATTAGTATCAAGAGACTTGTCTTAATAAACCGTCTTATAATAGTGTCGGCGGCAGCAGGTATAATACGAGAAGACATACGCTCCCAAGTATATAATCTGATATCCTATTTTGCCAATAGTGAGGATATTGGAAAAATAGAAATTATTCCAGAAAACTTGAAATATTTTGCAAATGTAATCATAAAATCCAAAACCGATTCTCAAAGTACCCAAAGGAATCGTAAAAGTATTAGTAAGACTATCATTTCGGCATGTCGCCCTATTTCCTATTCTCTTAGGCATTGGTGTTTACCATACATCGCCATTTCGCATCTCAACTGGCTATTGATATTTTGAATAGTTTCAGGTTTTATGTTCCATATTCTGAAGTACAGAAGTTTGAGAAGTCATTAATGGCTACTCCTACGGCACAGATCGTAGATACATATATTAACCGTAAGTGGTAACCGGTTACATAAATACTACAACATTGCGGAAATCCAACTAAATTTAGGAGACCTAAAAGATGTCTTATTTTTTGCACATGCAACGTCTGGTTGTGATAAAACATTTGCATTTTTCCGAAAAGGAAAATTAAAAACTCTCAATGTTTAAGCAAGAGTACAGAATTGCGAAAAATTGTTTCGAGCTTAACCAGACGAAATTTCAAGTGCTGAAGAAAATTTTGTTTTGAATCTATACAACAAATCATAGCTTGATGTTGAATTAAATGAGCTGAGGTATTATATGTACAAGCAAACTGTTGCCCAGCAATCAATTACGGATAATTTTCAGCTGTCATCTCTACCACCTACCAAAGACGCAACTCGGCAGCACTCGTAGTGCGCTTATTTACAAGTACAACGCTGGATGGGAAACAATCTTCCACCATGTAAATGGGGTTGGACAATGCGTGGAAAATCTTTAGCTCCGATAACAGCAGAACTACCCCTTCCTGATCGGTTACTGCTTTTCATCAGCTGCGGTTGTAAGAAGGGGTGCGAACGTTGGTGTGACTATCGAAAAACAGGTTTGATGTATTCTGCGATGTGCAGCCGATGCCTTGCCAATCGTGTGCAAATTAACCTGAATTTATAGATGACGATGATTTATATTTGTAATTTTATTATAGTAATTTCTTAATCTTTATTATTACCGAATTATATAGTTTTGAAATCTATGGTATATTAAAGAAGTAAATTTTTAAAATAATTGTCACAGTATCCGTAGTACTTTTTTTTCACCAGGGCTGGTCAAATATATTGGTTAAAAACAGTTCGAATCAAAAGTTTGTAAATAATGGTATCTTTTATATTTCAAGAATTAATATTAATAATACAGTGTTATCTATCGATAGCCGAATCATTGAGGATAAATATACAAAACACAGAACTGTAAAGTCTTAATTTGAAGAAAGGGCATATAAAAAACTGAGCGCAGGTGATGATTTAAAAAAAAAAAATTAATACTTGCTATATCTAAGGAAGCGAGGAAGCAAGCGACACCGCAAAGAGAATAAAATAAAAATTTAATCGGCTGATTGGCAATCATTTTGCATCGTTGGCATTCATGGATAGTGTCGCAATTGCTATTCGTGGTTAATTTTAAATTAATATCATTTAAGTTAATTTAAATTTCGCTTTAACAAGCAGCAGACAGGATTGTGCTTCGGAAGCTTTAAATTCCAATCTGTTGATAGTTCCCCCATTTGATTATGCTGTTAATATCGAAATTTAATGAGCTTAACATACGCTGTCCTTCCGTTTTTACAGCCGAAGAGCAGGGACGTGAGTCCTGGAATGTATATAAAAAACAGAGAATACTGTCAACAACAAAGGAATGTATTGGATTATAAGTAGCAGAAAAGGTATGTTAAGTCTGACAACAGCTCGTAGATTTGTTCCACACGCGTAGCATGTTTCGTTATCTGATGTTGTAAATGAGCCATCTGTTCCTGGATAAAGATAAGACAGCAAGCATGGTAGATACTTTCGTTTATTGTGACGCGCTTGTATGCATTTGAGGGCAAATAATTTGAAAAGTTACGGTCGATGTTTGAATGTATACGAGTGAAAGTTTAACTTTCACATAAAATGCACTGTTCGGACTTGTGATTAATTCCGCATTTGACACATTGAGACTGCATTTTGCAATTCGATGGGGTGTTTTCGAATTTTTTTGGTTTTTCCTCTTTATTTTTTTCCAGTGTATAAGCTACCTTTATACTCTTTAGACCATCCAGTTTGCTTTTGAGACTTAGCTTAACTGAAATTGTAGTTTCCGCTGCTCACTTTTTGCTCTTGCCGTAATGAATGCCCAACCCCCACTCTCTTTAAGCAGTGCAAGAAGCTCTTCCCCTCACCCTTCGAGAATCCTTTAATAAACTTAATCATACTTAAACGTTTAATAAAAAAGTTATTTGGTACGGCTGATTAATATCACCCTGACTATTTTATGACACCCTGTGCTTTATATTCTGCTGTTGCTGCTGATTTCTGCGTTGTTGTTGCTGCTTATTTTGCTGATGTTTATGTGGTTCAACCTGCTGTTGATGTTGTTGTTTTAACTTAAGCAGCTGCTGTTATAGTTTATTTTGCTTATGTTGTCGCATCAGTTATTGCTGCGGTTCTCACAGCTGTTTTAGACTTTGCTATTTTTTTGTGTGTCTGTGTAGAGTCCTGGAGCTTTTCATGCCGCTCTTTGGGCCTTCTAGCCATTTGCTTCTTGATCGTACTTCTCTTTTCCACTATTAAGGGGCTATGAAATAAAGCCCCTTCGTATTCCGATTTTTCTCGTCCATAAAATCCTCTTCAGATTCGTCTTAGAATTTTTACTGCTGCTTCTGATATGGATACCCCTTCCCTTATTCCATTGCAGCTTCTCAGTTGAAGCCGATAGGGAGAAGCGCTTAGATATATTAGCAGTTGGTTTTGCCTTACTTCTTCTTTCGTCATTTAAACCATTGCCGTTTTTTTTTTTTTTTTTTTTGAGTTGTACGAATGTACGAATAACATGGGAAGTAAGCAGATAATGAACTTATGCCATTCTCCATCATAAGCAACTAAATCTTTGGGGTTGGCCGTGGTGTAGTGGTATATGCATAGACTCCTCAAGCAGAGGGTCGCGGGTTCGAATCCCATGGGAGGCAATTCTCTGAAAAAAGTCTTTTCATAGAATTTGTATGTAGTTATATGAAAATCCCGTCGGCGTCAACTCTGACATGAAGACGGCATAACACTGATGTTGGAGTGGTTGCTGTCTGGGCTAAATGTAACGAACTAACAACTAGCACGTACTATGACCCACCTCTAGGAAAAATATCGAAACCTAATACACCTGAGTTTCAAAACTTATACACCACCCGCCCGCGCCCTGGAAAAAAGCCAGTAAAAGGGTATTCATATCCCCTTAGTGCGCGTGCGGAATTATAATAAAAAAAAATCTTTAGAATTGATTAAGCTTATGTGCCTAAAATGTGTTCAGCGCAATCAGCAAATCTGTCGGCTTTTCAGTTCACGAACTTATAATTGTATAGAACCAAATATCCAAAACTAAAAATCTGTACTTAAAGAAGTAAAAGACAAAGCTCCCTTAGAATTATATATTTTTGTATTCTTATTATCTTCAAATTATTTTATATACTTTTCTATTTAAAGATGAAGGGCTATTTCAGCAATGAAATCAACAGAAAATTTAAAATATGTACTTTTTTTTTTTGTTTTTAGGCAATTTATGATATGTTGGGGGCTTGCTCTTCAAATCGTCCCGCAGACTCAGCTGAGGAGAGAGCAAAAAACATATTTGCCAAAATGGATGAAAATAATGATGGTCAATTAACTCAGGATGAATTTTTAAAGGGATGTTTACAAGACGAAGAACTGTCTAAAATGCTTGCGCCATAAAGTTGCTTGGTGTAGTAAATCCACAAACATTATAACCAAAGAATGTGAATCATAATCATATCAGAGTTTGTGCGTATTTAAATGCAATTGATACATTGAGCAAATATCCTTTAATACATTTTACAAAGTACCGCATTTTTGTATTTAATAAATTACAAATCTATAGCTATAGAACTATCACATATTTGCACAAAAAGTACTAAATTCATGACTGAGTGTGTACTTTAAATTTTATACTATTTTTGGCACATTTAGATAAGGATAATTTTACTCCGTTTAAGAAATCTGTAAATTTGAACTCTGTTCTATTAGACTATTTTTTGGGTAATTCTTTATTTACAGCTTAATTTTTCTTAAATATATAAGTATATAATTTCTTATAAATATATTTATAAAATTAGCTTGTCAAAAAAAAAAAGGTTTAAACAAAAGTAACTAAAACTTAGAGATCATTTATCTTTTTGAGTGTTTATTCGATTTTGAATAATTTATTTAATTATCTATGCGGAAATAATTAAGACTACAATACTTTGATATGTAAATTATCAAAGTCTTGTCTTTGACACAATAAGCATGTACTCGTATATAATTGCAAAAGGTACACCTTAATTAAGAAACTAAAAAGCAGCCACATTATACAAAAACAGTCATATGTTTGTGTTTTTTTTTTTAATCATAGTTATACATTTATGGAAAAAAACGCACATAGCTATTTTTAATACTCTTGAGAGGTTAAAATAACAGATAACCAAATGTTGCTCTATTTTCGTTTGTGGAAACAATTTAAACTTATTTTAGTATACTATTCAATGAAAATAATTATATCAATAAAGCAGATTATAAGGTGAGACATTCAATTCATAAAAAAATTGTTAAATTTTCTTATATATATATATAATTTTTTCTGCATATTGTTATTATTAGTATTATTATTATAATTTTTATTGTTTTTATTTGTCTATGTACCTTATAATGGCAGACCCTCACACTTTTTAAAAACCGCGACCTAAAAAACAAACTTAAATCACCAATTAATAATTGCACTATCTAAAATCTTTCTAGTTTTGCTCATAAAATAAATCGAGACATTTAAATAATTTCACGTTTTTTTAGTCGCTGTTACCAGAATATTTAAATAATTTAAAAAGCAATGTGCTATTAAATAAATTGAAGGGCGTTGGATTAAATGAATATGTTTAAATGTTTACGTTTTCAATAGACTTGTCCTGTCACTATATTTTTAAATATTTATTTACTTCTAATTCTAAACGAAATATTTTAATTTTTCTTAAAATTTAATTCAGATGGGGGTGGCCATGGTGTAGTGGTATATGCATAGACTCCTCAAGCAGAGGGTCGCGGGCTCGAATCCCGTGCGAGGCAATTCTGTGAAAAAGTCTTTCGTAGAATTTGTATGTAGTTATATGAAAATCCCGTCGGCGTCAACTCTGACATGAAGGCATAACACTGATGTTGGAGAGGTTGCTCGCTGGGTTAAATGTAACGAACTAACAACTAGCACGTACTTAAGACCCACTGATTGAGGATGTAGTAGCTCGTCCCGTCCAGTTTGACAACCACCTCTGGGAAAAATATCGAAACCTAATACACCTGAGTTTCAAACTACTACACCACCCGCCCGCGCCATGGAGAAAAAGCCAGTAAAAGGGTATTCATATCCACTTGGTGCGCGCGCGGTATTAAAAAAAAAAAAATCCTCAAGTTTAAAGCAATTTTTTCTGATCCTAATCAGCAAATATAATAGTGATAATTATATTCTATAACGATTTTTAAAACTTCCTATTACACGGTTTTACTTTTTTTTGACGAAATTATAATTATATATCCAGACCTTAGGAAACAGTTTGAATATTATCTAAATTTTGTTTGGAAAAATACCCAAATCCTCACTCAATCTTACCACTGAGTAAATTGGATTTTTGGTGAATTATATGAATTTAATTGATTGCCAAAAACTAATTCACAAGTCTCCCAATTGTTTACCTGATTGGAAAAACTTTTTTTTTGACGGAAACTGCATACGCTGATAGCGTCATACTATCCGGATCCCGAATTTAAATTTAAATAAAATAAAAATCCAATCAAAATGTTGCACAGAAAAATTATTCAATAACTTAACTAACTTCGCGGTAAAAATCTTTACGAAAAACTAACGATAGAGAGTTAAGAAGATTGTATGTTTGCACAACTTATGATCAGGAAAGTCGTTAAAGGTATTTTACAAATTGAATTAACCTAATACATAAAAATAACTTAGGGATATATGTATATTCAAAAAAAAAAGTAATTTAAATGAAGTTAATCCATTGTTCCCAAGTTAACCCCTTAAACGCAGAGCTTAGTTAAGAAGTGCACATGGCAATGCTGCATGAACTTCGGATCTGCAGCATGTCTTTATACCCAAATTTTCTGCAAAATGTAATGTTTCCAAGTGGTTTCGCATATATACAACGTGCTAATTTATTTTTCTTTTGATCCTTGTGGTTTTATAAATAAACTTCTCACCCTAAAACCTTTTATTAAGAAGAAGAAAAAAAAAAAAACATGGTATACAAACATAAAGTTTAGAAAAACAATCATTTTTTATTTATAGTTCTTAAAACAGATTTAATCACAATTTGAAACAAATAGAACTGTTCTAAAAAAAAAAAAAAAATTATCACTCCGGGAATTAAAGTTTTTGATTGTCTGATAATAATTAAAAAACGATTATTTTGATTAAACTTCTTAAAAAAAAAAATAATTAAATTGCAGGATTTATTTTTTTTAAATTTTGGTAGTGTTATTCTCTTTTGTCATGTAGCATTTAAATCGTGAGTAGGTTAACTATCATATTTATTGACAAGAATTCTCTGTCGAATTGTATCGATAGTAAATCTACAATATTTTAAAATGATCGAGTGGGTTCAAAAGATAGAACTTATTTCCATCTTTACATTCGTTTTATTCAAAATCACAATGCAACAACAATTTAGAATAAAATCACTCTTATCAACCACTTTTACTTTACTTTATCTTTTACTTAAACCACGTTATCACTACTCTTAATCCACTCTTCAAAATCAGTTTTAGAACTACTATCACCACTTTCCGTAACCCGAATTTATACTCCCTGCCATATTTCGAGAACTTTTTGTAGTAGCCACTTTTCCATACTTCTTTCCATTTTTCCGGAAAATTTGCTACCAGTTGTCAAAGAGATTCCACTGGGTGAGTCTTCTGCTATTCAAATTTAGATGGTGCTATTCACATTGAAGCGGTTATAAAACTGCTCTGTCGCTAAATTTATTAATCATTCATCGTTCCGTTGAAGGGACACATTCTATTCACATGGGCCACCTTCATTCCTCGATTCCCACTTTGGATCTGATAGATAACCTCATAAATGCGTTCTATCCCCTTGAACATACCTTTCTAATCCTTTTGCCATTATGGTGATATTTCTTTCTTCTTCTTGTTTTTTTTTTTTTTTTTATAAGGAATTTTTCAAAAGTCAAGCCTGTATGTTTTTTTTTTGACATTTGCGAATTAGACACAAGTAAACAAATTAACACAATGCTATCGTGAATAAAATTTCTCCCAAAATTTTTCCCATTTTCGAAAAATAGGTATCGACAATGAATTTCGAACGAGGGAAAAAATTTCATCCGGAATTAATTGGTATCGCGAACAAAATTCCCCTCAGAATTTCAACGCGATTTCCCCCGGAATTTTTCCTCCGTCAACTTGGTGGAGAAATCCAATAACAAAAAGTATTGTTTATATACGAAGACAAGCTCTCTTTGTATGTTATCTATTATCTTTGAATCCGAATCTGTATGGGTATAAAATATTTAAAAGTGTTCCGAAATGTTCTGATACTGAAGAAACTGTTTTGTTGGGAATGTTGTCTCGTGCACCAGGTGACTGCAGCTCGTGAAGTGGGCCGGAACCATTCGCGAATAAGTCGTGCACAAAAGCTTTCCCAAAACAAGTTATAAAAGAAAAGGCAAGATCATCGCAGCAAATTTTGGAAGACGAAATTCAGATATATAGTATGTGATATAGTATGTGGTAACATAGGACAAACTGTAGATAATACTAAAATCCACCACGCAAAATATAGCAATTTTAAAAAAAAATATATTTCGATCCATTGATCGGCTTTATGATCAACAAAAATTAGTCTTGGATGAAACAGAACGCCACAACCTAGAAATTGAAAAGCAGCGAAAATGGGAAATTGATGAAAAATTAAAATTGAAGCAGCGCCTCATACAAATAGAGGAGGAAAAACTTTAACTAATGAATTGTAAAGTGTGCCTGTGTTTTTATAATATTTAAACGAACTGAATTAATTTATATTATGTCGTTGAATGAATCGTTTTTGCGTAAATTAATGAAATAATTTTTAAAATAAACATGTTATAAAAAGAAATTGAATTAATCTATTTTAAGTTGTTGAATGAATTATTTTTCTTTATTTTTTTCCTTTCTGTGCTAATAAAATTTAATTAATAAAGTTTACAGACTATTTCCAATTTGACTTCTTATTCGTTGTACTTCAGTCATTAACTCCGAATCGCTTACACTTGTTACCTCATTTTCTGTGTTTGTGTTGCTTTCTTCATCATCAAAAATGTCGCTTTTGTAAAGCGCAACAAACATTAGCAATATGGATTGCCTTGTGCCTTCTATTGAATTTCGACAACGCGTGTGAACTTCGTTGAACCTGATCACAGCCATATTTTCTTCAGCTATCCTATCTGTTGTTAACATTCCCTCTAAATCTTAGCGTCATAGCTTGACATTTGCAAAAGTTACGTAGCCAAGAGTACATCCAACTCTGTGTGTATTTTACAATTTTAGAAATGAATTTAAACCTTTTCTGTTTCCTAATGGTTTTGCAGTGAAACCGCACATTCAATATTTTTTCTCTATTTTTCTAGTGGTTAGGTGGAAAAACCATGGGTATTTCCGCGAACTGTTAATCATTTTATGACGGTAAAAAATTGTTTCCGGAAATGATCAGTGCATTGTAAGTGATTTTTTAGTTTGATAGTTTATGTCATTTGAAGTTGTTCTTGCTGTTCAGTAAACAATTATTATTTATTTATTTATTTATTTTTTTTTTTTTTGAGAATGGCTAGTAAGTAAAGTGCGTAAATGCAATGTATTTTGTTGTCATAAAAAATATAGGGGAAACTACAACAGGTACCGAAGAAGGTCTTGGCTTACGTGTGGTGAAGGACCTTACCAGGACGTTAGTAGGAAAAGGACATTGTATTTTCTTCGATAATTTTTTCAATTCGATAGAACTTCAAAAAAATTTGCAAGCAGATATGATAAACTCTTGTGGAACTTTTCGGAAAGGAAGAAAATATGCATACACTGATCTGCTAAATGACAAACATTTACAGCAAGGGCAGTCTGATTGGCGCATAAGTAAGGACGGACTAGTATATTTAAAATGGAAAGACAAGAAATAAGTGCATTTTCTGAGTAACTTTCATGAACAGCAATGCGAATGCAAAAAGATGGCCGTAAGAAGGAGGTTTCATGCCCACAACTTGTAAGTGAATATATTGTAATAAACACATGGGCTATGTTGATGCTAAAATCCATTTATGAAATAGACCACAAATCGGAAAAATGGTGATTCGACAATATTGTCGCTAAAAGAGTACAGATTATCTGTTTGCTCAGGATTTTTTGGGAGCAAGGCAGTTAAAAAAAAAAAAAAATCAAGCCCAAGTTCTTCCGTTTGTCATTTCAAGACCAAAGTGCCGTTTGAAAAAATGTTTGACAAATGTGATCATTTGCCGAAACACGGCTCATCACGGCGGTGTGCACATTGAACTACAGCATCTAAGCCTCATCGTACAAGGTGGTCCTGTTCTTGCTGCGGGGTTGGAATTTGCTTGAATGACAAAAAAAATTGTTTCGTATCATATCATAACGGTTAAAAAAAATTATTATTATTTATTTATTATTTTTTTCCTAGTTTCCTACTTCTAAAAACTTAAATAAACAATTTAAAAAAGTTAATTTTTTTCTTTTTATTTAAATTCATTATTAATTAAACTTAATCTTTAAATATTGACATCTCCGGAAACCAATGGTTAAATTTGCAACAACGAACTTGAATTAAATTTTGCGTAAAAAACGGATTTAATGGTATGCGAACGCTAGAAATGTTGAAAAAGTTTTTCGGCAACGATCTCTAAAGAAAATGGTCGTTTACCAGTGGCACGAGCGATCACGAGCGGTGGTCGTGAGTCAATCGAAGATGATGTACGCAGTGGTAGACCATCGACATCGAAAACCGATGAAAACATTGATGAAGTAAAAGAAATGTTGGTCAATAACCGCAAATTAACCATCAGAGAGATAGCGGATGACTTCAACATTGCCTATGGATCCGTCCAAACACTTTGGTTAATGATTTGGGCTTCCGTCGTGTACCAGCAAAGTTGGTGCCAAAAGACCTCAATTTCATGCAAAAAAGAGACCGTGTTGACGTCGCAAAAGAAATAATTTGCGCGGCTGAATCCAAACCCACATTCATCAAAAGGATCATTACTGGAGACGTAACGTGGGTTTACGAGTACGACACGCAAACCAGACATCAGGCAAGTGAATGGCGTTCACCAAATGAGCCGAGACCAAAAAAACCAAGTCGTTTTTAGTCAAAAAAGAAGGCAATGCTCACGGTTTTCATGGATTACAACGGTATAATGCATCATGAATTTTTGCCGGAAGACCAAACAGTAAACAAAGATTATTATTTGGGCGTTATGAGACGTTTGCGTGAAGCAATTCGCCGAAAGAGACCAGAATTGTGGCAGAAAACTCGTGAATTTTGCACCATAATAACGCACCTTCACACAGTGTCATCATTATTCGTAATTTTTTTGACGAAAAATGCAACAAATACCATCCATAACAGTGAATTCACCTGATTTGGCTCCCTGTAACTTCTTTCTTTTTAATCGAGTTAAAAAAACCACTACGGGGAACGCAATTCAGCAGCCGAGAGGAAGTAATGGAAAAATCGCAGGAAGCACTGATGTACATACCGAAAATCGAATATAAAAAATGTTTTGAGGATTGGATCAAGCGCTAGCATAAGTGTGTTGCAGTCGATGGGGATGACTTTGAAGGGGACAATATAGATTTAGATGAATAAACTTGTATTTTTAATTTTCTGAATAAATTCCGAAATTTTTTTGATCAAGGTGGTATAGGGTGATTCATCGTGATTTTTGATTTATAATGTAAAACAAAACACATAAATTCGAAAGCGAACTTCAAATTTTTGTTATCGGTTAAAAGAACAATTCATGACATTTACTTTTTGAAAATGATATGTAAATGTTGGTCACGATTACGTCTGAGGTGATGCATTCGCAAGGTCCAATTTTGGGCGACTCGTTCGAGCATAGCAACTGGTATTTCGTGAATAACACGAGTAATGTTGGCTTCCAAAGCGTCAATCGTAGCTGGCTTATTCCTGAAGACCTAAGACTTTACATATCCCCACTTTGGATCTGATAGATAACCTCATAAATGCGTTCTATCCCCTTGAACATACCTTTCTAATCCTTTTGCCATTATGGTGATATTTCTTTCTTCTTCTTGTTTTTTTTTTTTTTTTATAAGGAATCTTTCAAAAGTCAAGCCTATATGTTTTTTTTTGACATTTGCGAATTAGACACAAGTAAACAAATTAACACAATGCTATCGTGAATAAAATTTCTCCCGAAATTTTTCCCATATTCGAAAAATAGGTATCGACAATGAATTTCGAACGAGGGAAAAAATTTCATCCGGAATTAATTGGTATCGCGAACAAAATTCCCCTCAGAATTTCAACGCGATTTCCCCCGGAATTTTTCCTTCGTCAACTTGGTGGAGAAATCCAATAACAAAAAGTATTGTTTATATACGAAGACAAGCTCTCTTTGTATGTTATCTATTATCTGTGAATCCGAATCTGTATGGGTATAAAATACTTAAAAGTGTTCCGAAATGTTCTGATACTGAAGAAACTGTTTTGTTGGGAATGTTGTCTCGTGCACCAGGTGACTGCAGCTCGTGAAGTGGGCCGGAACCATTCGCGAATAAGTCGTGCACAAAAGCTTTCCCAAAACAAGTTATAAAAGAAAAGGCAAGATCATCGCAGCAAATTTTGGAAGACGAAATTCAGATACAGAGTGATATAGTATGTGGTAACATAGGACAAACTGTAGATAATACTAAAATCCACCACGCAAAATATAGCAATTTTAAAAAAATATATATTTCGATCCATTGATCGGCTTTATGATCAACAAAAATTAGTCTTGGATGAAACAGAACGCCACAACCTAGAAATTGAAAAGCAGCGAAAATGGGAAATTGATGAAAAATTAAAATTGAAGCACCATAATAACGCACCTTCACACAGTGTCATCATTATTCGTAATTTTTTTGACGAAAAATGCAACAACAAATACCATCCATAACAGTGAATTCACCTGATTTGGCTCCCTGTAACTTCTTTCTTTTTAATCGAGTTAAAAAAACCACTACGGGGAACGCAATTCAGCAGCCGAGAGGAAGTAATGGAAAAATCGCAGGAAGCACTGATGTACATACCGAAAATCGAATATAAAAAATGTTTTGAGGATTGGATCAAGCGCTAGCATAAGTGTGTTGCAGTCGATGGGGATGACTTTGAAGGGGACAATATAGATTTAGATGAATAAACTTGTATTTTTAATTTTCTGAATAAATTCCGAAATTTTTTTGATCAAGGTGGTATAGGGTGATTCATCGTGATTTTTGATTTATAATGTAAAACAAAACACATAAATTCGAAAGCGAACTTCAAATTTTTGTTATCGGTTAAAAGAACAATTCATGACATTTACTTTTTGAAAATGATATGTAAATGTTGGTCACGATTACGTCTGAGGTGGTGCATTCGCAAGGTCCAATTTTGGACGACTCGTTCGAGCATAGCAACTGGTATTTCGTGAATAACACGAGTAATGTTGGCTTCCAAAGCGTCAATCGTAGCTGGCTTATTCCTGAAGACCTAAGACTTTACATATCCCCAGAAAAAATTGTCCAAAGGTGTGATATCGTACGATTTAGGCGGCCAATTTACCGTAACAGAACATGAAATTAAGTGCTCACCAAAATGATTTCTCAACAAGTCCATTGTTTCACGCGCTGTATGGCTCGTAGCTCCGTCTTGTTGCAACCATAGCTCATCGGGAACATGTGCTTGAATTTCAGGAAGCACGTAATCCATTAACATGGCGCGATAACGGCTACCGTTGTCGGTAACATTCTGATTTGCCTCATTTTTGAAGAAATGTTTACCAATAATTCCACCAGCCCATAAACCACACCATACCGTTGCTTTTAATGGATATAATGGTAGCTCTTATTACTCTTCGGGTTGCTCATTAGCCCAAATACGGCAATTTTGTTTATTAACGTATCCATTGAGCCAGAAGTGCGCTTCATCACAACAAAATTTCACGATAAAACACTGGATTTTCATTGATTTTTTCCAGAGTCCATTTACTGAAAATATTGACGCGATGTCGCCTGGCTTCAATTCTGGCACAAGTTGAATTTTATACGCTGAATCGAATACGCCAAGCCAAGCTGCTGATCCTTGCTTAATGGTCCACGGAGGTACAGATGGAGTCTTTTTAACGTGGACCCTCTTTAGGAGGACCATACCTTTGGCAATATATAAAGCTCTTGTTATAGCCGATTGAGCTCTTATTGGACGCTTTATGGTTTTTGCTGAGTCGAAAAGGGGTTTTGGTGATGGCGTTGTTTGAGTGTAGGAGCCTTATGTAGAGTTTTGCCCCAGCAGCTACTATGGGTTCTTTAATGAAAGCATGTTCTGGAGGCGTTGATGCTACGACGGGCGGCTTGATGGTAAGGAGATTTGATTATATCGATGATTGATATTGGGGCATTACCGTAGATACATCAGTTTTGCTCAGGATTAAGGATTTTGAAATATTACATAAAGTGTTGATGTGTGTTACATTTCTTATTAGCTAAGTAGTTAATAACATTTATTCTGGCAGGTAGGCTTTTCTTTAAACTGACACAGTGAGACTTCCAGTTGTACTTATTATTAACTGTTAGACCTAAGATATTTAAAATATTTACTCTAACAATGTATATGTTTGTAAATTTTAATGATAATGTGTCGTTGTTGCAGTATCTTTTCCGACATATGTGTAATATTCTACATTTGTCGAGAGAAAGGATTGCCCCAGATGCGTCAGACCATTTTTTGATGTCTTTGACTAGCGGTGTAAGTATATGCCTAGTTTTGGCTATATCGTTATTTTTACACAGCACGAAAACATCGTCCGAGTAAATGCAATGATCTGCGAGTTTATTCTTACTAATTATAGCTGACAAATTGTCAAACGCTTTCATGAACAAGACCACTGGGAGTGGGGAGCCTTGAGCAATTCCGTTAAATAATGGGAGGATTGAAGAATAGCTATTGTTTTCCTATTAATCAGAAAAGAACGAACATAGTTGTAGATTCTTGGGCCAATGCACCAGTCATTCAGGCTCTGTAGGACTAAGTGGATGCCTATTCGGTCGAATGCCGAATGGTAACATGGTAACGAGCAGAGTGCTTTGTAGATGTGCCAATCAAGCTGAATGAGTGCGTCTATGCAACCCTTACCCGGTAGGAAGGCTAACTGGTTAGGACTTAGGCGGCGTTTTGATTCGATGAACCATAATAAACGAATAGCGACTATTTTTTCTAGGACCTTGGATATGCAAAGCACTAGTGAGATCGGACGTTAACTATCTGTGACATTTATGTCTCCTTCGTTTAGGAGGTGGAAGTATTGTAGCCTGTAGCCAGCTTCCAATATTGGGGAATAGTACCTGTTTATAAGATATTATTGTAAAGTGAAATTAATCTAAACTTTACTACATGAGGAAGATGTTTCAACATTGGGTACGATATGCGGTCTTTACTGGATGTTTTATCTTTGAGTTTAGACAGACAGCATTCTAGTTCTATTGGTGTTATATCGATTTCTATCAGTTTGGCCGATCCTGATATGTTGTTGAAAGCAGGCGGAAGGGATAAGGCTAGATGTTTGGCAATCCTTAACCTTGGAGGGAAATGTTCGTCCTTAGAGTCCATTGAAGGATTTTAAACTTATTATCAGTGAAAGTTGGCCTTGTGGAGAGTTGTGAGAAGGGGCGTGGTCTAGAATGGTTAGGAGGAGGATGAGTTCGCCTGGAAACAGTTAATCCCGATCCACCCGCAACCAGTGTAGACTGGGACCCGTTAGCTGTAAAATCAACAGTAGTGTTATCATCCGTATTGGACGTGGACATTAAGTAGTTGTTATCTAAAATTGTTTGGGTAATAGAACTAAGAGGAGAGTTAATAGAAGATTGGTTTATTGTGGTTGGTATTGATGGAAGAGGGCGGCTTTTAATTGGGGAGTTGGGAAGTTTGGATGTTGGTAACTGAGAAGATAGGGGGTTTGTAGGATTGATCTCTGAAGCTAACGAAGTGTAATTTACTTTGCTGATTGTAAGATGGGATAATGTTGATGATAAAGTTGAAGTTGAAGTGGAACTTGCAGTAGCAGTAACCGCAGGGCTGTTACAATTAGCAGTTATTTGGTTTTTTTGTTTTGTTTTTTCGACGTACGATTGCAGCGAAGAGGATGTGGGTAGAGGTTGCAATTGGTTTTAGATACACTTATTGTTTTTGTTTTTAGAATCTCTTTTTTTTGTCAGTATTTAGGACAAGTGTTGGAGGAGGAAGGGTGAGTCTATGAGCAATTATCGCACATAGTGCGATTGCATGCAGTGGGTTCATATGAAAGAGGTTACATTTAACACATGTTTTAGGCCTGTTGCACCTATTGAAAGTGTAGCCGAGTAGCTGGCAGTTACGGCAGCGCATAGGATTGGGAATATATAACTGAACTTTTATTTTGTATCACCCGATATCAACGGTTTTTGGAGCTTGGTAGAGGTTAAAGGTCAGTAGGACAAAACCTGAAGGGAGTCGTCTTCCGTCAAAAGATTTTGTAAATCTATACACGTCAATTACACCTTGTGACATTTATCAAACAAGGGGCATACACTATTCCCTTGGAAGAGTTCAGGTTTGCGTGCAATTTTGACAGGGCATTGATTTGTAATGTTGGTTATCCGGAGGAATTTGTCCGCTGCCCTTTGTGATTTGGCCAATATTATATATTATATTTTCAATGGCTTTGTTAAGAATAAACCGAAGTAAGAGGTTTGCTTGCGTCTTTTGGAGATATCAATACAAATTTAGGATTTTTGATGTTGGTATTCAAGGGTAGATTTGTTCTTTTTTGAATAAGGTTCAAAAGTTAGCGAGTCGTCTTCAACCAACTTCCTAAATCTATTCCCGGTTTTGGTTTTATTTGGCCCCGGGGCTATGATTCCGTTTAACACGAACAAGTGACACTTGTTTCAGAAATTAGACCACGTGGTATGGGAGAGGGAAAATATAAAAACAAGTCAACACTAGAGATCGAGCGAGATAAGAACACTTACTTAGAGTAAAAAACTAATCAATTTCAGTTTGGAAAAGGAGCAAATATACTTTGCCGATGGGACTAGCTCTTGCCCGACAGAACACTAGTGCGCTCAAAGAAAACCTCGGCTGAGGGACATAAAATTAGTAAATAATGAATAACTTTCCTTGCTTGTACTAATGCTGCTGATTATCATAGAGTAAAATTAATGGTTATTGGAAAATCGGCCAATCAATAAACAGGTAAAAAGGTTTCGTGCCCAAAACCTTTTGGAAAGAGCACTTTTACTTATTGATAAGACTTCATGCCATCCCAAAGGAGGCGAGTTAAGAAGTCATGATGGTCAAATATCGGTAATGTGCTTTCCTCCAAATTGTACAGCTGTAATACAGCCCATGGATCACAATGTAATAAGACTTACCAAACTGAATTACAAGCAAAACCTCCTTAGTCACATTGTTCGTCGTGGAAAAACTAAAGATGAATCTCTGCGAAACATCAACCTAAAAGATGTAGTATGCTTTTTAGCTAATACGTGGAATGCCCTTAATGATCGTTTCAAAAGCTGTTTGAAAAATCATCTGACTGGGATAAGGAAGATATCATTCTACTTTCCGAATTACGTTTACAGCAATAGCTGATGAAGAACACTTAACAGACGATGATCTCAATGGCGTTGAAGAAATTGACGGCGTGGTACACAATACGAAGAAGATTACACCGGAGGAAGTTATATTTGCATAGAATGAACAGAGCAAAACCATGTTTCTGTAGACTATGATGACACTCCAGAGGCTAAGAAGCGATGTGGTACTGAACAAGCGAGTCTGTACAAAACAAACCTCAATTGTAATTTTTTTAATTCCACATGGAATACATAATAAACTCACATGTAAACCTAATACACAAGCGTTTTTAAATTAAATTAACTCGTTATACACTAATAAAATAAACATATTAAATTTTGATTATAAATATAAGTATGTAAGTGCCTTCTAGTTTGTATGAAAAATAATAACTCGGTACTTCCGACATCCTCGAAATTTGCACGGAGCCCGCTTTTTATTACGTGCAAGAATCGAGTTACTGTATTGATAACAAAACAATCAAAATTATGACAAAGCTAAAATTAAGTTCATATGGTATGATAAATTTTTATGATATTGCAATTAAATTTTATTAAGGCTACTTTCGTTTTCATATTTGATCATCTAATGTTAATAAAAAATGTTATAATAAAATTGGTTTTAGAAACTTTCTTTTATTGTATAATATATATGACAAATAATTATCCAAAATTTCTATTTTGCAATTACAAAACTGTATTAGAAGGTTTCCAGTTATAATAAAATTTCTGTTATCACATTTTTGAATAATATTTAGGTAATTTGCATTTTTTAACAAAATCGTTTCTTCGTCCAACAAAATGATTTCTATTTGGTTATTTTTAATTTACAATTATTTTAAAAAATACAATGTTTATTTATACTTAATTCGTTTAGGTATTTTAATTCTTCATACTTATAATTTACATTGTTGTATTTGATTACAGTTTCTTAATGGTAACTAATTTCTTTTTGAACTTTATTTGATATTGGTACAATTAGTTTTTAATTGAGTTCTTATTCTTTAGAATTTTTATTGCAAATATCAGAATACGAGGGCTGTTTGATGAATACCCTGATTAGAAATGACAACGTAACTTTTTTAGGTTTTAAAAATTAATATTATCTTCAGTTCAGGTGGGGTGTGTTGTAAATAATTTGTATTGAGCGTTTTGTTGTTTGAACTATAGTGTCCTCTATGTCCAATTTTGGGATGGTGGCGAACTTGTGTAGTATTAGTAGCTAATTTTTTTTTTTTTTTAGAGAAATTCATGGTGTTGGAATTGTTCAGGTGCAAAGCTGATATTCTGTTCGTTGGTGTGGTTGATGTCATTAATTGATTGGTGTTTTAGAGGTGAGTGTAGTTGGTACGGTAAATCATAGTATTTGTTTTTGCGAATAAGTGTTTGAGTTAGGTGAGAAATCGGTGACGTTGAATCTGTTACGTTTTGTTGTGTTAGTTGATCTTGGTAGACACTTGATTTACATGTGGAGGAGGGGGCAGTGTTTTTTTTTTATATGTCTGTATTGATGTTTGAGGTTTGTACTGGAAAGTTGATGCTTAGTGCTTTTTGTATTGGAGTAAGAATTGGAGAATTGACTGCTGTGTTTAGTTGAATACTGTTTGATGTATTTTTCGTTTGTTGACAATGTATGGAGTTAACAGCTTGTGTATTTGTGCTGGAATTGGGTGCGGTAGAGGAGGAGTTTTCGTAATTGTAGCGTAAGTGGCGGAGAGTGTGGATGAAAGGTTGGGATTTTGTGCCCTGTATTATTATTTTTTTTTTTTGCTTCGGATATGCTGCATTTGTTTACAGTTTTTATTTTTCATATTTTTATTTTCATATTTCAATTCATACTACTTATTTTTTGTACGCTTTCGCTTACAAGCTCAAGTAGCGGGCCTGATTCCGACATTTTGCCACTTGTTTTTTTTTTTTTTGAGGTCATACCGACCAATTTTATATTGCTCTAATACGTTTTCTGGTTCAAACTTTTACACGTCATTGTGCCGACGATTGAACACAATAGACATAATCATTATAATATTGTAGATATAGACATTAGACTTAGAGCAAATTCATGAGTATGTTTAGATATGACTTATTTAAAAACGAAGATTCGTCCCAAGTTGAAATTTTACACTTTAGAATCTCCCAAAGGTTATCTATGGGATTTAGTGGTCAAATTACCGTACAAGTGATTAGGTGAGTACATTCCATCCGTGATGGAGTAGCTTGGGAATGGTGGCATACGATAGGTGACGTATCGAGTGAAAACTTCAAGTTTTAATAGTAAAATTCTACTAAAACTAATTTCTGATAAGACTATAACTCCTTAGACAAAAAAACTCTAGTCACAAATTCAAAATAAGTAGTTACTCTACCAATATTTTGAAATACGTTAATTTAATTTAACTTGGACTAAAAAATAATTAAATGTCAGCAGATATGTATAAAATTTGAAAAAAATTTGATTATTTTTGATTTGATTTTTGACCGTTTGAGCCCAAGCTTAAATATACCTGCAAGAGGGTTACCTTAAATCGTTCGTTGAATTCGTTGGTTTCATTTCATATTTGCAAGAGAAAAGTTGTGAGCTTGAGCGGCAACGGAATGTAAAGCTTCTTTAAATCAATTTACTGGCGAATTTTTGTTGCAAATCTCTCATAACGTCGTCTGTACCTCGTCAGACATAAAAATGTAATATGACATGTTTTTCTTACTTCCTTCCTCTTACACCATTAGAAGAGTTTTTGTAACACAATCTGAAAATCTGAACCTAAAATGGAAACAATATCAAATCGTTGTGCAGAATTTTTTGCGAATACTAATAATCAGGGATTCCGATAATAATTCCTTGTGATTTCTCCAGCTCAAAAAAGTCTTTACCAGCTTTATCTTCATATGCAAGGTGGAGTGTCGCAATCCTTAGTGTATTCAACCTCATGAATTGATTAACTTTGAATCGAGTTTTATTCGAAGTTTTTTGACAGGTCTACATAACCAAAACTCCCAAAGATTTGCAGTGGCAAACTCCGGTCCTTCTTAAGTTCTTCCCTCGTTTTCTCGTTCCTCTTTTGACAAATACTCTTTGAGCTGCAGTTTGCCAAAAAGATTTTTAACGTAGTAACCTAACCCCCTAGATACTTGTCTACCTTGGATTCTATCACAAATATCCAATAGCTTCGATGTTCGACTCAACACAACATTTTGGAACGATCTACAACCCTGTCTTACTTCTACACAAGACTCACAAAAAGGATCAATGTTTCTACAATCCAAATATCCATGTATTCGAACATTCCACTATTTGGTTTTATTTTAAAACATCAGCGACATGCTTGTGCCATAGCTCACAAATGGTCAGTTCCACAAAATTATACAAAGAGGTCATATAGTTTCCACTAAAAGCATCCTCTGCTTAAAGTTATTTGCTTTTTGAAACCCGCACTTTCGTTTTTTTAAAGTTGCTTTCGTGCCTTTGCACTATAATTTACAATTAGATATAGGTCAATCGTTTTCCCATGAACCAGCAAATTACATCAAATTTTTCGTACTCTTGTTGAACACGAGCTGATGCCATTTTTTGCGATGGATATTATAATCGGATTCTGTAACAACATAGTAATTTTCGTTATTGAACATCGTTGAACCAATTTTATGCGGTCAAGTACTAAGAAATATTTCACCCCTTCTGATCTGGCCTCAATTGGAATACAATGTTGCTCCTAAAATATCTGCACCTGCTAGATATGATTCAAGACTATCCTATAAAACTTATAGGTGATGCTAATATTACACAATCAATTGACAGCCTTGAACTCCGATGTAATGTCTCCATCTCCTGGCTTAGCTTATTCTATGGTTATGTGTAGGCCTATGTTTGTGGGGTTAGCAGGCTCTGATTATGTGCGGCCAACTAATTTGTTTCTTAGATCATTAAATCCTCATGGTATTGATTTGTAATGCCAAATTGAAGCTTTTACTTTTATTACAAATCTGGCAGATTCATTTCGTTTCCTAGAACATCAGCGTGGGCTTTTATAGGATGAAAGAATTGTATTCGTATTTTATGGATATTACCAAACATCTTTCCTTTTCATTCTATACCATTTTCCAATAACTTAATACGTGTTCAGGCGACAGAGTGGTTAAATTCTCTTGAGTGTTAAGTTCTTAAAAAAAAAAATTGTTTTCAAGAGGACTCCGTCGGGCCAGTTTTATTATCGGGGTCCCTCGACATTGGTATTGGTATTACCCTTGGTATTACTTTAATTAAAATTAAAGTGAATAGAATAATAGCAAGACATTGTTCCTATCAACACTTTGCTCTGACCGTTTTTTCGTAATGTTTTTACCTCTATAAATAAAAAAACGTTGACACTTTCAGCTCTCATTTTTGCCCGTGGATTTCCAGTTGTTTGGGTTTTCTGCTGACTATGGTTCTGTCTTTCGATCGAATATCGCACTGGGTTGAATGTCGTTTTCCCATGTGTTGTCATATGGTCCTCTCCTAATATCCTTTACACGTCACTCCTTAAGACACATCCATGGATGTTATGGATTAGCACTTGGAGGACTGGTCATCCTTAGACGCACTTCTGGGTTAAATCTGTGTTTTCTGGTTAAACATTTGTTAAAAAGATTTATTATTGTTTTACCTCTTCACATGTTCTTTTAAAGGTTGTGAATGAAATCGCAAATAATCTTAAGGTTCCAAATATTGAGAATATTCCCTGTGATCGTTTTGGTATTTTCTCCAATGTTTTTGATCAGAATTCTTTAGGTTTTGGATCCATATTGACAGGTCTTGCAGCTCATAGGTTTCTTTTGCAGTAATCTTCGATATTGGTTTCTGGTTGATCATGATCTCCTTTAGTTTAGCATTTAAACAATAGTCTATTAATTCGCCGTGTTAATGCCTGTTTTTGACCTCAAATTCTGTGTCAGTATTAAGTGTCCTTATTTTTATATCGTAGGTTTCAAGGATGCAATAGTTATTTACTTGAATTAGGCCAGTGCCAAGAAGTTTACTTATTTTTGTCTCATTTTTACACCAGAATGTTGGTAGCTGAAAGGCATTTAATTCGTGTACCATACAAGACCTTGCTTTGGTAAAAAGACTACCCTAAAAATCTAGCGGGCTTTTACAAATTTATTTCAATATTTGAATCGCCAATTTATATTATTGCAATACTCATCTTTTCCTTTAAGGCATAATCTTCTTTATTTTTATTAATAATTAGAAATCGATATTTTACTATATAATTACAACTCATTTTCAACTATCTTTGAAACAGTAATTGTTTGGAAATTTAAGGGTGTAGTATTCCTGCTTGTTTGAGTAAAAAACTATCTATTTATTATTTGCTCCATCTCTGTTTCTAACTGTAACAATTTAAAATTGATTTCGCTATATATTTCTTCATAGAATGATTTACTCAAAACAGTTCTAATGTTTTTAATTTGTTAGTTTCGTTTATTAACAATTGATAATAAATAATTAATTTTATATACTCGACTTTCTCAATTTGCATTAATTGATAATAATAATACTTTCCATGACTTAACTATTTAATGGCCCCATCTTCGTTGTCACTTGTACCGAAAAGTGCTTTGAGCCCTAAACCTATCATGTTAATTAATCCAGATTTCTGTCTTTGTGGGTTTCCCATTATAGTTAATCGTAATTCTATTATCAATCTTCAAAAATTTCTTTTTTATCTTCTTTTACATTCGATTTTTTATTCTAAGCAAAGGTTATCCATAGTGTTAAAAAAGTATATTATATATCATTTTAAAGTGCATTTTTCGCTCTATGTTCCTATGACTATACTTTATTATTTAACTTCACATAACGTTGTTAATTTTCATAGGTATTAATATGGAAAAGAAGCAATTGCGCGTTATTTTTTTTATGTGTTCAAACTGGACCACAGAGCATTGGAGGCCAGCCGTAGTGTCTTCGGCTATTGGACAACTAACGAACGTATGCTGCAATGCGGGTTCCAAAAAGTTCGAAATTTAGATGTGTCGCTCGAAGACGAGGAAGGGCGTGGGCGTAAGACACTCATAGACAATGATCAATTAATGGTTTTGGTTGAGGCAAATCCACGTACAACAGTACGAGAACTTGCAGGAGAACTAGGTGTGGCAATTGGAACGGTCTCTTTCCGCTTGCGCGAAACTGAAAAATTAAAGAAGCTCGACAAGTGGGTTCCACACGAATTGAACGAGATCCAAAAAAACGTCGTATTAAAGTTGCGTCTTAGCTCAGTTTGCGCAACAACAATGATCTTTCTCGATCGGATTGTTAAGTTCGTTGAAAAATGGATCAAAGGGATGGACGACTCTGCCTATTTATTTAAATCTGAAGCAGCCGGAAAAGATGGAGAATAGAGACGAATTGTACGTTGGAATGCAGGAGGAATACGACTCGCTTATTCGAAACGAGACTTGTTAGTTGGTAGAAAGTCTTACTGACAGGTAGGTAATTAAAAGTTAATGGGTTTTCAAAACAAAATTCAATTTAGATGGTTCTGTGGAGAAAGGCAAGGCTAGTGGCAAAAAGTTATGACCAAATCTAGGGCCTTGATTACACGGGTACTTACTCCCCTGTGGCCAGCATTCATTCGATCCGACTTACGTTGGCGATCGCAGCAGACCACGACCTTCAATTACACCATTTGGATGTGTCTTTGGCGTATCTCAACGGGGAACTTGACGCTCAAATATTTATGGAACAGCCGGACGGTTTCTAAGAGAATGCGACCAACAAAGTATGTACCTTGAAGAAAGCCATTTACGGGCTTAAAGAGTCAGGCCGACATTAGAACTTGATGCTGGATAGGATCTTAAGTTTTCGTAATCATCATATGACAGATGCATATACTTTAAGGTAAATGGCTTTGAAGATCTTCTGGCAACCAACGACTCCAAGGAACATTCACGATCGCGCCGCGGGCTATCGAAGGACTTCGCCATCCGCGACCTAGGTGAATCGAAACCTTGCGTAGGATTGGAGATCTCACAAAACAACGAAAACATCAGCATCAATCAGACAGGTTACATTAATAGTCTCCAAAAATTATACCAGTTAGAAGAAACAAAACCATCACGCCTGCCCGCACAAGTAAAGCTGAAACTGGAAAAGGATCCGAAAGCAAAAGGCGACTTATCTGGCGATTGTTGTACATCTCAACCTTTAGCAGGCCGGACATCACAATCATTATATGGTAAACGCACTTTCACAGTACGTCGAGGATCCTAGACGGCAGCACTGGACTGCGGGACTTAACGTCATTAGGTATTTGCTTGGTACTAAATCTTCTATGATTATTTACAGAAAAACAAGCAATCAGCTACCAGCTTATTCAGACTCGAGTTGGACTGGAGACATCGATGATATGAAGTCTCAATCCGGGTTTGTATTCATTAATGCCGGCGAAGCAATACATTGGGGATCCAAGAAACAACAGATCGTCGCCACGTCCAGCACAGAGGCTAAATCAAGTTACACGATGGGCCTCTCAACATTTGTTGCGACAACCAAAGCACAAACATATCGCATACGACCAATCGAATCAAGGGAGGTCCAAGCACATCGATCAAACAACATCATCAGCATTAGTTTCTGAAATCCGAATACAAGATAGCGGACGCGTTGACGAAAGCCTTACCGAAGCAGACAAATAACAAGCACTTCGCAGAAATAGGCATGGTACTTTGGTTACACCTTTTAAATCTTTTTTCTATCTCTCAAAATTTGAGTTTTCTTTTATACGTTAATAATTTTTTTTTTTTTTAAGTCATTTGCTTTCATTCAAATTCCATTCTTTTTTTTTTAAGTTTTTCTTTATTTTGTAACAAATACCGTATGTAACAAATAACAATTACTGCGACCGACTTCAAATAGCTAATGGTGACAGTTGACGACTATGAAGTTGAGCGGTGGTGTTGGAATTTCATACCTTCATACCTACATGGTAACACCACTTTGGTAGTTTGCTTGCTGGCAACTCACATGCTCGTCATCTGTCAGTCAATCATTTCTCGCTTTTTTTTATCACTTGTACGAGTTAATTGTGTTCTTTGAATCCATGCGGAAACGAAATAAAATCCCGAAGTTGTATTTAAATCGGTATTTTATTTCTTCAGAAAGTTATACTCTTAGCGAAAAAATTTCAGCAACGCAGGACGGTGACGAAGAAGACTAACCACATAGCAACATCTATGATTTAGATAACATATTTTTAAATTCTGTTCCTGGGGGATGTAGAGTACAAGGAGACAATAAAGCAATGTTGTTCTCTTCATAAATAGGATATGCGGTGTTAATAAAAAGTATCACAAATTGTATGCACAGTTCTGATAAATGAAATAAAAATGTAAGTACTTTGTTCTGTGTAGTTTGGCTGCGTAACCTAATCGGACAGATTTTCCAATGCGTTTTTAAGAGGATTAATACCTCCAATCTTTGTTTCTCCACTTGAATCTTTTCTCGTTCTACCAGCAACACTTCCCTATAACACTTTCTCCTCCCTAGTTGGACTTTCTTCGTCAATCCCAAATATATCGCACAAAAGTTCAGTCGGAGGGTTCATACTGTGGCGAGTATGATGTGGAAATATCCCTTCCATTTTCTTTATTGCGTCTATTAATTCCCTTGTAGGACACCATTAAATTCAATTTTTTTTTGTAATATCTGCTTTGTCGTGAGGGAAAATCGGGTAAATTTTTAAAATATCCGCCAAAACTTTTCCCCACAGAACAGATTTCGTTTTTCCCGCCGAAGGATCTGGTTCCATACCCAGCCGAAACTTAACCAGCTTGTTATTAGAATTATCAACAAATCATTTGCAACTACATTACATTTTATTTGATTAAATAAATAAATTAAAAAAAAAAGTTAATAAATTGTACTCTCATTTTCTCTGTACATATGCTGTTATTTTACATTTATGAAAATGTGCTGCCAAACTTATGCATTGATAATGCAGTTCGACACAAATTCTGCAGTACTACTAAAATTTACAGTTGTGAACTTAGCCGATGTCTTATTTCTCATTTCGAATGAAATAAGGTCCGATGATGCCGCCATGCCATGCCAGTCAAAAATCTCAAGAGTTAACATTTTATTTCTATTTTCATTCATGATCTACTTGATTAGAATTGACATTTATTTCACACATATAATATTATCATATACAACATACAACATACGCTATTCGTTGTCGTCATTCTGAGATAAATACATATATCATATTGCAGCTTGATTCGGATGTTGTTCTTAAGGCCAAGAACTTACTGATGTTTTCCCATTTCATCTAATTATTTTTCTTTCGGCCTCTTCCTCGAACCTCGGCTTGAACTTAAGCCTCTATTGGTTTTTGGACCGGATTTTCTTACGACCTTCGTATTACATGGCAAAACCAGCTAATTTTTTTAGTCTGAAGTTTTTCTACAATCGGTTTGTGCACGCTTTTTCTTTGATCACGTTTTGTACAATCACTCTGACATTCGTAACATTTTCATTTTTTCGTTTTCATAATGATATATTTTTTGGAATTTTTTCAACATTGCGATGGGTATGTTAAAGTGTTATGTATATTAGAAATTTTTGAGCTTAAGCGATGTTTTCTATTATTTAAGCCACCACAAACTGACTACTATATTGTTGCGAAAATTTCCTTGGTGATAAAAGACAGAGCCTAATTATTTAAATTGTTCACACTTTGGTATAAAAACTCCTTTTAAACAGGTGTTAGTAGTTGAGTCTCTGTTTTTGAAAAACGACAATGCACATATTGATTCGTAACCCATTATCTTTCATCGCCTTTTTAAGTTATTAAGAGTGGCCTGAAGGGCTGTCACGTCGTTATTTATATATTACAATATAAAATCTTGCACGATATTAAAATAAACGGACTTTCTACACTTGTTGTACTTTTACTTTAACTTCGAATTCGCCTTGGAAAATTATTCGTTCAGTAACGCGTTAAAGTATTTGTTAGTTTGTGTTTATAAATGTAAAAGGACTGTTGCAAATGTTTGGTATGACTTTTGTTCATGAACTTTAAATGACTGGCTTTGTGTTGTAATTTTGCAGTAGGTTTTATTTTCCTGCGAAGTTGTGATCTAAATGTAAGTAGCAGTTTTGAAATTTTGAAAAAGAAGAACAAAAACTAACATAATTTTAATCGTTTTAGGGCAGATTCCGAATTCAAGATTTGGACTTCGGCAGGAATTAATCTTAATTTTCATATTCCTACCGATGGAAGCGGATTATATTAGCGGCTGGAGAAAAAATAAACTAGCTCAGTATTTACACAAAATTGTCGAAGTAAGCTTTGTAGACATATGTATATAGCCCTTTTTGAAAATTAATTTTCGCGTCCTCGACATTAATCAACAGCTTAAATATTTATAATATATCTATGGACACAATTTGGACAGCTGGCAAGCTGCGGTAGCAATATTGCAGAAATTGTGTTTATTAATGCTTTCAAGTTTGCTGAAGTCAATTCACAGGAATTTTTTTAAATTTATGAATTCACAATTAATCTTAAATATGTTACTCCGATTGAATATCTTGTGAGTTTTTTGTTCGTTGTGCCGCAATCTCAAAAAATATTAGCCCGCTTACCCATGCTTCGACGTTGCTCTTCTTTTATTCTATTACTGCATGGATTGACTTGTTCCCCATAAAAGCATCTTCCTCCCAGAAGGATCTAGAGGGGAGGCTTCTATGAAAGTCTTTGTCAAACCAAAGTTTAGGTATGGTGTAATCGATGTTCTCTGAGAATTCGTCATATATTAAGTGTAAAAAATAAATAAATAAATAAATAAATAAATAAAAAAAAAAAATAAATAAAAAATGTATAGTCGCTTTAAGGCGAATAGCTGCTGTCACAGCTAGTTGTCTACTGAAGATGTCAAGGAATGTCAAGTGAAACAGAATGTCTAGAGCCGTGAAGCGAATTTGTTGCATTGTCCAAGGCCATCCACCAGACAACAACACCGTAAATGAATATCAGTCTTTTGACTGAGATGTATAGCCAGTGGGATATTCGAGGTTGAATGCCCCATTTGTTCCCAATTGCTTTTTTGCAGGAGAATACAGCTACTGTAACTTTCTTGACTCTTTATTGAGTGTTAGGTTTCCAGTTGTTTTCTGTCAAAAAAAAAGACCCAGATATTTTGCTATAACGGAAAACACTAAACTTGTACCGTTTATTGAGGGAGGGTCTATAATTGGAATTTTATATTTCCTGCAAAAGAGAACAAGATCAGTTTTTGGGGGCTTACTCCCAGTCCACAGTGATCCGCCAAACGGGTTAATCTACTAAGATTACCTGATTACCTGAAGGAGTTCTTTGATGATATTAAGTTGCATCCTGCTACCTCCCGCTTGCAGGTATATAAGTCTTGCGGCGTCCCTCTGCTGACACATCTTTTAGCAGAACTCCCTCCCAGTTTGGAGCTGATTATCCTGCTAAATAAACATAAGACTGATCAACTCAAGTTGGGGTTCAGTAGCAGGTTAAGTGATTCACTTGAGGTTGCCCAAGAACCATCGATTTTTTTCAAACAACTAGGCATCACAGGTTTGGTAGAGAGTATTTTTCTTAGCCGATTTTGTCACAAAATGACCTCCAGGATGATCGTTTTGCTTTCCTCAGTTCTTTTTTATATATTTTGAGGGATTCTTTGTATGATTCCCAGTCACTTTCCTTGTACTTTTTGCAAAGTTGAAGTGTTCTATAGTTGTTTCTAAGCTTTCTTAGTGCTGATGTCCACCACTGTGGCTTTTTCTTGCTTCTAGGCTTAAGGCGGGAAGCAGCCATAGCCTGATTGAGAACCAGGGTGAATTCCTTGACTTTCATGTCAAGCTCGTTGGTGTCACGCGGGAGACTTGATAGTTTAGAATATAGTGTTTCTGACAGTATTCCTCTGTATTTTACGCAATCAATTTTCCTATGTTTCCGGAATGTTGGCTGGCAGGAGCATCAGTCAGGCTGAATTGGATGTACATGTTATCTGAAAATGAGTGATCAGACGATACCAACCAGTTCGTTAGCATTTGAGTGATGTTGTCGGAAACAAATTTAATATCTAGCAATTACTGTTGGTTTCTTTTTATAAAAGTGGGCTCGTTGCCAATGTTGCAAGCAATGAGGTTAGTACTTATAGTATAATCAAAAAGTGAGTCGCCTCTGTTGTTGATGTCGGTACTGCCCCATATCGTGTAATGAGCGTTAGCGTCGCACCCGATGATGCGGCCAGTTTTTAGCCTTCCAGCTTCCAGTATCACCCTTTCTGGGTTATCACCAAGGAGAGGTGGTGTTCATCGTGGCCAAGATATGCCGATGCCAGCCAGTATGAGCCTGACAACGGTTAAGTCGGGGTCGCTGAGGTTAGGAAGTAAAAATGCATTAAGGTTACGTTTCACTAATATATATGTTCTAATCTTACCTTTTCCTCTTGTATAGAGTGAAGCATATACAAGTGTCCTAAGTTCACAAACCACGCCTTCTACGATCCATGGTTCTTGGATTAGGAAAGACGCAGAATAAGTGCGGCCGAAGCCTTTTTTGAGTGGTGGAAATTAATCTGTAGAAACCGTATTATTGCTACAATTTACTAGAGTAAGGCCTCCACCACGGTGTTGTTCGAGTCCTCCGATTCTGAACATGCGCTCAAGAGCTCATCTTCTGCCTCTGATTGTGTAGGATCAATTGCCAGAATTGTCGCCTCGGATAAATTGGAGTTTCGGTTAAAGGAGGAAAAAGTTGCTTATCAGCATCTAGAGGGTTACGGGATTCCTTATTGGTTACAATTAATGTACATTTAAAAGGACCCCTTAGCTCTTCCAGTTTCGCGACTTTCTAGTCATGATTCGGAAGGGCTGGGTTGCTGAGCCTGATGATGTTCAGAATGCTTTCTGGGGAGGAGGGTTCGGCTGCAATCCCGGTGCGAGTTTTAGGTCTGCTAGGGACATCTTCCCTAGGTACGACTTCGAGTTTTGCACCAGTTTTGACCAAATCTCTTCCAATCCACCTATGGCTTTGATGGAAAGATCGAGAGATCTTTGGTAGGCACATGCGATGAGCTTAACGTGGCCTTGGTGCCAGTTAGCGTCGCTTATGATGGGAGGTGCTCCGGAGTTTTCCCGTATAATGGCCAAGAAAGCCCCACCGTCCACGTGTAATCGATCCGTCGTGTCTGTCGATTATCGCGATCATTATAGCGTTTTTCCTTAGGTAGATGCTTTCGAGTCTAACTCAAGATGCACTTAATCGGTTTCGGTATTTTTGCTGTACTTATTCCACGCTTCAAAGTCTCGCCTTTTGTTATTTACTATAATTTTCATCTAATGGTTCTTTATCGATGTTGAGCCGACCTTTTAAAACACCGACCGATCAGGGTTTTTCGATTACTCTTATACTTTTCATTGAAGCAGTTTTTCGATCATTACTCCGAAATTTACTAGAAATCATCAAAATGTCGAATATATCCACTTCCAGAAACGTTTTCATATTTAATTGAGAATTCGAGTAAGATACCTAAGTATAGTGTGTACATACCTTTAAATGCATTTTTACAAAAATATATTTGTATTCTCGATATGTGTCAGGGACAACGATGTCGTCAAAAATGTTACGAAATGTCTAGGTGATGTAAGAAATGCTTTTCCCCTTCTATTCTGGCCTCAATACATAAGACATTTATCCGCCTAAATTCAAGCAAAATGCACGCATCTGGTCAGGTGCGCCAAAAACCATATCTACACCTGCTAGATAGGTTTCAAAACCGTGAGATAAAATTCGTAAGTGATAATAATATCATTCAGTCAATGGACCCCTTTGAACCCCGATGAAATATCTCATATCTCACTTTGTTCTGTCGCATCTTTTACCACAAGTTCTCCATAGAAATCGTTGGTAGCGATTTGTGGAATCCCTAACGACATTTAATACGCACGTGCATCGGTATCCTTATTTTCTGTTGAAATATATTAATTTTTCTATCACTGTATATAGTAACGTATATTAACGTTTCAAAAAAAAACAAAAAAACAAGTTTAAATACAACAATTGCTAAATCGATCTTCTTTTAACACAGCTAAGGGAATATCGTCTATACTGTCCTTTTCCGAACTATATGTTTGTTTGCGACAGCTGTAATTTTCTGTTATGCCCATATTTAATTCTTCTGATATTTGAGCCGTTTGTAGTGTATTGTTTACCCAAGACATTATATGACATTTGGATATCCCAATAATTGATGGTGCTTCGGAAAAAAGTGAATCCAAATCCATTTCCTTCGTCATGTCTTCAATGTCCTTGGATGAACATTGCTGCATCAGCAAATTGTTCAGCATTGACGGCAACGATTTGCATTTATTATACTTTATTTCTAACAAATCTTTTAATTGCACCCCCTATTCCATCGACCGGGCCCATGGTCCATGTGACATTGCGAAATAGTTCCATACTATATGCTTCTTGTTTTCTTCTTCCAGCATTTTTAAGCTTTGAGCAATAAATTTATTTTTAAATTGGGAGCTCGGACCATCAGACCGTATGTTCATCTGGTTAACGCTGCGGTAGCTCTTTAAAGATTCTATCAATATATATAACACTCCTTTTTTTGTCATGGTGTAAATCATCATGTACTTTTGAAGTACGTGTGCTCAAAAAATTTTGGAGACATATCCAAAACATGTCTTATTAGCTCAGAAATAATCCCAGTTTCCTGAATTTTGCTTATCTTTCCTCAACAGTATTCCACACATACCATGTTATTGGGTATATAACTTATACGGTGCGGTTTTTATTTTTCAAAATTTGAACGTTTATTTAAGAAAAACATGTACAATAGTATTATTCAAAGTATTGCCCATCTGAAGCTATGACTTTTTCCCATCTTACTGGCAATTTGTGGATCCCATCCCAAAAGAACTGCGCCGGCTTGGCAGCCAAGAATGAATCAAGCCAATTTTTGATATTCTGCTATGATGTGAACCGTATTTCAGTGAGGGCGTTTTGCATCGACCGGAACAAATGGTAGTCAGAAGTAAGACTTCCCATCCACTGTTTTCCAAATAGTTCTTAATAGTTTGGCCGAGCGTTGTCACGATGGAAAATTATTATTATTATTATTATTATATATTAATTATATTATTAAATTATAATTATTGCCTGCTACTGCTCTCTTCAAACGGATTAATTGTGTTCGGTAGCGTTGTCCATTGATGGTTTCATCCCCTTTTAGCAGCTCATAATACAGCACACCCATCTGATCCCACCAAATACAGAGCATTACTTTCGCGCCAGGAAAAAAAACGGCTTTGCCGTTGATTTGGCTGGTTGGCCGGGTTTTACATATGATTTTTTGCGCTTGGGGTTCTCGTAATGGATCTATTTTTCATCACCAGTAACAATCCGATGTAAAAATGACTTCCTTTTGTGGCGTCCCAGCAGTATTTCGGACATGCAAAACCGCCTTTCGACGTCTCTCGGCTTGGGTTCATGTGGAACCCAATTTCCTTGCTTTTGAATATATCCAGCTGCTTTTAAACGTTTTTAAATGGCTGCTTGAGTGACACCCAAAGATTCTGCGAGCTCTTCTTGTATTTGGCAACAATCTTCATAGAGTAATAATTCCAGTTCTTTATCTTCAAACTTTTTTGGCTGCCCAGAATCACCACTTTTAAACCGTGCAAACCACTTTTGGCACGTTCGCTCAGCTAGCGCATGTTTACCATAAACTTCCACCAAAATACGATGACTTTCGATAGCAGTTTTCTTCATATTAAAGTAATGAAGAAGAACTTCCCGCAAAAACACATTTTCAGGCACAAAGTTCGACATATTTGAGTGAAAAAAAAAAAATTGTTGTTTACGCTTCAAATGAATGACATATACTAAAATGACGTACAATGACAGTAGCTTTCCAACGCATGTTCCAATGGAATAATAACAATGGAATAATACAATCTTAATATAATAATAATCTTAGCAAACCGCATGAAGTTATAGACCCAATACTTCCGGAGGTAAGTTATCGCACTTCTCAACTCATTCGTCCAGTTTATTTTTCAATTCTTCTTTGCAGAGCTTACAAGCATTCAACCAGCTTGTTTGCTTGGCTTGTCACAAATCACAGTACTTATGAAATCATGATTATATTTCGGACTTCCAATTGCGCTATGGCGTGAATTTAAATGGTAAGCTATATTTGCAAAGGCAAACATTATGAGAAAGTTTGACGTGTTTCGGCCTCAATTCTGTAAATTTATTTTTTCCAAGAATCACACCATGTTCTTTAACAAAGAGTGCATGAGTTTCAGTGATGAGTATTTGGATCTTTTCCTTTTTCTTATTTTCAAGGCGACTGTTAATTGACTAGGAACAACAGGCTTCTGCAGTATCGCTGGTATCAAGGAGTTTTTTTTTAGTACTTATCTCTTTTTAATGGGACATTTTGGCAAAGCCTTTCGAGCCCGTGCTGTGGCCTCTTTCCTAATGATTGTGTTTTTTTTTTTTCAATCTAAATCTCGTTACTCGTTCTTTTGTTTTCCTTCTTTGGTTAGTGATTAACTCCTGTATTTTATGAACTGAAAGACCTTCAATTTTAAATTTTTTATTCAATCTACTTTTTCTGCACGTCTCTTGATTGTTTTTCTTGTATTCTTCGTATTTTCCTTCTCTTTGTAATTTTTCTCTCCTTCGTTTCATTTTTTCAGCGGCTGTTAAAAGCATCTTACCTTAAAAAAAATTAAACTACAAAAAAACAAATCAAATGGTTACAAACAATGTAACTCGTTTTTTACAACTGTAACGCGAGGTACCGGTAACTCTCGTTACAAAAGAAAAATGGATTTTTCAACGAAAGTAAAGTTGATAACAAAAGGAATTTTTTTTTCGAAACAACAATATAAAAATCAAGTGAGTTGGACCAAATAATTTTAAAATACTGGAAAAATACGTTTGTGTCAATACTTGGGTTGTTATATAACATTTTTTAAAATTATAAAAGCAATTAGCAACATTGCCATATTTGATTAATTGCTTGGCATAGTTAAACGGGTTGGAAATTTCCTTTTTATTTTTCTTGCTTCATGGAATTACCTGTATACATATATAGTTCAGTGAAGTGTGGTGCCCGCGTACCTCAAAAAGATATTATCTAAATGATCTAAAATAAAATAAAAATGTATTAATCAATTATTAACTACCTTAACGAATACGAGTATGGTGAATAGATTACTGATATTGATATATTATGATATAGCAATACTGTGTTCTATGCCACATGGATGTCACTAGAATATAACTTTAAACAGCTAGTATACCACAAAACATGCTTGGTATTGAGATTCGCAATTTTCTGGTGGTATACAACCTTCTTACTGATTGCATCGCCACTTTTTCTCTTATGGCAATTTCTCGTAGATTCTTTGACAATTCAAAGCAAATAATCAGTGAAAAAGTATAGTATTCTTTTTGTACAATGGATTGAAGTGAACTATTTTATCCAATCCAAATCAACATAAAACTCAAAGTATATTACTTAACGCGAAAATCAGCCTGTACTAAATGCTGTCTGTCAGGGGTTATTATTTCACCATGCTTTGGTATTAATACCAGCAGGCTGTCCCCCATTTAAGCTGTACTTATTATCGCAGCACGACACAGAGGAATATTTAAATGTCCCAATCACCGATATAATTTTCATAGTTCAGATCATAATGACTATAAAACTTTGCAAATGTTTCAACTACACGGTTGATTTCCATTTTACCAAGCCTTTAAGAATGATAGTTTGCAACACATTCTCCATTTGTTTTCATATTTGTATTTGCAGCAGTTGCAGATGTTACAAAAACATCGACTTTTTTACCAAATCTATCAACAACTTAGAATGTTTTGTTATTACAGTAAATACTTTAAAACTGACCTATGTTTCCACATTATCAAATACGGTTTTACTGACAATAAAGATGTTTTCTGTGCATGCATTATATTACACAATACCTGTCAATAGGCGAACCAAGAATTTTGTATCTGGTTAGAATACAAGCAAAATCATTCACGGAACAATTTCGAACAATAGGTTTGGTCGCGTACTGTCCAAAACTAAGAAAATCTACGAAAGGAAGTCCAAAATCCGTTCGCTTTTTCATATTTATCGT
Organism: Volucella inanis; assembly: GCA_907269105.1. Taxonomy (NCBI): domain Eukaryota; kingdom Metazoa; phylum Arthropoda; class Insecta; order Diptera; family Syrphidae; genus Volucella; species Volucella inanis. Next base: position 51,575,275 of record OU026154.1, read on the forward strand.
AACTTTTCACAGAAGAAAGCAAAATGAGTGAGAAATTTATTTTGCCTCTTTTGTTCTGAAGGTTAAGATTTTAGATAAAATACTGCTTAATTCATTAAAACTAGTTTTTTATTTTTTTTAGGAAAATAAAGACAGTCTGTACAAAATATCCTAAATTCCTTATGGCGTTTTCATTTCGTTTCTCTCCGGAAGTTGGGCAATTTGAACTCCAATTAAACACTAAAAACTTCTTCTGAGGTGTCAAATTTTTTACATGTATAGGTTAAATGTCAAATTTTGTTTGGAAAAATGACGGAAGATGGATTTATTAAGTTAAAAAACTATAAAATTGTGAAAAATTCCTTCGACGTAGTCAGTCGATTGCTCAAAAATAAAAATCTGGTTTAATAGATAATACCATTTGACGTTTATATTTACATATATGTGTTAGTACATTCTGACGCAAAGTTTAGAACAGACATTTTGCTGCTGAAATGAAAACCAGAAGCAAAATGTTGCTTCTGAATAGGTGAGAAGAGTGTCAATGAAACAGTTTTGTGTAGTTCTTTTTGTTAAAAGAATTAGACGTATCTAGGCTTAAATAATCTTCGTTCTGAAATTTAAGAGATTTTAAATCAAAGACTGTTAAACGCATTTAAAATTAAAATAAAGGCAGTTGATATTTGTCTGTACGCGAACGGATCGATATCATATCTCATTTTGGTGCTGCCTTTTTCATTATTCGAATTCGAACAAATTCCTACCAACCCCTTAGAGATTCAGAAATAAAATTATTATTATTTAGTTCAATGGTTTATAAATACCATATAGTTGTAAAAAGTGAAATAACAAATATTGATTAAAACAGCAATGTAACGAACTTTTTTACAAAATTAAAAGAGATAATTTAAGGCCAAATAATTATATGATGTATTTCGTGGATAACAGTGATTTTTTATATGCCAAATATTATGTGTAACTTTTTCGTGGTTATAAAAGAAAACCATGAATATAAGTAAAACTATTAGTAAAGTTAATAATAATCACACTATCTTTTTATAATAATTTACAAATTTAAGATGGTATGAAAAATTATGTACATATAGGGTTTTCTAATAACGACTTGACAAATATATGGCCCAATAACGCCACTAGCATGCAAAACGCACCAAACATTTATTTTTTGTGGATGAAGTGGTGATTCATGAAGCACATGTGGGTTTTCACCCGACCAATAACGCATATTTTGCTTATTGACGAACCCATTGAGCCAAAAATGAGCTTCGTCACTGAAGATGATTTTGCGATTAAATTCTTCATCTTGGCGCATATTCTCTAGAACCCAATCGGAGAACGTAGCTCGTTAGTGTATTTTACCATGATTAGAATGTTGAGTTTACTGAATAAATTGACAGTGACAGTTTGATCTTTAGTGAAAGAGTGCGTTCACAAATTAAATTCAAAGTTTTCAAGTCCCTATTGGAAAACCCTATATAAATAATAAATTAAAATATTTTTTCTGAATTTTTTAGTCTGTATGTTCCTTATTACATGGTGACTCTTGATTCACGACTTTTTTGAAATTACACAAGTGCCAAAGAGAGTAAAAATGAGATAACAAATCAACAATCGTGCAAGTCGGGTAGAATTTCGATGTCTCTTTTTTACGTATCTCTCCTCCTTGTTCGTACTTTTTCTATTTCCCTTCATTTATTTTCGTTCTCCATTAAGAGCAGTTAGTCCAGACTTAAGGACGAAGTTTATTGTTCAATTTTTTTAGAGACCTCTATGCACTTCACAGCCAAAGGAAAAAATAAGAGAGAGATGCAAAATAGATGCATGGAAAAGAGTCAACGTGTAATAGCACGAACCTCACAGAATGAAAATTCAAAGCAGAAAAAAAGAAAAGGTCGTGTCTCAAATGTTACCATGTAATAGCAGACTATCTGATTTTTTTTTTCAATAATTAAGGTGTCAGAAATAAAAATTTTAAAATCGTGATAGAGCTGTATTAAGAATCATATTTTAGTCGCTTTTTTTTTTAATTGTATTATGCATTTTAGATTACAAGCTAGCATTGCAAAACCTGTCACTTATAAGCGTTAAAAAAAAATTGGAAATTTATTTAACTTAATACCATTTTTTTAATGGAGAAAGCTAAAAAAACTATCAACTGTCGTAAATAATTTTTTAATGTTTGTAGATTTCTCTCACTTACATCGTTTGGGTATTTTAAGAAATATGTCTATATTAATATGTAAATAAAAATCTACTAGAAAACATTTATGTATGAACATATGTGTTAACACGTAAATGATTTCTTAATTTAATCCATGATCTTTTTTCTGGACCAATTTATTTTAGTATTTGTTGGTAAATCGTATATATGGTACACAAAAATTACGATTTCAAACTACGATATATTTAGACCAGCGTACAATTAAATAAAAGATTTTAAGTAGTTTTATTTTCTTTTTTTGCGTGCTTTAAGGGGCACACCTTATGTGACCGAAAGAGAAAAAGGTCATTTTCGGATTTTTTTTTTGAGAAAACTACTGCATCAAATGTTTTAAAATGTTGATGATATATTTATACATAAATAATGAATATACCTAGTCCTGCCATAAGTTCTATTACAAATTGTTTCATTTATTAGACCACAATTGATTGATTATTAAAAAAATTGGATTAACTCGAAATGACTGCCTTTTGCTTTACCAAGCTTCCAAACGGTGTGATCATTGGGTGATAGCGGCACGTATGTTTTCTATGGAGATCGTTGCTCTGGTTAATGCTGTTTACGGCTGTGGGGAGTCTTGCAGGCCTTGTTCTAAAGTTCTGACCACAAATCATAATCAAGTGGATTCAGATCTGGACTCCCCGACGCCAATCTTCAGCTGCATTAAACCCAAGAATATTAACTCTGAACCACTCGTGCGTGGTTTTGCCTTTGTGCGCTGGAGCAGATTCTTGTTGGAAGATCCATCTGTATCCATTGAGAAGGGTATTTTTCAAACCCTTCACAACACACTCTAGCACATCTTGGTAAATCTTTGCACCAGTTTTTATGCCTTTTCACAGAAATAGAGGGATGTGACACCATGGTAAGAGAGCTCCCACCGAACCATTACGGAAGCGAGATGATGTCCACGTTGAACCCTTGGAACAACTTTTTTCGCTTCCTTAGATAAAGTGGCATTAATTTTGTCATTTTAATTGTTGAATTCAATTCTTTGGACATGATCTTTTTTTCCGAATTCGTTTACTGCCTTTACTACCGCATTCGTACGGACGACTCGCGGGCGACCACTTCTTGGCCTGTCCTCTACTTCAGACAATTCGCCGAAGCGAGCAATAGGCCGATAAACGATATCTCGATATTCCGAGTGGTTTTAGCAACTCGAAAATTTGGCTAGCACTCTTACGCACTTTTGCAAAGTACTGCGACTGGATTCTCTTTAACGCCCCACTCTATGTTAATAGTTTGTAAACTGAAACCAAACTGACTAGTATTCTTCACTGATCAGTGCATGTGTTCTGAAAAAAAGTTAACAATAAGCGTTAAATGCATTTAAAATGCATTTAAAACGATAAGGGTTTTGAACGATAAGCGCTGGAAATCGTGTGACAGAACTTATAACGGAACTAGGTATATTCATTATTTATGTATAAATATACATATGAATTTTGAAATTTTCAGTCACAAAAAAAGGCCCTCCAATGTAGCAGTAATTGCGGCCTTCACCGTGTCTTAAATCAAAAATATTAAACTAGAAAGTATTGCCTATACAATGACCCACGAAAACAAATTTAACGAAATTGCAAAGTTTTGAAAATTTAACCCGAAAATTTAGTGATTTTTGGCCTGCCAAAATTACATTTTTCATACAATCGAAAAATTGTAGGGTCATTGTATAGAGAAACATATACAAAATAAGTAAACAAAAAAAAAAAAAAAAAAATCATAGCGATCGGATTTGTCTTCGAGTTACAACTGCAGTAAATTTGAAAAATTTTCTAGAAAAACGCGTTAAAAGATAAAATGATTGATTTCTGACCGATAAGCGGCTACTCTTTAGAAGGCTGTAACTCAAAAACTATTTGAGCCATTCTTATGAAATTTTAGTATGCTATTTCTAAAGGTATAGACTATCGATTTTTTCAAAATTTCACAATAGTTGTGCCCCTTAATTCATCACTCGCTCCTGTGTTTGTGTCCTAAACATAATGAACGAAATTTATTTAGTTTTGACTTTGGAATTCTCTCTCTCATTCGCAGTTTGCTTGGAGTCAACAAAGAATTACGTTGAGGCTTTTCCGTTAGAAAAAATTGCCGAACTGAGGATTTTTATGGTGAGAACAAAAAAATAAAAATAAAATAACGTGAAATATAAATGTATATAAATAAAACGAGAGTATTTAATCGTATTTGGCCGTCTATAATTGATCATTTAAATATCTCTTAAACATTCCTGGGTAGGCGTCATGGAAACACATTAATACATTTATAAATTTATAAATTTAACTAAATATTAAAACTAACTAATATTATAAACAACGTTTTTCTATGCAAGTAAACGTTCCTCAAACTTTAAGATTTTTAAAATGTTAGAAACAACCACATATTACAACCTTTTGTATATGTATGCGCAGCATCAGGACTCCGTTTCTTCTCATTTGTTAATTTATTTCAATTATATATGTTCCTAGAAAAAACGCACTTAAATTGCGATTTTTAAAGTTCTATTCCCGAAATCCGCGAATATATAGGGTGATTCATCGTGAGGTTTGATTTTTAATAGACTTTTTTGACAGATAACGCGTGACTCCTATCAATTGCTTTGTCATTTTTGTTCATTATAGTTTGGCAAGTCATCATTGAAAGACTTTCACCACAACAGCGTCTCTACACTGTTCAGCTGTAATACGAAAATCAGCGTTCTGTGAGATATGTTTTTCTTGCGATTCGAGGAACTTACGGTGCGCATAATCGACCTAATGAAACCACTATTGCCAATACCATTCGCAAATTTGAGTCCCAGTTTACATTAGTGAATGATACTCAAATGGTAGACCACATCCACCACGTAGTGAAAAGATTATAGCAACTGTAGCTGAGAGTGTACGCGAAGACCGTCACGAATCGATCCGTCATCGTTCTCAGCAGCTTGGCTTGGCGTATACGACAACTTGGCTATTTTATATGAGTATCTCGGCCTAAAAGCGTACAAAATTCAACTTGTGCAAGAATTGAAGCCAGGCGACTTGAATTTGCGTCATATTTAAAGTGAATGGGCTCTGGAAAAACTCAATGAAAATCCGGTGTTTTATCTTGAAATTTTGTTCAGTGATGAAGCTCATTTCTGGCTCAATGGACACAAATTTGCCGTATTTGGGCTGATGAGCAACCCCAAGATTACCAAGAGTTACCATTACATCCATTAAAAATAACGGTATGGTGTGGTTTATGGGCTGGTGGAATCATTGGTCCATATTTCTTCAAAAATGAGGCAAATCAGAATGGTAACCGTTATTGCACAATGTTAGCGGACTATGTGCTGGTTTCAACAAGACGGCGCTACGAGCTATACAGCGCGTGAAACAATGGACTTGTTGAGAAATCATTTTGGTGAGCACTTAATTTCACGTTTTGCTACGGTAAATTGGCCGCCTAGATCGTGCGATATCACACCGTTGGACTATTTTCTCTGGGGGTATGTAAAGTCTCAGAAGGAATAAGCCATATTGACGCTTTAGAAGCCAACATTACTCGTGTTATCCGCGAGATATCAGTCGCTATGCTTGAATGAGTCTCCCAAAATTGGACTTTCCGAATGGACCACCTCAGACGTAGTCGTGGCCAACATTTACATGATATCATTTTCAAAAAGTAAATACCCTGAATTGTTCTTTTAACCGATAATAAACATTTTAAGTTCACTTTCAAATCTATGTATTTTATTTTATATATCACATAATAAAATGAGGTCATCATTTAAGTCTTCCGACGAAGGTTTAAGTGGTCATAAACATTTTAAAGGCTGATACGATACTTTTGAGAATAGATATATATCAAATGGTCGCATCGGCTTCGCTGGCAGCGCTTCAAGCGGTCGGCCCAATTTCGATGACCCGATCCAATATGTGCGGCCTTATTCCGTTAATAGTGTAACGAATGTTGGCCTCGAGCTCGTCTAAAGTGGTTGGCTTGTTAGCCTAGAGTAGACTAAGGACTTTAAGTAGCTCCAGAGAAAATAATCGAGTGGTTTTAAATTGCATGATCACGGCGACCAATTGATGAAAGCTCGCCGTAAGATGACCAAGTCGCCAAATTTCTCCTTCACAATTTTGAGCGTTGCATTGCTTTTATGGCATATAGCGCCGTCTTGTTGGAACTATGTCTCGGATATATCGATGTTGTAGAGTTCTGACCGCAGAAAGTATGTTAACATGGCTCTATACCATGACTATTGACAGTAACGGCTTTCTCATTTCGAGAGAAATAAGGTGCGATGATGCTGCCATCCCATAAACTGCACCAAACAGTTAATCTTTGTGGATGCATTGATGCTTGGCCGAAAACTTGTGGATTGTGTTCGCTCCAATAACGGCAATTTAACTTGTTGACATAGCCACTGAGCCAAAAATGATCCTCGTCCGAGAAGATGATTTTTTGGCCAAAATTCTTATTTCCGGCAAACATTTCCAGCATCCAATTAGCGATCCCGGCGTTGTCTATGGTCGCTCGACTTCAATTCTTGCGTCAGCAGAATCTCATACGGATGTTAGCCCAAATCCAACCGCAAAATAAACTGGGTTGACTCTGGCAATGTCCAATTCAGCTAATCCACGCTGAATCGACTTTTCTAGGTCTTCTTTATTTCGCACCAATCCCTGTCTGGTTGGTAGCTTAAGATGCAAAAGAGTATACTCACGCTCAAATTTTTCCACGGTGCGACGAATTGCCTGCACAGTGAAGTAATGATGACGAGCGACCTCACGACGAAATTCACGTTTCGTATTTCAAACTGAGCCGGAATTTCAATAATCTTTTTTTTTTTTAATAATCTCCGCACGTTCTGCAAGGGTAAAATGATGCATTATTAAATGGCAAACCTTACTGAATATTTTGACAGCTGAATGTCATTGGTAATTTTGACGGCTGCTGAAACATAAAAATTGGAAAAACTATCATTGCTATATGGTCACCATTTACCTTATTTCATTTAAAATCATGCATAGGTGATATGTAACAAATGGGAATAAACGAATTTTTTTTCCTGGCCTGTAGCTACAGTGAGTTATTGCAATGGTAAAACTAATACACGGCTTCAAATTATGCAGATTTATTACAAATTTTTATCTTTTATTGAATATTAACGAATTTACCTGTTTAAACTATCAATGGTTAATCTTTGCTCGCCAATTGTCTTCATTGTTTTACCAATACAACCCAAGAGTTATTCTGTCTAAACCAGTAATCTCAGCGCCGAATCTACGCTCTAAAGCTAACACAAAATCCAACCAAAATCCTGGAAGAACCTCTTTCGAAATAAATAGAATCATCGAGACTAGGTTCTGTTGATGAAATCAACAAGATGCTCGATAAAGTCCTTGAGAAGCTTGATGGAATGAAGGAAAGTTGGTCACAACGATTAAATTTAATTAACAAATCGATTTCTCATCTAATTAATTGCTTTAACAGACTTGACCCCAAAACGGTAGTCATTTAAACCTTTTTATAGATGATCTGCTCATCAGTTATCAGATGATGAATTCATCAGTGTAGCTCTATGCAGATAGTGTTCAACTTCATTAAGTCCGTCCAGTGGAAAACATGGATTTAATGAGAATCTGGAGCTTACCACCTTGATCAAAAAGTTCCCGGTGGCGTCACCGTGTGGCGCTTCCATTGTTCAGATTTGAGTTCTGTTTTTTTTTTTTTGTTAAGTTGGGACATTGTTGACATTCCCTCTAAATCTTAGCTTGACATTTGTAAGCTAGCCAAGTGTACATCTATCTCTGCGTGTGTTGGCGATTTTTTACAATTTTAGAAATGGATTTAAATTTGCAACAACGAACTTGTCTTCAATTTTGCGTAAAAAACGGATTTAATGGTTGGAAATGTTGGAAAAGTGTTTCGGCAACGATTCTCTAAAGAAAACGGTCGTTTACCAGTGGCACGAGTGGTTCAAAAGTGGTCGTGAGTCAATCGAAGATGATGAACGCAGTGGCAGACCATCGACATCAAAAACCGACGAAAACATTGATGAAGTAAAAGAAGTAAAAGTCATCAGAGAGATAGCGGATGACTTGAACATTGCCTATGGATCCGTCCAAGACATTTTGGTTAATGATTTGGGTTTCCGTCACGTAGCAGCCGTGTTGACTTTGCAAAAGAGATCAAATGCGAGGCTGAATCCGATCATTACTGGAGACTAGACGTGTGTTTATGAGTACGACACGAATTCCAGACATCAGCAAATGAATGGCGTTCACCAAATGAGCCAAGACCAAAAAAAAAACACTTCGCTTACAGTCAAAAAAGAAGGCAATGCTCACGGTTTTTATGGATTACAACGGTGTAGTGCATTATGAATTTTTGCCAGAAGGCCAGAGAGTAAACAAAGAGTATTATTTGGGCGTTATGAGACGTTTGCGTGAAGCAATTCGCCGAAAGAGACCAGAATTGTGGGAGAAAACTCGTGGATTTTGCACCATGATAACGCACCGTCGCACAGTGACATCATTATTAGTAATTTTTTGACGAAAAATGCAACAAATACCATCCAAAAGCCACCGAATTCACTTGATTTGACTCCCTGTGAATTTTTTCTATTCAATCGAGTTAAAAAACCACTACGGAGAACGCGTTTCAGCAGCCGAGAGGAAGTAATGGAAAAAATCCCAGAAAGCACTGATGGACATATCGAAAACCGAATATAAAAAATGTTTCGAGGAATGGATCAAGCGCTGGCATGAATGCGTTGCAGTCGATGGGGACTACTTTGAAGGGGAAAATATAGATTAGATACAATTAGATGAATTGTATTTTTAATTTTCTGAATAAATTCCGGGAACAAGGTGGTATAATAACTAATTACAATGGCAAATAAATGGTTATAAACCCAAAAGCCAGACAATTTTTTCACCGTTTGTATATTTCACGACTTCAATTCACTAACTTTCCAAACGAGTGAATCGTGACAAGCTCCAGGTTGTGTAGCAGCACCGAATCGAATCCTTTGTTCATCGTCACAAACCTGGAGAAAATAAAAGTAATTTAAATTAATAGAAGTTAAATATCTATCTGAACAAAAAAAAATATTTACGAGTAACACATTTAAACTATGAAATCCTTTTCGGTTGTAGTACAGATGCTTTGTTGTTGGTGGAGCAATTATTCGTACATGTGTTTTATCTATACACCCTATAACTCCTGGAATTTAATATTTTTTATAGAAGTGTTGGCTTATTTTTTGCCTCTCTATTGCTAACATTGGCATAGTAATCTAATTTGGAGACAATTTTCCCTCATAAATTGTCAGGACATGAGAAAAATGTAGCAAATACCATCCAACAGTCACCGAATTTACCTGATTTGGTTCCCTGTGACTTCTTTCTGTTCAATCGAGTTAAAAAAAAACCACAACGGGGAACGCGTTTCAGCAGCCGAGATTAAGTAATGGAAAAATCGCAGGAAGCACTGATGGACATACCGAAAACCGAATATAAAATATGATTCGAGGATTGGTTCAAGCGCTGGCATAAGTGTGTTGCAGTCGATGGGGATTACTTTAAAGGAAACAAAATATGGATATAGATGAATATACTTGTACTTTTTGATCAACAAGTTACAATTTAACTACCGATTTCAAACAGAACATCTGATTTTAACCTTCTTCATGCCAGTCCAAGAGGCCACAGTAATTTTTGGACGTGAAGAGTTTTGATGCAGCTATCTGGTAAAAATGTATTTTTGTTTTCATTATGGCGTTTTGAGTTATAAGCACTTAAATTTAGTAAGAAACGAAGCATTTTTTTTTTTTTTTTTTTTTTTTTTTTTTTTTTTTTTTAGGTATTTACTAGGTGGGGTAAAAAGTAACCTCTTTGGAATTGAAAAAAAAAATTTTTTTAAATGCTTTTTTATTTTATTCAATATAGTCCCCTTTTAGTTTGATACACTTATTTTAACGATTTTCCAACTTCTTGATCCCGTCCGAAAAGTAATTTTCCGGAAGGTCTGCAAAATACTACTCCGTGGCGTCGATGATTTTCTCGCGTGATCTGAATTTTTTTTATTGATGAGCCATCTTTTGAGATTTGGGAAGAGATAATAGTCCGAGGGAGCCAATTCGGGCGAATACGGTGGATGCGACAGTAATTGGAGCCATAAGTCATTGATTTAAGCCATGGTTGTGATGCTCTTGTGCGCCGATGAATTGTCTTGCAAAAACAATTTTTTTTTTCGCTTCATGTGAGGCGGTTTTGCAGCGATTACGGCCTTCAATCGCTCCAATAATGCACAGTAATACTCGCCGTTGATGCTTTTTCCTTTTTCAAGTTAGTCCACGAAGAGGAGTATGTCATGACAATCCCAGAATTAAAGTTTGTATTGCTACCTCGTGCACCCTATTCGCCAGACTTGCCCCCTCGGATTATTTTCTGTTCCCAAACTTGAAAAAAATGGTTCAATGGTCAAAGATTTTCCAACAATGAAGAAGTGATGTCGGCAGTTAATGGCTATTTTGAGGAGCAAGACAGTTCTTATTATAAAAAGGATATCAAACTTTTTGAACATATCGCCGAGAAAAGTGTATAGAGGGATTATGTTGAAAAATAAATATTTTCTTTTTTTTTCCAAAAGTTTTGTGTTTTCTTTGTTGGGTCGGGTACTTCTGGGACCGTCATCGTACTGCCATTTTCCTCTTTGTCATAAATTAAATTACGTATCTGATGATATTGCGTCCCAAGTTTCATGATTTGAACTGGTCGATTATAGTATGTACACCGATTTTCTCAAAAGCTTTTGCAAAGTCAAGACAGATAAGGAAGAGATGTTTTTTTTTTTTTTTTTAAATGTCTATGTATAGTAGAGGAATAATTACGTATTTGCCTTTTTGTAGCTGGATGTGGTTATTGTCTCCGTTTCGAGTCGAATCTTTCGACTCCCGTCTTCATTTTGTGCCCGTTACCGCTTTTAGCCATGGCGATGCTTGTGATGCATTCCTTAGCCCTGTTATCGTCCTCATCCCGTCATCATCCCCATCGCCGACGGTTTTCAAAAGCATCATACTAACAAAAAAAAAAAACTGCATTAGTTGCGTTCAATAAGGTTAGCTGCATGTGCAGGTCTTATTTTTTCGATCCTTCGCACGTTTGTTATGAATGTGCAAATCTCTATTCAATTTTCATATGACCGCAACATTCGGTCAATTATTGACTGTGGATTTGGTATATCAGTTCTCCATTCTAGAACGCGTATGTAATGAAATATAACATGCTCCTGATTAAGACAGCTGTGTGCTGTCATTCGCGAGTATGTCGATTGGTACCATTCCAGGTATAACATGCTGCTTCATCCGATAACGTGCGAAAGCCACACATCCTTAATGCGCATAGTCTGTGTGCCGAAGATAGTTTTTTCTTACCATCCTGTCTGACGAGGGTGGTGTGATCACTCTTAAAAGTAAGACCCTTCTAGGTTATCCCGTTCCACTGATATTTGGTAGAATAAGTGATGATGCGGCTGGTAGTATGGATGCCTGCAGTCTATTATCTAACATTACTCCCAGTGCTCGTTTAGACCGAATTGTTTGGCTTCCAACCGGGAATGTTTCCTATTCCACGGTTTTACGACTGGTTATTAATAAAATAGCAGCATTTTTGAATGCGTTTGGCGACCATAACAATGGAATATAATGGAATGGAATATCTTAATGAATGGGTAGGGTACTTAAACTTTTTTTTTCCTTTTTTATATTAATGTATAACATGTTAAAATTTGAAGTGGATTGGAGTAAAACTAACGGAGATATGTGAGTCTCCGCTACTTCGGTCTGCTTCCTGTTTCGGACAACGTTAGTGCAAACAAAAGGAAATTTCTAGCAGCTTCTAGAAAGTTCCTTTTGTTTATTTAGGCCCAAATTCTCCCTTCCTCGAAGAGTCTGCGAACGTAAATGTTTATACCTGTGCCTCAAAAACTCTATGTTGATAAAAAAGTATATCCATTTTTGTGACTGATAACCAGCTTACGGAGTTAAAGGCATTTTTAACAGTGTTACCACTGCGCAATATTCCTTAGTGCCCCATCGCCATCTTTCCCCTTCTATCGGTTTAGTCGCAATGTTTACTACCATTTTTATATCATCTTTGGTAGACCGCGATTCTCTAAAACCGAGTTTGCGATTTAATAAAGCTCCTTTTTCCTCAGCTGCTGACAGTAGTCTCTCGTAAATTATACGTTTCAGAATCTTGCTCATGATATCTAAAAGACATATTGGTCGATATGAAGATGGTCCACCTTGTGGCTTATTTCCCTTTGACAGGAATACCAATGCTGTTTTTTCCATGGGTCAGGAAAAATTCCTTCCTTATGACATCTGTAGTATGTTATTTAGAATTCCATCGGGTCCAGGTTCCTTATTATCATCTATTTTTCTGCATGTCTTGATCAATTGTTTCGTTGATATTGTACGTATGAGGTGAAGGTGATGTACAATAGATGCTAGCATAGCCCTTTACTTTTGCCATCACCATCCTATATGCAGTACGCCAAGGATTTAAATCAGCTTCTTTACACAGGCGCCTAAAGTGTTTTGCTTTACTTACTTTGATCGTGCGGCTCTTGCCCGTCTAAAAGAGTTAGGGTTTTATATTATGTCTGTTTGTTAGGGACCGAACATTGCATTTACACCGAGGGTTTAACCTATTAAGCCCTTTAACAGTTCGGTTTTGTTACCCGTTCGCTTCAGTTAGAAAAGTAGGTCGCCTTTTTGTGTTTGTCTGATCCTAGTTAGAGACTCGCCAAGGCTCTCAGGCTGAATCCACGTTCACTTTGCGGAGGATATCGGCATAGGAAAGCTCTCTTTTTGCTGCTTATTTGCCTTTGTTTTCTTTTTCTTTTTTTCCACTTTCTTCTAGGTGTTGTTAACTTTCATGCTTTTGACTTGCTGGACGTTGACAGCATCGTTCCTCGTTTTGGACTTCGTGCTTTTTTCCAGTATGTCCTGATTTCGTTGGGTTTATCCTGCGGGGCTGGAGGCTTCTGCCGTCGCCGAAATTGGCATTTCCGCGCAATTTTGATCCATGGCGATGTTTGGGAGACATTGTTCTTGGATTGAACGCCAATTTCTGTCTTCCACCATATCCACAAGGCTCTTGATCTGTTCTCCCAATTTTTGGAAAACAGAAAGCTGGGTAGTTCTCTTCGGCTTCAAACCATCGTAAGTAAGGGGCGATACTCCTCTGTATTACGGTTTGAGGCGTTGGTACTTCACTCACGGGCGACCCCTCAACTCTTGAAATCCTCTGAAAGGGGTTTACTTCCTTCTCCATCTTTACATCCTTACATCCTTAATTAATTACATTTATTGTTATTCATTTCTATTGGGTTCCCACTCAAAGCCACTGTCAATGTTCGGATGTGTAGTCACCGCGGGATGAGGCCATGCAAGGATTCACACAAGCCCTTATGAGGTCATGATCGGTACTAAGCAGGTATATTACATCTGCACCTACACAACTAACTTAACCGCGACGAACATTGAACTTTCTTTGAGGTCTGCCAAAGTTTTACCAGGACGGAGGCGCCTGCAGCATTAGCTTATAGGTCGTGTCAGACAGGATAGCACATGGCTATTGAAAATAAACTTATATTTTCAGGTATACCTTAGTTAACACTATCCTCCAATAGGGTACATCGTGATGTTGACACATACGTTGTGGCGGGTACATCAAGATCTGGCAATTTTTCTTACTGTATTCCGCGAATACTTACTCGTCTTGTCACAAGGAGTTCACTGGGTTCTTGAGACCATTTAAGTCCCACCCTCCTTCTTTGTGCTCTCATTTAGTCGCCTCACACGACAAGTAGGGAAACACTGCGGCATTGTGTGTTGGCACTTGGAAAATCCTAAACGAATAATGCTATCGATTTGAATTTTTGTCAGAAAATGCGTCTTCATGTCGAATCACGATTATAAGATTTTAAACAAATTTACTGAAGACTTTTTTAGTTATTAAAAAAGACTGTATATAATTTTTTCTTAAAAATAGAGGGCTCTTTCGCATTATAGTACTATTAGAAATCTATTAACATGGCACACACAAAAAATCGGGCTAGAATCATCTGCGTTATTCAAAGAATAGCAATCATTTTAGAACCGTCAATGTATTATTTATTTATTTTATTTTTTCAGAATCTCAACTTTTATGTTTACCATATATGTGGTCAATATAGATATGTATGTACGGTTGTTATTTACTTTATATATATGTTATATAAGTATTCTTAAGTATACTTAAGTATATGTATACTTATGTATAAGTATACTTATGTATATATAGAGTATATATGGTACTATGTCAGATTTTTTTAAACCATTTCTAGAGTAGATATCTAATTTTAACTTAAGCATAATATTTATATAATATTTAATATAATATTTTAATATAATATTTAAAGCTGCAAAATATTTACGTCTCTAAGTATTATTGGTAGACACCATACTTGTATTAATATATTGATGTATGCCGATTCTTTATCTAAGTTGTAAGTTTTTGAATTTTGTAAATGCTTAGAAAAAAATTATAAACAATATAAACAAAAGTGATCTAGTCACAATAATTGTATAGAAATTTAGTGTTCAACAACCAATTATGTCCAGGTTAATAAACCGTTTTCGTTCGTCAGGTGGCTTGGTAACAGTTCTTGGCGGAGGTAGGCCCCGAAAAACCACCAACCGTGAAGAGCACGGTCTGAAAATAGCGTCCTAAATTTATATATTTCCAGAAGGTTAAACCAAAGACGAGCTAATGAGATGGGTTTAAAAGACGAGCTGATGAGATGGGTTTATCTTCATACAGAAGTGCGAAGAAACATTTCATATCTCCTAAAAATCGGAATGAGTTTGCGAGCGCGCATGTTGACTGAACTGTCTCCAAATATATTTTCTCGGATGAGTCCTGCAGGGTTCAGATGGTTTAAATCGCATACGAACACCAAAAGTTCAACACTTTGATATGCTTTCCCCACTAGGCTCGTCTCGCCATTATGTCATATCAAGTAATTTCTCGCACACCCACCAAACAGTTAGAGAAAAGATTCCTTAAATAATCATATAGCAATACGAGGAAGCCAATTGTAGCGGATTTAACAGCCTCTTTTAACTGGTCGTTATGTTTCCTCGATAAGGACCTGGATGCCGCTGATGGTATGATCATAGATATTATTTTCTTTGGTATAAGATGCTTTATCCCTGATCGGATGAAGAGTATCAAATCAAAAGAAAAGGCGTGGTAGGATTCGGTCTGTAAAAGGACTGTCAGGGTTAGAGAAATGTTTTTCCGATCCTACAAGACCAACCCAAAAGAGGAGAACCGAAAAATGACTGCAACGCAAAAAGTACTACAATGTCACAAAAGTAGTAAACCTTTGTGGTTGTTGGTCAAAAACATTAGAAATTCCTCATTTCAACCCAACGTTCATTTACAATGGCATTCCAGCTGCCAGCTCTTTGGACAAAGCCAATTTGCTTGCTGCACATTTTGCGGCCAGCTCAACACTTCCAGATTGTGCTTTGTACCAACCTATACTGGAGTGCGTCGAATCTTCAATTGGACGTATCAACCAAATCTCCTGGTCCAGATGGTATATCTCCCCTTCTTCTAAATAGGTGTTCTTCCTCCCTGGAAAATCTACTTCGTGAGCTACTATATTTTGTCAATCCTACTCTTTAGGATTCTTTCCGAGTAGATGGAAAACAGCGTTTGTCCAGCCTGTCACTAAAAACGGCAAATGTTTTCTCTTCCTACAGACTCATTGCACTTACACTCATTGCACTTTTTCTAAGGTCATGGAAACGCTGACAAACCGTCAGTTCATGAATTATCTTGAAACGCGAAAACTTCTCAATGACCGGCAGTATGGTTTTCGCATCAAAAGGTAAAAGTGGCGAAAGTAAAATAGTTGCACTTGATGTTTCTAAGGCATCAGGCTCTGTTGCCAAAAATGTGTGCTTTTGGGATCGATGACCCTCTTTTTCAATGGATTAGATACTACCTTTCGGAACGTTCAATTCAAATTGGCTTGGATGGTTTCAAGTCTGACATTCACAAAATAAATGCTTGTGTACCCCAGGGCTCCGACAGTGGAACGTCTCCGACACACTTTAATTTTCATTAATGAATTCTTGTCTGCTACGTTTAACCCAATATATTCCTTTGCTGATGACAGTACTCTCTGCTTTTCATATTCGCCCCCGGACTCACGTCCCTGCTTTTCGTCTGTAGAACGGGGACGACAGCGTATATTCAGCCCATTAAACTCCGATATGAACAGAATAACTAATTAGAAAAATGAATCGTCTAAAACGGAAAACTTTCCATTCTAGGTATGTGTATCAGTGACAACTTACGTTATCGTATTCGGTGTCATCCAAAATGCTATAAAAAGTCTAGATTTCCTCAGGCGATGTAAAAAAAAAATATATTAAGCCCCTCTGATCTGGCCTCAATATTAAAGTTCAATGCCCGCATCTGGTCAGGTGCTTCTTAAACATATCTGCAACTGTTAGATGGCATTTAAAACCGAGCGATAATAATCACAGGTGATACTAATATCAGTTAGCGAATTGACATCATCGAACATCGACGAAATGTCAAAATATGCCGAAAGTGCCCTTTCTTATCTTCCATTAATTAAAAAAAAATAAATAAATAAATAAATAAAAATATTTAGCACCTAAAACACATCTGATCAAAACAAATTCTCGTAACAATGTAAAGTATAACCCTCTACATTAGAATAAACAACAAAAATGTCATAAGGGTATACACAGAGGCTTTCTGTGAAGTTTTCTTATTTGGGAGAGAGCTGGGCATGTCGTCCTTGTCGTCCATGCAGCTTCTGTACAATTCATTGTTGCTTATAATGCATAATTGCCTATAAGACAGTGTCCACTGATGACACCTATCCAGCTTTAACAAGACTTGTTTTGTCGGGAGACATGTTGACCCAACAGTCCACCTAAGGTTTGTCCTTTTAGTATCCAGGTTTGGTATAGGGTGATTTATCGTGAGGTTTGATTTTTAATAGACTTTTTTGACAGATAACGCGTGACTCGTATCAAACTGCTTTGTTATTTTTGTTCAGTATCGTTTGGCAAGTCATCATGGAAAGACTCACACCACAACAGCGTTTCCACATTGTTCAGCTTTAATACGAAAATCAGCGTTCTGTGAGATATGTTTTCCTTGCGATTCGAGGAACTTACGGTACGCATAATCGACCTACTGAAACTACTATTGCCAATACCATTCGCAAATTTGAGTCCCAGTTTACATTAGTGGATGATACTTGACCGGTTAGACCTCATCCATCATGTAGTGAAAAGGTTATAGCAACTGTAGCTGAGAGTGTACGCGAAGACCGTGACGTATCGATCCGTCGTCGTTCTCAGCAGCTTGGCTTGGCGTATATGACAACTTGGCATATTTTACATGAGGATCTCGGCCTAAAAGCGTACAAAATTCAACTTGTGCAAGAATTGAAGCCAGGCGACTTGAATTTGTGTCATATTTTCAGTGAATGGGCTCTGGAAAAACTCAATTAAAATCCGGTGTTTTATCTTGAAATTTTGTTCAGTGAGCCCATTTCTGGCTCAATGGATACAAATTTGCCATATTTGGGCTGACGAGCAACCCCAAGAGTACCAAGAGTTACCATTACATCCATTAAAAATAACGGTATGGTGTGGTTTATGGGCCATTGGGATCAATGGTCCATATTTCTTCAAAAATGAGGTAAGTCAGAATGGTAACCGTTATCGTGCCATGTTAGCGGACTATCTGCTTCCTGAAATTCAAGCACATGGTCTCGGTGAGATCTGATTTCAACAAGACGGCGCTACGAGCTATACAGCGCGTGAAACAATGGACTTGTTGAGAAATCATTTTGGTGAGCACTTAATTTTATGTTTTGCTACGGTAAATTGGCCGAATAGATCGTGCAATATCACAACTTTGGACGATTTTCTCTGGGGATATGTAAAATCTCGGGTCTTCAGGAATAAGCCCTCTATCCGCGAGAGACCAGCCGCTATGCTCGAACGAGTCGCCAAAAATTGGACCTTCCGAACGGACCACCTCAGACGTAGTCGTGGTCAACATTTACATGATATCATTTTCCATGAAATGATATGAAGTATTCTCTTCACCGATAATAAAAATTTTAAATCACTTTCAAATCTATGTGTTTTATTTTACATTATAAATCAAACCTTACGATGTATCACCCTTTATTACCAAAACTTACAAGAAAGCTTTCATCCGAAGCGGCTAAAAATATAAAATTTAATCAATTCAATAAACTTGAACTAGCTGATCCTTCTGATAGCTCAAAGGTCGCAATTAGGATGGATGGACATCCTTGAAAAAGCATTATGGGATTAGAATTATCGGATTGGCAGCCCAAACATCACTTGCTCGACAGTTGGGAACATTTTGGGGACTGGAAGTTACAGCACCGGTTACAGCACCGAAATACTTGAAGTATGTGACAAGCAAGATACGTGGTAAAGATTCCATTCAACAAATAGATATCAACATTGGGAGATTGGAAGGACAGGGCCATCACAAAGCAAAGCGATGCAACTTTATGTAACCATTTTCAGCATCCCATTAACTACATGTATAATCATGCTGTCTTAAAACCTGTGAGCACTACTACAAAGTTACGCGAAGGGTTTGATGGATCTGCGAAAACTTCGACTGGCATTAGCTTGAATAAGTTAATGCTAGTCGGCCCCAAGTTTCAAGAAAGCATCATAGAGATGTTGTGCCGATGGCGAAGCCATAGGTATGTCCTTCCTGCAAATATTGAAAAGATTATTATTATTATTATTATTATTATTATTATTATTATCATTAATATTATTATTATTATTATTATCATTATTATTATTATTATTATTATTATTATCATCATCATCGTTATTATTATTATTATTATCATCATCATCGTTATTATTATTATTATTATCATCATCATCGTTATTATTATTATTATTATCATCATCATCGTTATTATTATTATTATTATCATCATCATCGTTATTATTATTATTATTATAATTATTATTATAACTATTATAATTATTATTATAACTATTATAATTATTATTATAACTATTATAATTATTATTATAACTATTATAATTATTATTATAACTATTATAATTATTATTATAACTATTATAATTATTATTATAACTATTATAATTATTATTATAACTATTATAATTATTATTATAACTATTATAATTATTATTATAACTATTATAATTATTATTATAACTATTATAATTATTATTATAACTATTATAATTATTATTATAACTATTATAATTATTATTATAACTATTATAATTATTATTATAACTATTATAATTATTATTATAACTATTATAATTATTATTATAACTATTATAATTATTATTATAACTATTATAATTATTATTATAACTATTATAATTATTATTATAACTATTATAATTATTATTATAACTATTATAATTATTATTATAACTATTATAATTATTATTATAACTATTATAATTATTATTATAACTATTATAATTATTATTATAACTATTATAATTATTATTATAACTATTATAATTATTATTATAACTATTATAATTATTATTATAACTATTATAATTATTATTATAACTATTATAATTATTATTATTATTATT
>OU026154.1:51595732-51697204 GCA_907269105.1 Volucella inanis
ACATCGTCCGAATGTAAAAAGGCTAAGGCACAACTCATTGCAATGCTAAAAGGAACATACTGAGACTTAAAATAAAATAAAGATTTTAGAAGAAGAAACCATTAACCTTAGGATTCCATTGGAATCCTGTATGCGATACCCTTTAACTCAAGGTTCACAACGATAAATCTTTAGGGCAAGAAGACATCTTGATGAAGCGGAAATCTTTGTCTGCCAGTGCAGAAAAAATGATAATACAAGAAATTTAGAAATCGGATATGATATGGGATGAACTACTCAGCTGAAGTCAGTCGAACAAAATTAAGGACATATTGTGACTCTGGAGGACATTAGGATCGCTAGGTGGATACAAATAGGAAAAAACTAAAAATTTGAACTTCCTGGATTCTGTGATGCCTCAGAAGCAGCATATGCTGTATACTCAAGAGCTGCTCAAAGAAATGGATCATACATTGCAACGTTGTTGGTAGCAAAAACAAAGGCGGCACAAATTCGGAGAAAATTTCCTCTTCTCAAATTATAGCTTTGTAGAGCACATTTATTATCAAAACCATTGGCAGAAATATTTACTAGAAGTATTCGCCTAGGGTGACTACAATCGCTCTTGCCTGGATCCAAAAATGTCCATCAACTTGAAAGACATTTTTCGCGAATAGAGTGTCGGAAATACAAAAAGTAACTAAACTAACTTCATGGGAGAACATCACGTTATTCCATAACTTTGCGGATTCTGCTTCTAGAGGGTATTTCCCAGAACAAATAAAAAATAACGAATTGTGGTGAAATGGATCCCAGTGGATGCAGCTTGATCCTATTAAGTGGCCAAAGCAAGGAACCAAAACACGTTTTGAATCTAGCGTTGCACACAATTAACAATTTAACTGAAAAATTCTCGTGCTGTATCAAACAGTTAAAGGCAATTACATAATGGATAAGGTTTGAAAAAAAATTTGCCGAAAAGGAAAATCGAGGCAAATTAGAGGTTTAAGCGTATACGAATTTGAGGACGCCCGCAAGGTTATTATACGTTACATCCAAGCAGAGCGTTTAGAGAAGAACTGTCATGCTTAAGAAATGGAAAACCTCTTAACCGAAAAAGTAAACTTTCTGCTGGTTGTGGGAGGAAGTCTGGAACAGTGATATCAGATGCTGCAAAAAATGCATGCATTCTCCCTCACAACGAGTGGTTTACAAAATTATTAGTTAGAAACTTTCGACTAAAGTTATCAACCTTGCGGCAATCTTATTGGGTCATTCAAGCAAAATGGATAATACGACAGGTTATCCATAATTATGTGAGATGCACAAACTAAAATTCAATTAATGGGAATGTTACCGGCTCCAAGAGTAACTTCGTCTAGACCCTTTACAAGTACTGGAGTCGATTATGCTGGACCAATCTAGTGGTTAGTTTCCAAAGGACGAGCAAATAGACATGGCTGTATTTGTCTGTTTGTCAATCAAAGCCGTTCATATAGAAGTAGTGAATGATATCAGCTCTGCAGCTTTCAAAACAGCTGTAAGAAGCTTCACATCAAGAAGAGAAATGTGTTCACACTTCTATAGCGATAAAAGAACTAAGCTTATTGGCGCCAACAAGAAAATTCAGCACCAAATAAAGAATGCTATAAGACAGTCTAAAAGATGCATCAAGAAAACTTGTTTTGGAGGAATTCAGTGGCATTTTATACCTTCTGCATCACCACACTTCGTGGGGCTTTGGGAAGCTGCGGTAAAGTCTACAAAATACCAATTAAAGCGAGTAATCGGATATACGTCTTTAGAGAAGAACTTTCCTCTTAGCTTACGCAAATAGAAGCTTGTTTGAATTCCCGACCACTCATAGCTATCAATAATGACGTCGACGAAACCATAACACCGTACTTCTGGACATTTTCTTATTGAATGTGTACTTGACTCAATTCTCCAACAGATCATAGAGGATTAAAATGGTTACCGTTCCCGTTGGCTATTAATACAAAAGATGATTCAGGACTTTTGGAAGATTTGGTTATCTGAATACCTCTCACAATCCAACAACCGATCCAAATGGAAAAGAAAGGAGGCCAATATTAACCTTGGGGATGTTGTATTAAAAAAAAGAAGATCGATTTACACCAACTATTGGGGTGTACCACATTCTCCGTCAAAATTTAATAGTCAATATTATTTTTCCGTAAATTTTTCTTCAATGAAATAGAATCACATGGTGTGACATTTTTCAAACGTGATACAAGGTCAAATAATGGAAAAGAAAGGAGGCCAATATTAACCTTGGGGATATTGTATTAAAAAAAAGAAGATCGATTTACACCAACTATTGGGGTGTACCACATTCTCCGTCAAAATTTAATAGTCAATATTATTTTTCCGTAAATTTTTCTTCAATGAAATAGAATCACATGGTGTGACATTTTTCAAACGTGATACAAGGTCAAATAATCCTTTTATGACCTCTGCTCGGTTCCGGAAGTCCTTCTGCTGGCAAGATGAATAAAGATTGCGGAAAAGATGGTAATCCGTTGGGAAAATATCAGGAGAGTACGGTGGATGCGTAAGAATTTCAAATCCCAACTTCAACAGTTTTTACACCGTTACTTGTGAGGTATTGGTCTATGCTTATCATGCAAAAGAATCGGATTGTGCCTATTGACATACCAGGTTGCTTTTCAGCCGATTTGCATTCAAAATGTCGATTTCCTTACAATATTTGATAGCGTTTATCGTTTCTCCTGGTTGAAGAAATGAAAAATGAATTGGTCCTTTCGATGTCCACTAAATTGTCATCATATCCGTTTTTGGGTGAAGTACAGGCTTAAGGGTGTGGTTTGGATTATCATCTGCATCCCACCACTGCCCAGATCTTTTACGAATATCATACAGTATCCCTTTTTCATCACAGGTGACTATCCGGTGGAAAAACGGAATGTAAGCTATGCGCAGATCTCTAAGTGCCGAAGTTTTTGGGATTCGTTCAGTTCATGGGGTACCCACTTATCGAGTTTCTTTACATTTCGTATGAGATAAAGGTGTCGACTTATTGTCACTGGGGGATACTTATATGCTTTGTGCAAACTTGCACAACGATTTTGTTGAGTCTGCATCAACCGTCGCTCTTAAAACATCATCGTCATTTAACGTTTCCAGCTTCCCACGTGGGTTATTTTTGAGGCTGAAACCTCCCGAACGGAACTTTGCAAACCAAAGTCGTATAGTGCGTTCGTTTACCGCTACATCCTCAAATGCGTCGTTAATGTTTTTCATTACCAATATCACATCATGTCCCATTTTAAATTCTTAAAGGAAGAGGGTTTGAATTTTAATAATTCCTACAAAAAAAAAATAATGGTACTTAAAATGAAGACTAAAATTCTCACACATCAAGCACATGTACCACTTTATTTTACAAAAAAATAAAATTTCACGTTCTGCCACAGGTGTTCACTTGAGAAATTCTCATTGCCGACTGAACGAAAATAGGACATTACATGTGGTACTACCCAATATCGCGAGTACACAACGCAACGAAATTCGCGCTGCTACAGTGTTAAGTAACCAAACTGCGCCTCATTCCTATTGAAAATAATGAAATACAACAAAGCTGAAACAAGCTTCTACAAAAAGTCAATCTTGCATGTACAGAAATATCAATGCAGGAAACAACAAAGGGAGCAGACATTCCGCGGAAGCCTTTACGACAAAAAAAGCTAGAAAAAAATCAGCCTACCATTATGGATTTGGTTAATTACAGTTTTGATGAGGACAAGCACTGCACTGCCAGTTAACAAACTGTATAAGATAATGCAACTCAACAGTCAGCCTGGTATTTATTTCGAAGATGTTGGACGAGCAAACCTGATATCTAGCTCATGAAAAATAGTTATCTTCTTCAATATGAGCAACTATTGGTCAGAATGTTATACGTTTAAGTAATGTTTCAAGCACATTAAGAAAATCAGTTTGTCCAGGAAAGTAAATGTAAAAAAGGTGAAAACCATTTTATGCGAAGAAACTTTGAATCAATTTATTCGGCAACATCAGCAGATTGATCTAAATAACGATATCCATCCAACCCAATTCATTGATCAAAACGGTCTCTATTTGACGTAATTGGCACGGTTGCAAATTGACTATTTGGAATATTAGAATGTTGCACAACGATATGAAGAAACAATAGATCGCGTAAAAGAAAATGAAGACCATATGATTCTTTTAATGAAAAATCAAACCATAATATCAACATAATTGATTCTTCCGACTACTTATTGGTGAGTATTGAGAGAAATAACTATTATCCTAGAAATAAAAACGAATTTAAAGCTTGTCAGATTCAATAAGCACATCGGTATTGTTGTAACATTCAGCCTCGGATTTACATATCTGGCGCGACAGCGAGGTCTTGCGAAATGAATATTCTATGCTACAACCAGGAATTGTAAGAGACATGTCTAACTCACTGCATGCCACCAACAACATACTGGATAGAAATTCATCAGCCAAATACTTCGGTCTTTAGCGTGCCAAAGAAAACAACTGTTAATTTTATTTGCAACTTTAACCCAATACCAAAAATACTAAATGGTATTGGCATAATATATTTATCATAAAACTGCATCATTAAAGATCAAATGATGATAGTTATTGGGAAGCAAATAATACTTAGCACGATAAACTCATCATTTTTTCCATCACACAACCTTACGGAGCACTACACTACAAGCGGGAACCAATACAGATACTACAAACTGGCATTTCATTGGAATTTTCAAGGCTGGAATATTTGATGCGGATATAAAGATGCACAGAACATATTATTACTCTATAAACCCGTAGTATGCTTATTACTGATCGCAGTCTTTGTCGTAATGCAACAATCGTAGTAAGTTCAGCTCTGCTTTTCAAGAGAATCTTATTTGATCTGGATTTGTTGAATTCCGGCCATAGCAGTCTTGAAGTCTCGCAGGTTGGAAGGTTTTTCCATCATTGTCAGGAGTGGAGGTTTGATACTTTGATCTTCCAGTTCAATTTTTCGAGCTAACTCGACTACATACTCATTGCCTGTCACTCCTTTGTGATAAGGGATATAGCATAGAGTAACTTTATGCTGAACGCAAGGAGCATTAAGCTCTTTGAAACAGCGCTGCACAAGCCCCGATTTAATTTCCATTGCCGCGATGGTATTAATGACAGCCTGAGCTCTAAATAAAAAAAAGAAATATCCTCGTGGGATATGTAGGCCGTATTGGAGCACTTATAAGGATCGAGGAGTCGCCTTTCAGTCGCTTCGGTTCCAGCCATTACCCTGACTTATTCTTTACACGCTTTTCGCTGCAGATTCTTTCATGTATAGATCTAAGGGCAGGTCCCGCCGTTGGCGTCGTTTTCATAGCAGAAGTCGTGCCTATACATGCATTATTATTATTATACACATGCAATCCTATCTGTACATTTGTTATTAACCTAATACAGCTGGTTTTATTTGTAGATTGCAACCATTCTAAGTTAAAGTGTACATCCATAGGGTAGTTTTTGGGTTAGGTCCCCATTTTCTTCCAAATAAACGGCTGCAAAGTAGAGCGTGATAGTTGTTTTAATTACTCGTTATTCGATATTGAGCTTCTCACTCAGCTTACTATCCTAGGTATTTAGCTAGCTCTGTTTTGTGCAGATTGGTTCCCAGTCTTCAGAGCTTGGTCCAGTTTCCAAGGATTCTAAGGGGATAGTTTAGGGTTTCACTGATCGTGGGGAGGTATCAGATTCATTAGTGCAGGTTGAACTCTAGAATTTCCTAATTTTCCACTTATAGAGGGAATGTTCACATTTGAAGACCGTTAATGTATGCTCTTTGCAGTAAAGACTTTTTTTCAATAGTGCTGACAACGTCAACGTTTTCGTGCCTTTGCCTTTTGTATAGGCATGCTAGGTTGAGTCTTCTGGTTGTAAATTGCGTTGAATGTAAGTATCAGGCACTTTTTCTAGTTTGTGAAACGTATGATGTTAGGCTTATGGGTTAGGCGCATGGCTTCGCTTTTTTGCCTTGGGAACGAAAACTACCTTTTTGGTACATTATGAGTATGCTGATGCCATTGCAAAATAGCCTTTTTAGGAACAGGATCACAGCCTTTCGAGCACGGCTGGTATTGAACCGCAAACTGTCCGATTGGGAAGCCAACTACCATCTGGCAGTTTTAGATCCCCAACTAATATAGGTTCCTTAGATATAACTTTTCCTTAGCGTGACAGACTCTGTTGTGCTTTTAATGTTGTCGCAAAACTTTCTCCATAATGTTTTTTTTAGCGCTGGATCTGGCTCCTGTCTCATTCCTAATGCACTATAGTTCTGTAGTCCACCAATGTGAGAAGGGCATGCTTGGTTAAACGTGTGAGTGAAGATCATCCCCAGTTTTTCCGCTGCATAATCTATTCCGGCAGGGATTTCCATTTTGAGTCCGTTGATACATAAAGTTTTTGATCTATCTCAGTTTTCCCAATTGTTATTTTTGGGATTTTTGTACAGTAGAGAGGATATGAGTATGTCTTTGACATTCTATTTGATAAACATTGTATGATAAACGATATGTCCGAAGATACCTTCCAGTTGCTTACGGAAAGGGTTATAAACGTTAGTTTATTACCGCGATTTAAGGGGCCTGGTGATAGGTAATTTGATATTAGACTTAGCAACTATAGAGGTCCTAATCTTTTTTATTACCTGATTCAGCTTTGTAGGTGACCAATTTGGATGATTTAAGCCCTTAAATTTTGCCTCGATGTCAGAGTCTTCCTCAGTTATAAGGTAGACAAGGTCGGCGGTTCGCTTTCTTTCTTCCTCCGTAAAACGATTGAAAATGGTCCGATTCTGCATCGGGTTATCCAGACTTAGACTTTGTAGTTGGCCTTGCGTACTAGTGACATACGAGCAGATTTATGGCTTAGTTTAACCACAACTTCCATGAAGCCTTTTGTGTGGCTTACCATTTTAATTACCTCTTACTCCTTGCTGCTAAGCTCTGGATTGAGGTGTCAGAGGTTGTTTTATATCCTGTCCTTCGGTGTGTGGGAGATGTTCAACCGTCCTTTTGATCTGGTAAGATCCATGAGTTCTTTCTTTTCGACAATACGAAATTCGGCTTCTGACCATGGAGCCTTCGTGGTGTTGACGAACGCTCTTAGCCATTCCAGGGTGGTTATGTTGCCAAACTGTATAACTTTAAATCCTTTTAAGGTGCTCTGCTATCCGAATCCGAATGCTATCTCTATTATAATAGCGTCATTGACATCGTCTAGAATCCTTAGTTCTTGCAGTCGACTATTGCAACCCTTGAGCATCCGTTAGCCTCGGTTGATTGATTTTTCTGCCTTTGGAATCTCTTCACATAATTCGGAGGCTGTGTCATTTAACCCTCCTATTTTTGAGTATATTAGCTACTAAACCGGATGATTCTGGGTTCAATACCAGCCGCACCCGAAAGACATTCTTCTTTTCAATCAACTAAAATCTCGTGAAATAAATGATTGCATAAAATATGGCAAGTCAATATAGACTAATAATTTAGTGTCCCCACAATAAATGTTGGATGTCACCCATGGAGCGAAATAACCACTGAGCCAAAAAATCTAACTTTTTCTCTCAGTCCCATTTTCCCAGAAATTTAAAACTTGCTCAGACACTTGAGTGTTAAGTTCTTAAAAACAAAAAACACCAACAAACGGCCCAGGTTTAGGGCAATCTTTGCATATGGCGGTTGATGGTTGCATAGCAATAATCGCACCAGGGTAGGAGTTTTTTTTGCCCTTGTCTCCCCTCAGCGGAGCTCAGTTCCATGCCGCGGTAGTTTCTTTGACTTTTACACTAGGCCTACCTAGCATAGTCCTTTTTTTTTATTAAGGAACTACGGTCGTGATTCCTAAAACGAATGAGCAGTCTCCTGGGGTTGGAATGCTATGTGCCATGTAGAGTTGCCTACATGAATTAGAGGTGGCAAAAACTGTATAGACACTGTTTAACGTCGACCTTATCTTTTTGTGTTGGCTCCGAAGAGGTATGAGCAATGGGCTCAGTTGTATTTATTATATATCCATGGTTTCTGTATGTATATTTTGTCGGGTTTTGTATTTAACAGGGAAAATCTCCTACATAGGGATGCAGTAGAAGACTTGGAATGTTAAAGGTTGATTTGAGTACACAGAATAGATGGGTACTGGTATTGTCGTCTTCTATATACACACATTTGGAAACAGGTTAGAAGTTAACACTTAATAGGTGCAGATATGGATGTGAGTCATACCTAGACTTAATGGTCTCGATACAACAAAAGAAGAGCCGTCCTTATTTTCTCGATTCTTTCTCTCCCTGTGAGAGTAGATTTTCAGTGTTAATTCCAGGGTTCCGGGTATGAAAACGCATTAGACCATTTCCCGTTTATCTAAGTTTCCCTGGAACCCAGATGGCTCGCGTCAGTTTTGGTTCTCTGAAAACCTCGAAATTTTAGTTTCCAAGTGGGATTTGGTCAGCCATTCAGGAGTTTGCTGCGTGGAGCACTTCACTCTACGAATTCCATTCTCCATACCGTAGCCCTCTGCTTGAATGCAAACATTCTTCGCTTTGGCTAGCTCCCACAGTTGATGGATACAGTGTTTGCACTCAGCATCGTTAAGACCAGAAAGGAAATAGCAGCATCCTTGTAGTTGCGCCGGTCTCGTTGCTTTGGCCATTCGCTTTTTTTAAGGTTACTTTTCCAGTGACGTCCAAGTTCCGTTCGTCAGAGCTGCAACTTGAGTTGTTTGCACCGCCGGTTTGAAGCGAATCTTGTCAGCTGTGAAAGCGGAGTTGTTTGACTTCCGTCGATCAAAGCTACGATCTTTGCTGGTTGTGACATTGATCTCGTCCTGACGTCGCACAGTGAACCGTTTCATACATGCTGGACGTAAAAAATTCTGAATTGTGGGTAGATGTGTAGTTTCAACCGAGGCAAAAAAAAATCTTACGGAAGGGATGACCTATCACTTACCTCCCCCGTAGAAGGGTTAATTTAATGGGGTAGGTTAGCATGCATTTTTCAATAGAACACATGCTACTAATATATAACTTTAGGTATACTTTTCTCCTTAACCGGTTGCCGTTAAAGTTTTTTTTTTTTTTTTTTTTTTTTTTTTTTTTTTTTTTTTTTGAGCATGTAAAGGAAATTATCTTGATCAATTTGTTTTATAATAGGATGATCCTAAAACTTTGGAAAACTTTTTTCTTTAAATTTTATCAGGATGTATCCTTCTAACATATTCTAGCTTTAAAAATCGCTATCTGTGTCTGTACTATCGAGCTCTCAATAGCTTTCATTGGTTATTGGTCGTTTTAGGCTGAATAAAAAAATTTAAAACTTCAGTTGGTATTGAACTTACATTATATAAATGTTTTTCTCGGAAAGAATTAATTACAGTATCCGATGTTATCAAAAGCATTTTCAATAAATCCATATGACACTGCGAAAACGTCTACGATCTTTATTGCGTGCTTCTTAGGCCTCTCCAGATAATTGTCCTATGGGCACTATACACTAGTGGCCGTGGTGTAGTGGTATATGCACAGACTCCTCAAGCAGAGGGTCGCGGATTCAAATCCCGTGCGAGGCAATTCTTTGAAAAAGTCTTTTCATTGAATTTGTATGTAGTTATATGTAAATCCCGTCGGCGTCAACTCTGCCATGAAGGCATAACACTGATTTTGGAGTGATTGCTGGCTGGGCTAAATGTAACAAACTAACAACTAGCACGTACTAAGACCCACTGGTTGAGGATGCACTGGTTCGTTCCGTCCAGTTTGACAACCACCTCTGGGAAAAATATAGAAACCAAACACATCTGAGTTTCAAACTAACACACTACCCGCCCGCGCCCTGGTGAAAAGTCGGTAAAAGGGTATTCATATTCCCTTGGTGCGCGCGCGGTATTATAAAAAAAAAAAAAAACACTGATCTATTACATCAATAACATGACATAATAATTTATGAATGCTTAAGGGCATGGGATACCAACTATATAATTCTAAATAGAGTGACTTGGTTTCTAATATATATATTTGAAAAGTGTTAATATCTATGTTATAGCCTGATGATATGCAACTTAGAATAACATAAAATCTTTTTATAAGACGCTCGTCTAATCCAGTTACGTCCGCAATTTTCTGGTGATTTTTGAAAAAGCGCCTAGCAGTATTGCCATCATTTGTGTTGCCAAAACATGGTTTGGGTTTATCAACAATTAAACTCATAACAGATTTAAAACGTGCTTGAATATCTTTTTTTCTGGTTTCCGCTAAAAGTTTGTAATTTTTTTCTCGAATAATCCAGTTTTTAACATCCAACCTATAGGCTATACGCAAGTGCTTTAATCCGTGCATGTCAACTTGATAGACCATATACATAAAATCCAGGCCTGAATATTTTTTCATTTACTATTTTGTTCATATCAATAGGCTTGGTACCACAAATGTAGCATGACTGGGTTGACCTATTCGAGGTTGAATTGATATTTATTGTTATCGGAAGTTTTGGAAGATTAAGTTCCTTAACTGACATGTCTTTCGTTGCTTTGGTAAATAAAAATTTAAGTGGTCGACACATGCCAGTGGAGGAAGGATTCAGATTTTGCCAGATTACCTGTACCGGATTCTCTGTTAATGCGGGTATAATCTGAATTGGCACGAATAAAATAAGAAATAAATATTCAACAGTCCGTCCGTGATCTTCGAATCATTGCTTATATGTGCTGTGGGCTGAACTGCTATCACCACCCCATTTACAGACTAAAGTTAACAATGCACCATCATCGACGTTATTAGAAATAAAAGGCAATTTTAATAAACGCGCGGTTTTTTGATTGACGATATCTACAACATTGATAGAAGTAGTGGACTCGTCAACATTGATTGAATTTTCTGAAGGAAAACAATATTTCTTAGCTCTTCCTAGGCTATAATATAAAATTTTATTGTATATGCATTCACAGTTAATATTGTGTCTATATATAATGCAAGTGCTTCTTCATTAATGTACCACCCTAGCGATTGTATCTTCTCCTTTCATATTTTTGATTCTTTCGCTGCTTAAGTAGATTGTGAAACCTCTTTTATGACATCTGCTGCCACACGATTACCACTTCCACGTGCAGCCATTTGTGCAGCATATAGCATCTCCGATGAAGACCTTGAATCTTAAAGAACATGAACCTTGGCACGCTTTGAATTTTCTTCACAATTTTCAAAAGATTTTTTTGATCTTCCTGCCATAATGTGGGATTCACGGTTGCTATCTTCAAAACTTTGGTGGTCAAAACTGTCAACATTGTTCTCATTCATACTTATAATAAAAACGCGTTCATCAAGCCAATTTTTATACTTCAGTATAAATCTTTCTTTACGAGAACAAGCTGACTTTCCATCAAAATTTGTCGAAAAAAGTCGAATTTTATTTTTCATTTTCTTAGTTTGATCAGCTCTAACTTTATAAACACTCATTTTATGTATTTTTTTTTTTTTTGAATTGGAACACCAGACTTCAAAAAAAAATTCATAATGAGAAAAGGTACACTCTCTTTCTAGAAATTGAACAAAAATGGGCTATGCAATTTCGTACGAAACCAACCGTTTGATATTTTTGAAAGTAGATAATCTTTGCCACATAAAAATAAAATATATATTTGATCACGACACAATGGTATACTCATAACTAAATTATCCGAAATGTTAAAATATTAACTTTTAAAGTACTTTCGTAATAAAGTACATACTTCCTAGAATATCTGCCATATTTTTCTGCACAATCGAAGTTATTTAACAATATATATATATATAATTATTATTATTATATCACGAACTAAATTAAGGAAAATCAATATCCACTTATCACTGCAACTCGTTCTTGAACTTTGATGCTTCATTACTCCAAGCTAAATAACGCTCAGTTTTTTTTAAGTACAGGTTTTATGTCAGTGATTAACTGTTACATGTATGACACCCAGACATCTAGCATGTACGAAACGGTCCACTGTGCTTCGCGTGCGTGTGAAATCACTGCACTGGTTTGACCGCTTCATGCGATTTCCACTGGAGCTGCACCCTTTGCTGATTGTAGGACCTATAGACAGGAGTGCCGGTAACTTTGTTCTTCTTGGTCAAAAAGACCACGGATGGATTGTCGCTATTGCAATAACCACCTGGAGTTGGGTCACCTCTATACTGTTAACTATTTTACGTCTAGTTTAGACGTCCTTTCTTAGTTCGACTTCTCACCTGGCTTCTTTTCAGAACTTTAGGATCTTTGTTTCTTAAATCTTCCTGACACGTCAAAGCAGCCAAAGGGAGGAAGGCTTAAACCACTTAGATGGCAATTTTTATTTTACGTGCGTATAATTATATTTCAATATTTTATAATTCGTAGTTTAGAGTTTTAAGATACTTTCTTTAATCCTCTACAACTACGATTTGATAACATATTCCCGTAAAATTATAATATTAACCGTTTTAAGAATAGGTATACAATTTCAGTTAAAAACGTAAGTTGCTTTGCAAGCTTATTTTCAGAAAGAGAACATTTTTATAAGAAAGTGTAATAAGTTGATATTGGGTTTTTCATAAAATTTACTTTTCGAATAATTTCATGACAGATTAGCATCATTTTTAATAATTTATTTTGATATCTTTGTAGCTTCAATTTGTGAGAATTTGCTCGATCGTGTCAAACAGGGGCTTTATACAAGGGAATGACTTAGAAAATAGTTCTGTAGATTATTACCTTGTTGTCGACACTGAGATTTGATTAATTATTTAGTTTATCGATGGTGGTTAATATGTGTTTTTGGAAGGTTATCTTGTGATCTAGGAAAATAGGGCCAAGAACGGATCCTTGAGGTACGCCATGTTGTACAATATATTTCTAACCGATGATTTGCAATTTTGAATATTGACCACAAACTTTCTATCACTGAGAAAACTTTGAATTATTTTAATGATCATGATCGGAAAACCGAGTTTAAGAGCTTGTGAACCAGTGCAACGTGCCTACCCGTATGAAAAGCTTTTTCAATGTCCAGAATAAATGTCCACAGAATAAATATGAATGTTTAATAATTGATGCCAACAGAAGTAATAGCCTTAAGCAACTTGTTTAATCATGCTTTATTCAGATCTGCAGATTTTTTAATTTAGATGTGTTAATCAATTCCTTTACTTTGGTGGCAAATATAGGTCAGGAATAAATCAAGTCTTGATGCCTTTTTAGACGACGACGAAGGAACATGAGTAAGAGTGATTGGGTATAATATTAAAAATTTGGATTGACCTTTACTGCATCGTGCAATATATAACCACAGCAGTTTGCTCTTAGCAATTCCATTGCTGATGACGATAGTTGAAATCACCATCAAGATTAATATTGTTATTTAATATTAATATTTTTTGTATATCTCTTTTGAAGTGAGCCATTTTCTTAACGCTTCTATTTCTAAGCTTAATCTAAGCAGTAGCACTTAAAGTTAGGATATGAAAACGACTTTTTCGTCTTAAGTCATGTTTCCATGATAAGCGCAATGGCATTCCAAGTTACGTATATTATTGAGAGAATTACGTAACATATTTGTGTGAATATACATACATATTCATATTCAAACATGGCTAATGATATTATGACAGTGTATTCGTCTGTTTTTGAATTGCAGGTACTCAAAACTTCATTTAAAAGTAAATTTTTCTCTTTAAAAGAGAACAGACTATTGCCATCATTTACTCTATTGGTAGGGGGAATATCGTTGATAACCTGTCTTGCACTAGTGAGTGATGTGTGCATGCTGGGAGTAAATGTTGAGTTTGTGTTGGTCCCCTTGCAGATGCTTCAACCGGTGTTTGACGCCTAGGTGTTGAAGTGAAAATTATCGTGCTAGGTTGCTAAAGGTGGGAGTGAGAAGTGAATCTTGTCCACACGATGATGTGAAGAGAGCCTATTTCGTATGTCCAAGTGCTGCTTACGACTGACACAATTTGTCACAACAGACTTTTGTGGTTGCCCGAGCAAACTGGACAAACAATTTTAACATGACAATGCATGGAGCCATAACCATACATTTGGCAATTGTAGCATTTTTTCACCGTACCAGGATTGTGTTTTTTTTTAGTCCTAGCGGAAAAAAGTTTTAAATAGGCTGGAAAAATTACGTCTGAGCTCGTGTGCCATGTTTTATGTGCACAATATACAAGTAGTGCTTGTTTTGCGGCTTTGAACTAGAGGTGATGGCGATAGTTTTTACATCTTTACATTTAATGAAGTGGAAAAGAGGAATGATCATCAAGCTGCCAAAAAAGGTAAACCTGATGGGGTGTGAAAACTTGAGAGGTATATGCGTTCTTTCAGCCGTAGCCAAAATAATGGCTGAAATAATTTTGGAAGGATTTAAAGAACATTTAGATTCAACTCTCGACGTCGAACAGGCAGGCTTTCGCGCTGGATCCTTCTACATTGACCACAGAAACACCTTACGGATCATTATAAAGCAATGCGTTGAGTACAGGTCTCCGCTACTTTTACTGTTTATCGACTTTGAGAAGGCTTTCCATAGTTTGAATAGAGATGGTATATGGTTGGCCTTACGAAAGAAAGGCATTTCAGGAAAGCTCAGCTATTATTAAAGCTACATTAATGGGTGGTACGAGTAAGTGTCTCATTTTGCACAATGGTAAGATATCTGAGGATTTCGAAGTCCAAGTTGAAGTACAAAAGGGTCACCACTATTGTTTTTGGTGGTTATTAGCGATGTACACCGCGCAGCATCGACGGAAGACTACTGTGGAATTCGATGGACAACGACATCTGATCTTAAACACCTTGACTACTTTGACGATGTTTGCCTACTTCCACATCGGATTAAGAACCTTCATCTGGAAGCTTAGGCAAACAAAGTGGGACTCAAAATAAACGCTGTGTTTGGAATGCTCTCCAAAATCTGGAAAAGCAACTGCTCTGCTCCAGCACAGAATCAGTACTGCTTTATAGGTGCAGTACATAGAAGTCGGACAGCACTACCACACGCAGGCTGCAAACCTTTGTACAAAGATGTCTAAGGAGTTTGTTTTGGCCCAATCGTATTATTATTATTATTATAACTTATTATCATATGATTAAAATACATAAGTTAATACATAGAAACGAGCACTAGCTGCAGAGGCCTTCAGCTCTATAGTACTTAGTTATAAACTAAAATAATATGGGTTAGTAAATATACTTAAATATGTAGATTCAATTTATTTGCAAAGTTATTAATTTTAACAATATTCTCGTGGTTGGGTTTACTTAAGGTGATTGTTGGTTTGTTGGTAGGCAGTTACGATATTCACCTATTCCTAGGATGTGACTGATATTGATTTGGGAGTGACAGGATTGGCAAGTTGGCGGAGATTCCCTTTTGAGAAGATGTTGGTGGGTGAAGGCTGTGTGTTCTAAACTCATCCTCACGAAGTGAGTGTTCATGCCTTTTGAAGTTGTGGTAGGGAAGGTTGGCTGCGATCTATTCGTGTAGATGGTCGAATAATGATGATGGTAGTTATGCCAAGCCAAGTGTTGCCTAGATCTAATCTTTTTGTTGATTGATCTTAACATGTCAGGTCTGGTGTGAATTGCAAATTTGTGCACTGTGCAAAACTGGCAGTTATTTCGGCGTGTTCATTACCTTTAATCCGCACATGACTGGGGATCCAGATTAGCTTCAGCTTGTTGGGGGGTCTTATAAGGCAGTCCCTAATCTGGAATTGTGATTACGGTTCTTAACTGCATTGAGAACTGATAAGTTTTCAGACAATATCACATGTTTACCACTCATCTTATTGGCTTATGATGTGGTTTTTTTTGAATAGCTAAAGCCTCAGCGGTAAAAACAGATGAACTTTTAGGTAGTAATCCTAAGCTGAACAATGATCTGTCTTCGTAATTAGCGGCGAATGATATGCTTTCACTGTTTTTGGAGCCGTCAGTAAATATAAGTTTCCAACCACTGGATTTTAATTCCGAAGTAATGCCAAGGAATAAAGCGTGATATATGTCTTTGTTGGTGTCATTTTTGTTATGTTTTGCTAAGTCCATGATGAAAGATGTTTGCCTTATGAACCACGGAGGATATATCGTGCGGTATACAGAGATCCTGTTTATCAGAGGTTCAAATTCTTTGTAGCAGGTCAATGCACGGAATGCGGAGGCAATGTCTTTATCAATAATGGATCCGTTTGTGAACAACAGCTTAATGTACAACTTGGCTCTGGTTATTTCTATGCGACGTTCTATTGTAAGAAGACCGGATTCAACCAACATGTTCTTCACAGTGCTGGTGGGGAAAGCTTTAATACTCCTACGTGCGGCTTGATGATAGGGGGCCTTGATGGTGTTAATTGTTGATTTTGGGCAGTTACCGTAGATAAGTAAACCATAATCAATTTTGCTAAGTACTATCCGTTTTGCAATTGAACATTATGTATTACAATTTTTACTAGCTAGATAACTTATTATGTTGGCTCTCGCAGCAAGGCTCTTTTTTAGTTCTAAACAATGGTTTTTCCAATTATACTTATTATTAAATATTAAACCTAGGATACTTAAACTATTTACACTTTCTATATTGAGGTTATTAACGTTTAAACTTAAGCCTCTAAACGAAGTCTTGCGGCTGATGTGTAAGGTCTTACATTTGTGTAGTGACAATTTGGCTCCAGATGAGTCTGACTATTTTACTATGTCTTTGACTGTTTTGCTTATGTTTACTTATATTTTTACTTATATAACAAAAGCGATGATGAAAAGCACCACCAATAGTGGGGATTCTTAAGGAATACCATTAAATAGTGGATGGGTAGAAGAAAACCAATTGTTTGCTCTTACACAAATTTTCCTATTCGTGAGAAAAGATTTGACATAGAGGAAAATTTTCGGACCAATGCCCCAAGTTATAAGTTTATTTAACACAAAATGTATGCCTATCTTATCGAAAGCTTTTTCGAAGTCAAGAGAGAGGATTGTGGAGGGATTAGGGCGTTAGAGCCAAAAAAGTCTATGTGCAGGAGTGCATCAGAGCAACTTTTATTAGGTTGAAAGGCAACTTGGTTTGAAAGTAATAGTTTTTTTTTTATGAATATACCAAAGCAATCTCTTAGCAATAATTTTCACGAAAACCTTCGACATGCAGGGAATAAGTGATATCGGACGGTAGCCATTAATATTATCTATGCCTTTATTAGGCTTACGAAGAGAAAGAATTGTCGCTAGCTTCCAGTTTTGTGGGATCACACATGTATTCAAAATGTTATTAATATATATAGCTATATGAGTCTTAGTTTAGTTGATGGATGGATGGATGGTAGGTTTTTTAACATAGGGTACGATACTCTGTCCCTGCTAGGAGTTTTTCCTTTGAGTCTACTAAAGCAAGGTGATTTGGTCTTCGATGAGTCTTGCTGATGTTGAAATTAGTCTAATATCCGGGGTAAGATTGAAGGACATTGTCTTACTAGATTTGAAACTACTTGAAAAGTTATTGTCGTTAGATAGATCCGACCAGGTTTGAGCAAAAAAGTTGCTAATCTCGAATGGGTTGGCTATAGAGTATTCAGGAGTTTCAATCAACTTTATCGAATTTGAGGTGTAGTGACCAGTGAGACGCCGAATGTTATGCGAGATGGTGTTAATAGATGACTTGGGGTTTAGTGTTGAGGTGAAGTCGCTAAGGCACTTAGCTTTACTAGTTTTTACTTCTCTGCAGAATCTGGCGTTGGATTTTTTGAAAAGAATTAAGTTATAGTTGCTTGGGTATTTTTTTAAACTTCGCCAGGCTTTTATCTCTTCCTGTCTTAGAGCTCTTAACTCTGGATTCCACCAGGGAACAGTACGCTGATAAGTGTTAAGGATACTTTGAGCGATCGATTTATTGTCAGCGACTCAAATTGCTTTTTGGATTACCGAAACTTCTTTATTAACGTTCACAGAGGGAGTTTTATCTGAAAGGTAGTCTAAAATGTGCTTGTTAAAAAAAGCCCAGTTAGCAGAATCAGTTTTAAATTTACGATTTATCGTTTTCTTGGGAGATTGTAGGCCAGTAACAATAGTGGAAATTAGAGGATAGAGATAGAGATAGAGTTATAGAGATCATCTAAAGTTTTCCAAAAAGTCCTCGTACACAATTCGGGTGAGCAGCATGTTAAATCTACATGTGTGAAGGTCTTATGGGTTGAAAAGTGGGTTGGGAAGCCGTCATTAAGAATTAACAGATTAGAGTCGTTTAAAAAGCTGTTCAGTATAGCCCCTCTGGGGCTAGTAGTAGAGGAGCCTTATAGAACGCTCCAGGAGTTGACGTCACCGACAATTAGTATAGGGGTACGGATCTGATTGAAAATGATTTCCAAATCAGACCTGGAAAATGCTTGGTCGTTCAAGATATAAATGGAGACAATGACAGAAGTTGTATCAATCGCTATTGCTAAAATATTCGTGTTGATGGCTATTGGTTTATGTGGGATATTTTGCTTTATTAGAATTCCCATGCCTTGGTTACCTGTTGTGTTATAGTAAAAATTATGGAAGTAGTCTTTATAGCCCTTTGGTATGTTGGGTGTAAAGAGGTGCGGGCAGTGTTTCTCTTGGAGGGCTACAATACAAGGCGAGTGTTCTTTTATCAGAATGCACAACCCGTCATAATCGCTGACAAATCCCTTAATGTTCCATTGCAGGGCTTTTATTTTTAAATTGGTGTAATATCGTTTTAGTTTTAGGTTGGGTAAGCTAGATGGGTATAGGTTGGGACTAATACTTCCAAGCTTCGTTGGGAGCTCGAATGATTCAACCCTCGAACAGCAGAATCATAGTTCGCGGCATCAAATCTATTATTATCAGTTGTCATCGTCTACTTCTGAAGGGTTTACGTAGTAATATGTTACTTATTATTAAGAAGTGCTTGAGTTACTTTTGATATGTGTAAGTAAGAGTGTGGTGTTGTGTAATTTTTGGTGTTTGGAGTTGGAGTGGGTGTTAGCTGTTAGCGATAATGACAGTTACCGTCGCGTCTATCAAGAGAGGTGATGGGGAATTCTATATTTTTTGGGGAGATGAGAACAAATCTGGGATTTTTGTAATTTGTTTTTTTAGCTAGGTCAGGGTAATTGAGGGGTCTTCGTCGAGATCCTTGAAACGATTTTCCATTCTCTGCGGCCCGAGGACCATATTAACACCTGATAAAGTAAACCCGCGTGTAAAAGAAAAAAATAAAAAATAAAAATTCACTCAGAAAAGAAAAAACAAAAAGAAAAGGCAAACAATTACTATAACGGGGGATTTGTACCGGTGTGCGCTATTAGCAACGGAAACAAGTCAACAAAAATACTGCCGGGGATGCCATCGGCTCGGAGGTTAGATGATGACTGTGCAATCGTATTTTTAATGCACAGTTTTATCAGAGACAGGGCAAAGAACCTGCAGACATTTCTATACGGAGCAGAAAGTGGGAATAGGTTGGACAAACCATTGCGAAGTGCGCAATGCAATGTTTCCCCATTACATGTTGAATGTCATCCATGGAGCGAAATATCCGCGGTGCTCAAACATCTTTCTTTCTCTTTCTATCCCATTTACAATTTTAATGTCATAGCTAGGGCACTGTTCGTACGACTTGTCCAAGAGCGCTCAGAAACTATCTTTGGTCATCTTTCTCTTCTGTGAAGGCATGCGCGCATACAAAACTAATGTTGGTAAATTTAGCCGTAATACAAATTTTTACGAAGCGTTCGTTAACATTTCGGAAACTCAAGACTTCTTGGATAAATCTGCCTCTAACAACAAGTCCACTTTGCTTTAGCCGTCAATAACAATCGCCTTAGTATATTTCGCAATTTTTCATTGTCTTTAATTCTGGAAAGCAGTCTACCTTTGTGTTGGTATAGTGCGTAAATAGTTACGTTGCGGACTGTGCTTACGTGTTCATACAGAGTTATAGTTCTCGTTTACTCTACTCTACTTCAATTATATTGCATAACGAACTCTTCTAGTTTAGCAATTTCGTTTTTAACAGTTTTAAGTTTAAGTTTTAACAAACTAAGTGTTTGGTGTAATATTTCTCAATCTCTGGTTTAGAGTTAAAATATCTGCTGATTATGAAATAATTATCCTCCCATATTTAGCCTTAGGAATCAAAAAAGTGTCTTTAATTCTGAGATGAACTTTCCATTCCGGAGAGGAGTGAAACGATTTATGCATTGTGCACATGGAATTTTCGAACTGCCGGTAACACTTTTTTAAATAGCAAACAGATTTAAAGCAAACCACGATTTTTTTTTTTTTTCTTATAATTTGCGCTCGCTCAAGGGATTTGACTTACCTTACAATGCTTGCACACAGCGCGGGAGTAGAAAATAAAGAGATATACCGATGAACGTTGATTTTAAATGTTTGAAGTTTGTAATGACTAGGAAATAAAGAGGTAGGCAGGCCTTACCATAAGAGAGTTATACAGCTAAGTAACGAATCACGATATTTTAAAGTACGTCCGAAAGTGGGATTGAGCTTGTACTGATAAGCATTCATTGCGAGACGGGTATTACGGTTAAAAGTTTGAGGGGTGGAATGCTACTAGCGATTTCTATGGAGCACTGGTGATGAAAATAGCGATAAAACAGAGTGAGACACGAGACTTTACATCATTGTTCGAGGGTGTCCATTGTCTTAGTGATATTAGTATCACCTATGAGGTTTATCGCACGGTTTTGAATCCTACATACCAGGTGCAGAAATGTCTTATATAAGTTAACGACAAATAATTTCATTCTGGCGACACCGGATACAATCTACGCGCAACAGCATAATCCATAGTTAACGTCAAATATGTTCAACAGCATATCAGCAGATGCAATACCCGAGCAACAGCATAATCCACCCAATATGCTGACGCAACGTCTGCACCCGATCCTATTCCACATTTTCCCATAGCACTTATCACCTATCCCACGTTCCATTCCCACAGGACGAATTTTTCTGTTGGTAAATAATTGTACAATAAGAAGTTTTAGTTTAAGTTGATCATCCAAATAAAAAGGTTCATCATCCTCAAAAAAAAAAAAATAATAATAATAAAAATATAATTTCTTTTAAAAAAGATTAACATAAAAAAGTCTAACTGGCGCCCGAGCTAAAAAGTAAAATGAAAGTTCCCAAAACGAATAATATAGGAAAACTCGTACGAAAAAAAGGACTAAACTTCTTGTGTGTACACTTCATTAAAATAAAAAGTCTATTCGCTCTAGTTGGCGGATAAAATAAAGAATACTTGCGCGAGTGTTGTGGACTTAAGTGATCAACTTAACTCCGCTGGAAAAACGAGGCCCCCAAGTAACTGCTCGCAGACGAATAGGAGACATCGGATGCTGCCAGCCGCTCCAGTGTACCAGTATACCAGCTTACCAGGATATATTAGGTACTATTAAGCTATATGTAAGTTTATATTTAAATCAGTTTAAAGGAGTGAAATATTTTTAGATTTAAAACTAAATAATATACAAGAGAAAGTAATTAATACATTAAGTGAATAAGAAATTATTTCCACGAGAAAATTAGAATTTAAAATCGAAAAATAAATAAAATACAAGAGAAAGTAAATAATACCCAAAGTGAATACCCAAAGAAATAATTTCCACAAGAAAACATTAAAATTAAATATTGAATTAAAGATTTCCAATTTAAATTAAAGCAATCCAAGAAATACTTAAAATCAACATGTCAAATGCTATTAATTTAGTTCGACCCCCCGTATTCAACATACAACAAGGTGATAATCCCCAACCACAACCCATTCCTCGTCCCGCTGTAGCTTACTCCGAGTTGATAAACCTCCTTTTCGGCATTGTCAGCGAGGCTATAAATTACGACCCCTCAATATAATCGGTTCAATCATAAACCCAAACTCGGAACTATTCTTCGGCCAGGACCAAATAGTAAATTCTGAACATAGAAACAACCTTACGGATTTAGATAAAATCCCGGACGTTGTGAGGTCACTCTATGATTTTTCCGGTAATCCATCCGGTTTTAAAAATCCACGAACCAAATAAATGGACTCCAAAGTACTATGAAATTATAAACGTCGTCCGTAATAAAATCATAGGAAATGTAGATACAGCTCTAGAGTTTTGCAACACACCTCTAGATTTGAAAGCAATTTCCAAATGTCTGAATTTGCATTTCACAGATCAAAGGGTGCTCCGTACTTTAAAGTACCAAATGAGGTCACTTGTACAAGGGAATAAAACAGTACATGAGTTCTATCAGGCAATTTATAATAACATATCGTTAATCCTTAACAAATACAGGAACAAAACCTAGACACATTCCTTCGAGGGCTAAATGGCAATGTCCCTAGACTACTGAGCATGCGAAGACCAAGCGACCTACCTCAAGCCCTAAACTTTTGTCAGAAATTCAAAAATCAGAACTTTCGTACAAGTTTCGCCAATCATTGCTAAAATATGTCAAAAGTAATAAAAACCAAATAAGCCAGCAGTAGCGTCGGTCGCTTAATACTCAACCCCGTAGGCAGGAACAACAACATTTCAGAAATAATAATTCTCACAGTTATTTCTACCTGAATCCCACCCCTCCTACGCGTTTTCTTCATATTTCAACTTCAACCATTAGGACTAACGCGGTAAATTACCAAAACAGATAACCACCATTCAAATATGCTCCTAAACTCCTCCCAGAACTTCAATACAAAGCCCTATTCCGAATAAAGAGCAACGGAATTTTCACATCAATGTTGAACTAACTCCCCCAGATTTCTAGCCGCAGGCAAGGGGTATTATATACGACAACCCCTATTTTGAATAAAGAGCAACGGAATTTTCACATCAATTTCGAATCAATTCCCCCCGATTTCGAGCCGCAGGCAACGGGTATTATATTACCCAAAGACTTATATGCTTTTTATCAGCAGACTAATGTAGAAGAGGCAGAGTACGACCCTGATCTCAAGAGTTATATGCTCGCAAAAGCTGAATCACTTTCACAACAAAACGATTAAGTTCAAGCGATTCTCTAAAATTTCAGGAATTCAATTACATCAATTTTTTTAGACTAATGGGCTTTTCGCTGTCCTATTTTCAGTTCAGATCGAATAGCGGCAAAATACTAAACTTTCTGATAGATACGAGTTCAAGTAAGAATTATTTTCAACCTAGTCTAATAAAGCAACCATTCCCAAACAAGCAAAACTTTTCTGCAAAATCCATCGCTGGCGACATCCAAATAACTCAGCACACATTTCTTAACATTTTCGGCCAAACAGACATAAATTCACGGTATCCTAAGAAACAACAGTTTTAAGCAGCTATATGTCGTTATCCACACGAGAGAG
Organism: Volucella inanis; assembly: GCA_907269105.1. Taxonomy (NCBI): domain Eukaryota; kingdom Metazoa; phylum Arthropoda; class Insecta; order Diptera; family Syrphidae; genus Volucella; species Volucella inanis. The sequence continues at coordinate 51,619,151 of OU026154.1, forward strand.
AACTGTATGACAATTTTTAATATGTAATGTAAATTGGATCATATGTCGGCTTTCCATAAACAAATTTCCTTCCCCATTCTCGGGACCTAATGAAAAGCTGACTTTCAACAACAAAGTGGTCGGCGAAATTCAGACTCACATTAATATTCTAAATGCTTTCATATCCTCCGTCTCTGAAGGGAAAGCAAATGCGAAAGTAACTAGACGATGGTATAATACAGCATTTAAGGTCACCTTATAACTCTCCCGTATGGGTGGTACCCAAAAAGCCAGACTCAAACGGTAAACAGTACCGAGTGGTTATTGACTATAGGAAGTCAAACGGAAGAAAATGCTCGCGATTATATGGGCACTAAGAAATTATTTGTATGGCATCGCACATGTTAGAATCCATGCAGATAACCAATCTTTAACCCATGCCCTGAGTAGTAAGAACAACAACTCCAAGATGAAACACTGGAAAGCGATTCTCGAGGAGTATAACTACGAACTACAATGTTGCGGATGCGCTATCGCACTTGCCAAAGAATTCCGAAATCAATACATTAACAATGACCCAACACAGCGACGAAAGTTCGTCTCATGATCTAATCCCTGCTGTTGAGAATTCAATCAATGTATTCAAAAATCAGATAATGCTTGTCGGTGATAATAAATGCTATGAATTCAAGTACCCCTTTCCAGCATATCGCAGGCATATATTTTTACAACCAAATAATACAGATACTGATTTAACGTAAGTCCTAAAGCGATATCTCAATCCGAGCATAATAAACGGAATCTTCACATAGAATCTGTTTTAGGAAAAATCCAAGAAATGTATTCCCTTCATTCCAGATCATACAAGGCCAGATTTACATAAACTCAGGTCACGGCTGTAACGAATGTAAATGAACGGGAAGAAAAAATTCGAGAGCACAGGAGAGCACATAGGAATAGTCAGGAAAATAAAATACGATACAATTACTCCAAAAAATCTACTTTCCCAGAATGAAGCCAAAAATTAACGCATTGGTAAAACAGTTTAAAATATGCAAGGAACAGAAGTACGACCGTCACCCGAACAAGCCAGAATTGCAGACAACTCCGTTAACTAAATTTCCAGGTTAAATAGTTTATCTCGACATATATTACACAGACAAAAACCTTGTGTTAAGCAATTGATAAATTCTCGAAATATGCACAGGTACGCATTATAAAATCAAAAGTTATCGAAGACATTAGGGAACCATTGAGGCAACTTATTTTTGCTTTCAGAGTTCCGTAAACGATAATGAAACATCGTTCAACTCTGCAATAATCTGTTTTATGTTGCGACACCAGCTCGGTATAGAGATTTATAAAACTATATATTGCGAAACTTAGGGACAAACAAAATAAAGCACAACAAAAATAGGAATCCAATTAAACATTACGCAAAAAGAGATATAATTTATTTTAAAACAAATAAACGTATAGACTATAGTATATGTATGTACGTATAAACATATATAGAACAAAACTGTCTGCTGGATTTAGAAAAGAGGTAGTCGAACAAGATAAAGCCACCACTATACTTAAGCAATCTGGAAAAATAATACATAAATGATAAATCCAATATTCAAAATTAACTTATTTCAGATTTCTTTTATCATCGACCCGCGCTGAAATCCAGATACTAAATTATTCAAACTCAAAACTTATAGCAATTAATACAGGATTAGCTAAAATCTAAACAGGCACCTTTAAAATTATACATATTGTTGCGATATCAGCTTTAGAATATGAAAACCATAAAAAAAACAAAGCAACAAAAAATAAAAGAAAACAACTATTCAACTCCTACCAGTGCTTAATTCACATTTTGTTTACACACCGCGATTGTGATAGCTTGATGAGGTGTTTGGTTTGTCGGACACTGTTTTGAATTCAGCCATAGAGATAAGAAGAGGAGAGACCTCTTTATATGACCAAGCCTTTTATATGACCAAACCTTTTATATGACCAATATTTTTTTCGGTTTTCCTGTCAGGTTGTCTTGAAGAACTGAAAAAAACATTTCTCTAACCCTGAAAGCCTCTTTACAGCTTAAGTTGTACCATGCCTTTTGTTTTGGTTTGATATTTTTCATCCGATGAGGGATAAAGTATCTCGTTCGAAAGAGAATAGTGTTTGTTATGTGTCTCGATGCAGCGGCATCAACATTGTTATCGAGGAAATATAACGATCAGTTGAAATTCCTAAATAAGCTGTTTAGTCCGCTTCTCCGCGAGTATAAATAGGAAGGAACAGCAGATAGAATTACCACTTCCGCCTCTAAGCGTTATTGTTTTAACTCCCAAAGAAAAGTCTGGGAAAAAAACTCTTTTTCAATTTTCCCATGAAAAAATTCCTTCCTTCGGGTGTTATCTGCCCAGAATGTCGAAGCCACCCAGAATTGTGTATAGTGACTATATCTTACTTACATTGCTGCAATACAACGAACAGAAGATGTGCATAAACATCGTCAAAACCGAACTGACATGAAAAGCACGAAGATGCATGGAAATGCGTCCACGTCTCAACGAATAAAACAATCAAAACTATGCTCGAAACAAATTTTTCAGTATTTACAAAAACTGACCAACTCTACCATGAATTACGAGCAGCACAATACGAGTATAGAGAAAATGTACCAGAATTTTATAACCACATTTTACCCAATGATGGCCATCGAAACATGCAATGGAAGCTAAATTAAGAAAGAAGACAATAAAGGACTGAACAACCAACAAGATACCCTCAACAACAAGAGCTACGTTACCGCAATTAAACAATCAACATACGTTTTAGTCAAGACAACACCAAAACGAAGGAAACAGTCTTATTTAGGACCAGAACCTATGGAAGCCGACACAAGTCATCATCAATATAGGGAGTACCCAAAAAAGAAGACAAAATAGGATCCAAAGCATGGAGAATAGAATTCATCAGAATGCTTTTCTGTCTATCTCTCGATAAATAAGACTTTCTCAAAAAAGAAACAGATTTCTTACGTGACATGGAAAGCTGTGAAGGTATTAAACCTTACCCAAAGAAAGTCGAATGCATTAAAAATTTTCCAATTCCAAAAAATATCAAATACATACAAAACTTTTTAGGGTTTTCATGATATAGAAGTTTTGCATTTTTAGCAGTCTGGAATGAATTATCTAACATTTAGATCATCTTATACATACTAAAGAAAACAAAGTGGCACACGCATTGCCAGAATTATAATGTAAATTTTGGGACATTTCATCATTAATAAAAAGGTCACACAAAAAACATATCAAACAGCATAAAGGAAATAATTCCTTCGAAATACCAAAGTATAGAGAACATATACCAAATGACGAACCTAAAAGTACAGACGACCTGAATACTCAACAGAAGAAGACTTGATAGATTATTTCCAAATTACACACATTGATTGGTTTAATGATTTTACACACCAAATAATAGTAATAGGCACAATATTTATAAAAGTAAATATAAGACAAATCTTACCAAAGTAAAGGTTGTTATTCCACTTCATGGAATCTCATTTTCGTCCGGATTTGACTTATCAGCGATATCTCCTTCCCTCATACCAGAAGAATCACAAAGAACTCTCTTTCGCTTAAGTAACATAACAATCTCGACAAAACCATTATCATTTTACAAGAAACTTTCCTAAGTAAACAAGAGATAAAATAACCTTTGAATTCCTTAACAAGCAATTACCATTTAAAAAATGGTTCTTAAACAATAAGACCTTTCATTGAATAAACTAAAGAAAATGTACGAATATAAATCGAAAGGAAACATTTTAATAACCAGCAGTTAGAATTATTACTTTCACCTCTCATGACAAAATTCCGTCCTTTCGGTGTTATCTGCCCAGATTGCCGAAGCCACCCAAAATTGTGTATATTAAAATCGCCCGTAATAACGATTTCAATATGAGGATAGAGGGATACGATTCTGTATCACAACACACGTAAATAGCGAGGTCGCGGTGAGAGAAGAATAATAGCACTAACTTGTTCCTAGCCAGAATATACCTGTGTTTCACTAAGTGCCAAAACAGCTGGTCTGTATTAACAAACGTGAAAGTTCCCAGAAAAGTGATTATTTTTAAGTCCGCAAATTATGGCTATATCCACTCTAAGTTCCCAGGTCATTATAAAAAAAAGCACACCGAAGATACTAAGCATAGCTGTGAAATAAAAATTCAAGGTTGGTTTACCGAATCAAATTGTTGTAGGTGTACAAAAGGAAACAGCACACCAACAAAATTCATATTCAAAACCGCCTATCCATCGATTGTTACAAATAAATAATTACTGCCCGCGCTGTTTGACAATATAACACAGCAACGAATTATTACGTAATTTAGCCGAGCTCACGTTTTTTACCTGTATTTCACTCACCGTAACCTGCTCTTCCCCGCAACAACCTTCCTTTTACATTTTACTACTACTCTAAAACCTTCGCTGTCTTAATCTCTTGCGCTCTTCGACGTCTATATTCTTACAGGAACCAATCTGATCCCCGACATTAAAAACCAGGAGCTATTACCTCCTTTTTATAATGTATTCCGAAGATCTTTCTTTAGGTCGTTCCAATTACTATAGCCTAAACTCAAAGCGCTTTGTTATCTTTTCTTAAGTTACATTTGAATTTGTTTTAATGAAAAATAGCTTTCTCCAAATTTTATCGCGCTAGATTGAAAGGTTTTTACCGTTTGAAGACGACGCAATAGTTTTCTTTTGTCTAAGTGTTATTGATATGATCACTTAGTCGAATTTAAGTTTTTCACTTCAACTGTAGAAATTCAGAAGTCTCTGTGCAGATCGTCAATTGTCTACTTGAACAGATTTAGTTTCATAACAATCCGCCAGGGCTTTATCTTACACGTCTTATGAGTCCTTTGTAGTGTAGCTGTTGTTGCCTACTTACTAGCAGTAAGCAAGCAGTGTCATCAGCATACGTATCTAAAATGGTCCACCTTTCTTGCGCTGTATCACAGATAGTAAACCGGCTAAAATTTCTTGGAATTCTCCGACAAAAGTCTATTCTTGATATACAGAAGAAAAAAATGAGCACGAGAAGCACACGATCAAAGATACTGAGAGTTCGTACTCTAGGAACAACGTACGGAAGTTTTAACAACAGGTAAAAATAAAGTGTTAAGGTGAGGAGACCCGTATAAAACCTGTAGAGATTAAGAACGAATCTATGTAGTAGAGCCACAATCGGTGCTGAGAATATGGAAAAACTCGTTTTGCAGATTGTGTAACGGCGCAAATTCCTCTTCCTTCAGGCAGAATAGTTCAACTAAGACGATGATAGCCAAAACTTCCATCCACCTGACCAATACGAAGGATAGTGATATTTAAGCTTACGGTAAAATAAAGGTGCTGAGCCTGATTTTTGCGCCCGAGGTATTCAAAGGTGCAGGAAGTGACTTTGTAGATGACAAACAAAAAAATTTTGGTACCATAAGCGTACCCACTTCTTAAAAAAAACGCAAAACTGCGCCAACTATAGCGGTATGTTATAACATTGCATACAAGACCATATCTGCAATATTCTGTGAACGTCTGACACACTTCGTCAACAAGCTGATTGAAAATCCAAATCAAAACGCAGTATTTGTTCATCGATTTTAAGACCACATAGGACAGCATTTACAGAGACGAGCTATATGAAGCCTAATTCTGGCATCCCTGCCAAAACTTTATTGAACTATTGAAAAGAAAGCTGCCAAAATGGGTTTAGCGGTAAATGAGGGTAAAACCAAGAATATTCTGTCAACAAAAAGGGAAACACATAACAACTCAGTTTTGCATTCTGACAACAACACTTCAGCAGAAATAAGACGAACAATCAATCTTGTGTAGAGTAGAGTAGTAAGGCCCTATGGCGCTAAAGCATAGACTATAAAAAACCGGTTGAGAATATCTTCAGTCGCTTTCAGTCGAATAATCTAGATATACATCTTAGTCGCCTAAGATGTCTGGGACATGTAGAAAATATATAAATTATACCCGGAGTTATGATGTACTAGGTGGAGTGAAAATTAACCTCCTTGACCGCCAAAATGCGCTGCTACTGCCTTGAAGTCCGTACATATTTAGGCAGATATGCCAGTGCCTAAATATGACAGTGCGATACAGTCTTTAGTTTTGTTTTGACAGCTGATTGTTGTTGACGTGTTTGGCATCATGTTACGTATGGACAAAAACGATTTTCGTTCTCTCATAAAATATTAGTTTTTGAGAGGCAAAACGGCAAAGGAAACAAAAGAAAAGTTGGATAAATATTATGGGGCTAATGTTTCGTCAGATTACACCGTCAAATATTGGTTTCAAAAGTTTCGTGGTGGCCGCAACTCCACTACCGATCAAGTTCGGAGCGGCAGGTCCTCCGATGCGGTTACAGAGGACAATGTCAAAAAAATACATGAAATAGTTTTGGCTGACCGGAAAGTGAAGGTGCGCGAGCTAGCTGATACCACAAAGATTAGTACTGAGCGCACAAGCCATATTTTGGGCAATATTCTGAATATGAAAAAGTTATCCTGCCGCTGGGTGCCGCGCATACTTACTCCTGACCAAAAACGCGAACGCGAGAGCACTTCGAAAGAGTGTTTGGACTTGCTGATGCGGAATCGGGCGGACTTTTGGCGTCGATTGGTAACTGTTGAACACCAGAGAACAGAATGAGTGCCCGACTCATCAATAAAAAATTCAGCTCACGCGAGGATATCATCGACGCCACGGAGGAGTATTTTGCAGACCTTCCGGAAAATTACTTTTCGGAAAGAATCAAGAAGTTGGAAAATCGCTAGAATAAGTGTATCAAACTAAAAGGGGACTTTATTGAATAACGTAAAAAAAAACATTTAAAAAATTTTTTTTACAATTCCCAAGGAGGTTACTTTTCACCCCACCTATTACATGTGTACTTTATTAAATAGGTGACCTAAAACAATAATTTCCTAAGTCTTATTTAATCGTATCCTTCATACTTGTACGCTGCAGTTTTCTTAGAGTTGAGTTCCCAAACTCCTTATATTACTCGTTGCAAAATTATATACCGTTACCTGTTAAAATCATTTTGGGTAGTCCAAAATTAAAGATCCATTTATTTTTGTAAGTGCTTTAACAACGACCTGCATTTCTTTTGATATTCATAATGATATGAATTTGGTGAATTTCGAAAGGTCATCCTGAACGGTAAGCTCGAATTTGTATCTTTTTTCTGTTTCTGTTAATTTCCCTATTATTCGTTAGTCTGTGGAAATTTTCGTAAGTGCTCTATCAGAGGTCGAAATCGATTTCATGAGATTTCGGGTTGGTTTTGGAAGTACTTTTTCGTATTGACGGTGTTTGCAATTCTTCACATCATTTTCAACGTCTTTTTGCATACGTTCCCAAGTAAACCCTCTGTTTCAATTGTTCTTTGGTATCTGGTGTGTACCAATGGATCCATGTCATATTGACGGTCACAAAACGACGCAGAATTTATACTAAATGATGGTCAATCATTTTGGCTCAAAGACGCCTCCTGTATTCCAATCCGGGTGCCCATTACACAGCTCTCGTATGGATACTGTAAAATAGGATAGCTGGTAATTGCATTTTTAAGCTTCTCAAAAGCTTCTGTACCGCAATGAAACTCTGCATCTTTCTTAAAAAAAAAAAAAAAATAACGGGTCTGCTATTTTGCTTAAATTCTGAACAAACTTTCTATGACACCCTTTCATACTTTTTCGGTTATAATTTGTCGTAAATATTGACTTTTCTTAGAAATTCGCATTTGTCCGACTGCAATTTTAGGTTTGCAGTCTTTATTTATTTTCGTCAAGATATACAAAACACCTGATGCCTTACAATCCAGACAACACGTTGTTGATAAGTCTTTGGAAACATGCCGGAGCGTTCTTTGGTCCGAATGACATCCGGCATGAGCACCGTTTTCTTCATATCTTTTCAGGCACGGGAATCTGATGTAAACCCGAGGTTAGGTCAAGGGTTGTAAAGTACCTTGCCTTCTATAATTGTTCAAGTATTTCATTGATGTTTGGTATTATTATGGTCAACTCATTAAGCTTCCGATAATCTATAACTATCCTTCACTTTTTCTTGCCACTTGCAAGAAAAGGTCCAAAGAGGAAAGCTCCATGGAGAACTACTGGTTTTAATAATACCGTATTTTTTCAGTTTCTCCACCTTCCTTATAATATATTTTGGGGTACCGGTATGTTTTTGTAACACCGTGGAAGGGGCTCAGACTGTTCGAATCTCATGTTTCATTGATACAGGTCAGTGTTAAGTCTTTAACAGTGCATACGTAACTGTATTACTGTATTTTTTTATGGCTAGTATATTTTTTTCTTTCTCATTATATATGTGGTCAGTTCTAGCGTTCCCACAGCTCTCCACATCTCTTTTGTCCTTTATCTCGAATTCTCTTAAATTCTTTCCAACAATTCTTACCTGACTCAAATCAAAAGTAATTTATTGGGTGTTGACCACGTTTGCCAAACAACAAACATCACTGTTTTTAGTTAAGAACTCTAGAATGATTATTCCTTAAAATCATTTTACGAGCTCTTCGATAAGACGTATGACCAAAGCCCTGAGTAGTGCGAAGTGTGTCCGCTTCAATAGAGCAGTAGGAATGGATGTTGGCATACCATAGAGAGCCGCATATGGACAGCAAGTTAGAACATAAGTATAGGATATACTACATAATTTTCAAGCGTTTGTGTTTAGAAAACTAGAACGTCGTTGAACCCCCACAGCTTTAATTTTCATTAGTAAAATAAACTTTAAGGTTTAAAAAAAAATAAATCACATTTGATCTCTAATACCTTTATACAAAATGATTTTATATATACAGACTAATAAGTAACATAATCTTAAATTTCTAAGTTAGCAGTATTTTTAGAGAGCACAAGGTGCACCAGCTTGCGGCTCGATAGTAAATAAAATTAAAATTGTGTACTGTTAGTATTTCGTGGTTAGTACTATCTTAGTTCTTTATGTTGAAATTTTGAAGTACTTCGTAAATGCTTTCGTCATTGTTGACGATACAACAGCTCAAGCATGTTGGAGGGTTTTTGTTTTGGTTAGAAAGTGCTAGTGAAATAGAGAAGTATGGCCTAAGCGAAGTTGTATGAAATTTGTAACTGGTAGTTTGGCTGGATATATACTTCTTGTTTTGTTGATGTTTATCCTTGAAAAGCGGTTAACCAGCTGTTGACCTGAGTGGTTTGAATTGCTTGTTTGATAATTTTTAAAAGGTCAGCCTCACTGTATGGGTTGAAAAAGATTGTAGGGATTGTACGTTAGTGTTTGGCCCCAGGATATTTTGTTTGGCAGCTTGAATTTTGATATGCTGCTCCAAATGCATGAAATCGCTAATGGAACTTTTTTTTACGGGTTAAGCGTTTAGCGACGATAGAGTTCTTGACTATTATAGATTAGAAATAGATTAGATTAGATATAGATTAGATTAGATATAGATTAGATTAGATATAGATTAGATTAGATATAGATTAGATTAGATATAGATTAGATTAGATATAGATTAGATTAGATATAGATTATATATAGATATAGATTATAGATAAGCCTATTTCCATAGATAATAAACCCATTGTCTATTTAATATTAACATTTTAGGTAAATAACATAGTGTGTTTATATGGGTTTTAAATTTTTTTGACGACAGATATGTGTATAATATTATTAAGCCTTGCAGCAAGTCAGGTATACAAGACAGCAATGATTTATAACCTTATATTTATCAATAATGTTGCTTATTTCATTGAATGCTATGAAAAAGAGCGTCACTGATAGGGATAATCCTTGAAAGCTACCATTGCGAAGGGGTAAGTCTGGAGAGTATACATTGTTTACTCTAACACAAAATTTTCTGTAAGAAAGGAAAGCCTTGATACACACAAATATTTTTGGTCCTATGCGCCATCATTTAAATTTTTTTTTAGCATAAGTGAACTGTCTAAAAGCTACTTGATTTGGGGCAATTAATTTTTTGGATTCTGTGTACAAAAGGAGAGGTTTTGACATTATATTTTCCAGAATTTTCGAGATGCATGACAAGAGTAAAATTGGTAAATGTAACAATCAGCTTTACGAGTATTAATCTTTTTTTTTTTTAATTTTTTGATGAGGATGATCGTAGCTGTTTTGCAGTATTGTGGTGTTCTTCTTGTGTCAACAATTTTATTGTATTATAAAGTTTGATAAGAGTGGGTTTTGTTTCCGTTGGCAATTTTTAAACATAAGGTAAGAAAGTCTGCCCCCAACATATTGTCTTCCCTTTTAGTTCGCTGAGACAAGATTCTAATTCGGACAATAAAATGGGTTGCTCAGAGGTACGACGCCTAAATCTTATATTCTTTAGGAAGATGTTGCTCTTAGAATATTCGGACTAAATAGCTGCGAAGTCGAGCTGATCTGAGACAGATTCGTTTTATTTTGTTCCAAATATTGCTAATAAAAAATTAGGATTTGTAAATAAGGTGAGGTCAATAAAGCTTTTTGCTTTGTTCATTTTGAAGATTGCGTTAGCTGTATTAAAAGAGATAAGGTTTTCTGTATTGGAATTTTTTTTGAATTTTTACCAAGCTTTCACTTTTTCATCTCTTAAATTGCTAACCTCCGTGTTGTTACACCATGGGACAGTATGTTTGAATTGTTTAATTAGTTTGGGGAATTGTTAGGTTAACGGCTTTTCAGAGAGATTTTTTTAAAAATGACAGCAGAATTATTGATGTTATTGCTAGCTATAAAGCTCATCGAGATGTCTATAGTAAATCTCCCAAATCACCCAATTTGTCTGATCAATCTTAAATTTTGTTGTGGGATGAGTAGAGTCATCTTTGTTGTCTTTTTTACCTAGTATAAGGGTAGCTAATCGCTGTTGTGCAGATCGTCAAAAGTTCTCCTTAGCATTTTCGGATATATATCAGGGGAGCAGCAGGTGATGTCTACATGTGTAAGTGTTCTGTGTGAAGAAAAATGTCGCTTAATAAAAGGAGGTTAGAATTTGTAAGAAAATATCTAGAATGGATCCATTTTCAATTTGAGCGAGGAGATTCCAAATATTAACACCTATTCTTATTACAATTGGGTCATGGACCTGTGTTAGAATATTTTCCAAATCAGACTTTGTGATGGTTTGATCTAGTGGAATGTATATGATTTTTAGTTTAAGTTTAACATCTAGTGCTAACACTAAAAAATCCGAATTGAAGTTCCTTATTGAAGTGTTTTTCTTTAACATTATACCAATACCTTGTTTAAAGAATGTGTTAATAAAAAAAATTAAAAAGTAACTCTCAAAAGCCTTTGGGATAATAGACTAGAGTTGTGGAGACAATGAGTTTTTTTGAGATTCAGAACATAATGCCTCCCATCTTACTTTGTTTTATTGCTATTTTCACCACTAGTGCTCCATAAAAATCGCCAGAATCATACCGTAACACCCGTCTCACTATGAATGCTCATCAAGCCCATTTTTGGACGTGATTCGTTCCTAAGCCGTACAACTTGCTTATGGAATGCCGTGCCGAGCTCTCTATTTCCTTTTCATTATAACTTGCAAACATTTAAGATCAACGTATAGTTCTTTTCAAATCACCGGCAATTTCTTGCGTATGTGCCCCCTTTTCCAGTCTATTTCAGTAATCCTGGAAGTGATCCAGATGAAATTCGAGAGTAACCTTACTTTAAATGTTGATTGCACTGAGTCTCAGCGCGTACTGATTATCTGCTTGAATGGCATTGGATAATGTACTAGGGCTGTCCCAGAAGTACTCGGCCTGACCAAAACATGGCGGTAGTTGTTTGAAAATATCACTGTATTGGAAAGTACGCAGTCTATAAAGCATATGTTTCATACGTTTGAAAGCAAAGCACGTTGATAAGTATTTGTTTCACAGCCATCAATAGTGAAAATGGAGAAAATTTATCATCGTTATGTGATACAACACTTTTATTTGGAAAGCCTCAGCTGAACCAATATAAAAGCTGAACTGGATTCTACTCTGGGTGAGTCCGCTCCTTCGTTTACAATAGTAAAATTGTGGGTTGCTGAGTTTAAACGAGGCCGTATGAGCTGCGAAGATGATCATCGCAGTGGTCGACCAAATGATGTGACGACTCCAGAAATGGCGAAGAAAATCCACAAAGCGGTATTGGATGATTGTCGACTGAAAGTGCGCGAGCTAGCAGACATTGTAGGCATTTCAAAAAGTGCGGTACATCGCATATTATTAGAAAATTTGGACATGAGAAAGTTGTGTGGAAGATGGGTGCCGAGTTTGCTCACACTCGAGCAAAAACAGTGTTGTGAAGATGTTTCAATTGAGTGTTTAGCGAAGTTTCACAGCAACAAAGCAGAATTGGATGGAAAATGATTGAAACGTGTGTCCATCACTTTACGCCCGAGACAAAAGAACAATCAAAACAATTTATTCAAAAGGAAAAACCGGTTCCAAAAGAGGCGAAGACCGTTTCATCTGCAGGCAAGGTTATGGCGTCGATTTTTTGACTATCTTGAAAAAGGAGAAACTATCAACGGCCAGTATTATGCGAACTTATTGAAACGTTTGAGCGAGGAAATAAATCAAAAACAGCCGCATTTGGCTAAGAAGAAAGTGTTGTTTCATCAAGACAATGCACCAGTTCACAAATCCGTTATTGCAATGTCCAAATTTAATGAATTAAAGTTCGAATTGCTACCTCATGCACCCTATTCGCCAGATTTAGCCCCCTCGGATTATTTTCTGTTCCCAAACTCGAAAAAATGGCTCAGTGGTTAAAGATTTTTAAACGATGAAGAAGTGATGTCGGAAGTTAATGGCTATTTTGAGGAGCCATATTTGTAAAAAGGGTATCGAACTTTTTGAACATCGCTGGGAAAAGTGTATAGAGCTGAAAAGCGATTATGTTGCAAAATAAATAGTCTTTTTTTTTCCAAAATTTTTGTGTTTTGTTAGGTCGTGTACTTTTGGGACCGCCATAGTATTGTGAAAATGATAAGATGCCGGTATTGACAGATGCGAAAACAGAGTGTAGAGAGAATGCATGGACGTGGAAGACGTGTCCATTGTATATTTTATTAATGGAGTTGGCAATGAAGATTTTATGGAAAGCACTCTCTTCACAATTATTATTTTGAAAAGAAGAACTAATATTTTACTAATATGAATTTGACTTTAAATATGAATGTAAAAGTTAAGTGAAGTTAAGTGTTTATTTGTGTATGTTGTGTTGTGTGATCGAACACTTATTTTTTCAAGATCAATGCACTTAATTGTCATCAGTGGTATAATCATCCTCGCCGTCGCTTTCAATTTCAGTTTATGAATCTTCGCCGGGTCTAATAACAATTTTCTCGGTGAAGGTATTCCAACTGAGTTCATAGCTCAAATAACTTTCTTCTGTCCTTATGGCCTTATCGCATATTTTTTTTCCATTCCTCGACAGAAATTTTTGCAAACTATTCTGCTAATTTCTTGATAACATCTAGCTTAAATGTGGTGTTTCTCCTCGACACTCTTGATTTTACAATACCGCTGATCTAATCAAGTCGTCTATCTGATGCTGCGAGGATATTTTGTTTTGTCGAACTAAATCTTTAGCATTGAAGAGCTATGCGCAACATTATTTTCTATTAGCCAATTAACTAACTCCAATTTCATTGCTGATGAAATTGGGGCTCGGTTTTTTAATTTATTGTGGTAGGGGCGTAGTCCATTACAATAACTGACGGTTCCTCTAGATGGTCCAGTACCTCCTCTTTTAACCATTTTGAGAAATTTTCATCATAATGATAGTCACCAGACTTCGATCCAGATTTAAAGATTAGAAGACCGTTTTTGGGAAATTCATTTGAACCATCAGCGTGTGCAATTGTAAGCCTTGATCCTTTTCCAATATGCTTTTTTAGTCCTTCCGTACTTCCATCAGTCCAAGACATTCCTCTTGTGTATAAATGATTCATCTACATAGATTATTTGATATCTACTTTCACGCAAGTTCCTTATTGGACGGATATATCGTAACCTTTGAATTTTCACTTCCGTCCTTTCACAAAGGATTTTCCTATTGTCTTCCGTCTTACGAAAAATGAATCCTTTATCTTTCAGATACCTCTAAGGGATGTTTTGCTTATCCTTATTTCCAGTTCTTGACGGATTTGTTCCCTAAGGGCTCTCAATATAACGATTTTCTTGTCAAATTGGTGGAATATCCTTTCAATGGATTCAATGTCGAAGTCATCTAATTCAGTAATCCAGTGCCGATGAGGTATTTTTTTGTTAGGTGATTGTACTGTTCCAGTTTGTTCTCATTCTTTTAATATTTTGTATATGGTCCTGTGCGAAACTCCAACAAATTAAGCTATTTTTCTAACAGCTGCTCTTGTAGGAGCTTCATTTGCATGGTCATTTTCATAATCCAAGTTTTTGTGGTAAATTTTTAGCGTAAGCACTTTCGCTTCGCGTGTTAAAGGCTTTCCTAGCTTAAAGCAGTCAATTTAAATCTACTTTTTTCTTATTTTTACTCCTTGCAAAGTTTTTTTAAAACTAGATAAAAAGTTTTATTTTTGCGCATTTACATATATTCGCAAAAAAATAGTCAGAATGTATAATTTTTATATAACCCTTTTCATGTGTGTTCAAATTGAATCCTTTTTTTTACTACATCTACATTTCTTGCAGGAAATATTGAATTTTTTCATAAAAAATAGTGGCCAGACAAAATACAATATATGTACTTATGATGCAAATAAGTTAAAAATGAAAGGAAGTGGAGAAAGTTCAGCCATTTCGTAAATATCATTTTCCAGTGAGCAGATGAGTAGCATGCACTTCCAGGCTCTCTTTGCGCAGCTTTCCAATGGGACGGTGATTTGAAACGGACTATAACATACATCGGTATATCTCTTTTTTACCTCCCTGATTTTTCGCCCGCGCTTAATAACAAATAAGGACGAAATTCTCTCTCAGAAAGAAAGTTTATGAACGGATTTTAGTCACTTTTACGCTGACAAACGTCAGCTATGCTTATTACGATTGTTTTCCTCGAAAGAAATTCAAAAATAAGTTTTCTGGCGTTTTCCAGTGGTTTCTTTAGAAGTAAGAGGATTCGGATTCCTAAGCACCTTTTCTGGCTTTGCTGTCAAAATTTTTACATGGATTGGTTAAATGTCAAATTTTTATTTCCCAATTTCTTTTTGTTTGCCAAAATGGTAGAAGACCGATTTATTGAGTTAAGAAACTATAAAATTGAGAAAGATTCGGACACCGAAGGTAAACAAAGTTGATTTCGCAAAACAAAACTCTGGTTTAACACATGATTACCCTTTTCGAGACAAATCGAAAGTCAGAATACCGATTTCTCCATTTTCGATTTGATATTAGACGACGTTTATATTTGTATGGTTTAGTACATTCTGAAATAAAATCTAGAAGAAAAGTGTTGCTTCTGAGAAAATAAGAGGGGTGCCAATGGAAAATGTCATTTAATTTATGGACAACCAAGTTTTATTTGATGTTTATCTTCGGCGGGCTGGTATGACAATCAAACATAATGTTTCCTTACAATGTTTCGATTTTCGTCGATAAATTGGTGATACCATATTTGATTGTCGGCGCACAGATCTGTCAAAACTTTCTCGAATTAACCTTTCATTTAATTTTGTTTGCTTATTTCGTTCACTTGGCGTTCGGAAAAATAGGTATAAAAAAAATAAAATTTTTTGACTATGCTATTAAATATAACTATAAAGTAATTTGTATTTACGTATAGACATAGTAATTTTATAAATAAATTGAAATAATAACGAATAAAAAAAATTAAAAAATGACAGATGTATGAGTCATCAAGTGCGACACTATTTCGAAATCCTTGCTGATGGCGTACTTATTTTCTAGGTCGTGCATCCTGTGAAAAATACAATCCTGTTAAGAAAAGTGATTGCTGAGACATAGCGTGAGAAAATATTTTCCGAAATTTTTTTTTTAGAGAACTGATTTTTGTTCTTTTTGGGTTTTAAAATGTATAACTTATGATTGTGGCACCCAATCAAAAACTATGATACATCTTAGAAAATAATTTAAAAAAATCAATTGAGCCGATTTTATGATATCTTGTACTCCAATCTTATTACTTGATAGCTCACATTTCCGTAATTTTTAAAATTTTTTTATTTCTTTTATTTATTACAATTTATTTTTACAATTTATTATTACAAATTATTTATAAAACTCTTGTGTATATATACCATATGTAAAATAAAAATTATTTTAATTCTTTAATAGAAGTTAATTTTTTTTTTTTTTAATTTTATACCTATTTCTTCGAGCGCCAAGGTGGTGTAACCCCTTAAGGAGTTTACCATCGCTGTGGAAATTAAAAGAATATGTTTTTAGAAACAGAGAAGAAAGGAAAAAGTCTTGTAAAATAAAATTTTTTTTAATTCTTTAATAGCAGTTAATTTTTTTTTTTAATTTTATACCTATTTCTTCGAGCGCCAAGGTGGTATAACCCCTTAAGGAAATTACCATCCCTGTGGAAAATAAAAGATGATGTTTTAAAAAAACAGAGAAGAAAGAAAAAAGTCTTGTCAAACACTTTTTGAAAACTATAAAATAATTGATCCTAATACAACCATGGAAGTAAATAAAAAAAAACTTATCAGTATGCTCCAGATACGCAGTGAACAATTTCAGAATAGTGGAAAATAATGTTGCGGCTCTGCAGTATGGTACATGTGTCAAAACTACCTTGTCTTGCCATTAGTTTTGTTACACAATTTTCAGCGCTTATCGTTCAAAACTTCTTGTGGGAATAGAAGCGTTTACCTTTTTTTTCAGAACACATTCACTGATCAGTGAAGAATAATAGTCAATTTAGTTTCAGTTTTCAAACTATTAACATGTGAGTAGGGCATTAAATCGAGTCGCGGTAATAGGGTTGTAATATATACGTGCGGAAAGAGTGCTAGCCAAATTTTCAAGTGGTTAAAAACACTAGAAATATCAAGAATATTCGTTTATCGGGCTGTTGTACGCTTCGGCGAGTTGTCTGGAGTAGAGGACAGGCCAAAAAGTGGTCACCCGGGCGTCGTCCGTACGAATGCTTTAGTAAATTCAGTGCGTGAACGAAGTCGGAGAAATCTCCTTAGCAAGCAGAAAATCATGTCCAAGAAATTGGATATATCAACCAGATCCATGTCCAGGATGATTTAGGATCTGCATATGAAAGCCTATTGTCGGTCCATGGATTATATTCTAACTTCTCAACTAAAACAAAAATTGGATGGAAAGATACAAGCGACTATTGTGGTGGCACGCGAATAATGGCCATGAAAACATTCTGTTTACGGATGAGAAAATTTTTTACCGTTTAAGAAGCTTTCAACAAAGAAGATGACAAAATTTATGCCACTTCATCTAAGGAAGCGAAAAAGTTGATCCAAGGGTTCAACGTGGACATCCGTAATGGTTTGGTAGGGAGTCTCTCACCATAGTGTCACATCTCTCCATTTCTGTGAAAAGGCGTAAAAACGTGTGCGAAGGCTTACCAAGAAGATGTGCTAGAGGGTATTATAAATGGTTTAACCAATGGATACAGATAGATCTTCCAACAGGACCCTGCTCCAGCGCACAAAGCCAAAACCACGAAGGAGTCGCTCAGAGTCAATATTCCCGGTTTTATAGCAGCAGAATATTGGCCGTCGGGGAGTTCAGATCACTATGTGCTCAAATTTCAGGAAGCACATAGTCCGTTAACATGAACGATAACGATTACTATTGACGGTAACACTCTGATTTGCCTCATTTTTGAAGAAATATAGACAAATGATTCCACCAGCCCATAAACCACACCATACTGTTGTTTTTAATGGATGTAATGGTAGCTCTTGGTATTCTTCGGGTTGCTCATCAGCCCAAATACGGCAATTTTGTTTATTAAGGTATACATTGAGCCAGAAATTGGATTCATCACCGAACAAAAGTTCATGATAAAACACCGGATTTTCATTGAGTTTTTCCAGAACCCATTCACTGATAATATTACGCAAGTTTAAGTCGCCTGGCTTGCAAAAGTTGAATTTTGTACACTTTTAGGCCGAGATCCTCACGTAAAATACGCTAAGTTGTTGAATACGCCAAGCCAAGCTGCTGAGAACGCAACGAATCAATTCGTCTCTTTACTACGTGCTGGATGTGGTCTAACCGGTCGAGTATCTTCCACTAATGTAAACTGGGACTCAAATTTCCGAATGGTATTGGCAATAGTGGTTTCAGTAGGTCGATTATGCGCACCGTAAGTTCCTCGAAGCGCACGAAAACATTTCTCACAGAACGCTGATTTTCCTAATACAGCTGAACAAGTTGGAGACGCTGTTGTGGTGTGAGTCCTTCCATAATGATTTGTCAAAAGATACTGAACAAAAATGACAAAGCATATTGAAAATTAAACCTCACGATGAATCACCCTATATATTTATTTTTCGCGGATTTAATCAAGCAATTAATTAAAACCTACTATGTGGTAACCGGTCTGCCGGCAGTAATAAAAAAAAAATAATTTTTTTAGAGGGTGTCCTGAGTTAAAATGTCAAAAAATCGATTATTTTTATTGCTTAAATCGATAGATAAACAGGTGTACGAGTGTTCTCCACTTCCACTTTCATTTCATACCTGAAAAAGGTTGAAGGGCAATCAATAAATTGTTGTATTCAGTTGAGTCTTAATGAGCCCAATAGAAGTATACACAATGTAAATAGCTGATTAGCAGATTTTCAGCGTTAGTATCTAAAAACTGATGTTTTTTCCTATTGAAAGCTTTGAAACGCCTTTTCTCTAGTTTTTTATTTTTACGATTTTTCCAAATTGGGCGTGATAGCTAAACAAAACTAAAAGACTAATTTAATTGGACCGATGGTTTTTTCCTCAGTATCAAATTCTCTTCTAAGTGAACTAAAAAAATCTTTGAAAAGTTTATTTAAGTAATTTTTATAGAACTTTAAAGTTCTCAAATTGTTAATTTCACATATTTTAAGTTACCCAGAAAAAATATATATAGTAATATAATACTTTTTTGTTTTTTTGTTTTAGTCAATAATTCCGAGATGAATTTTTTTCCTGATTAAAGATTGCAGCTATAAGACGCCCATGAAACAAGCTTAAAAATCTATTAGAATATTTTTTTTACTCTAATTTTTTTTTTTTTTGTAATTTTGGAATATTCTAACCCTTTCAGACTTAACGGGACACATATATCAAACGAGCTGCATTCATATGACCATGGCATATTGCAATTTTCCCTTATAAAACCTATTTCTTTAAGTCCCATCAGTAAATTCCACATATCTGCTATGATTTATGTTTATGATTTACCGTTGGTTCTCATTGAGTATTTTGTCTATGAAAGGTGGCACGTGTTTCAGTTCTGCTCAGCGGATCAGAAAGTTCCCGAAATTTATTTAGAAAATTAAAAATTTGAGTTTATTCATCTAAATCTATATTGTCCCCTTCAAAGTAATCCCAATCGACTGCATCACATTTATGCCAGCGATTGATCCAATCCTTGAAACATTTTTTATATTCGGTTATCGGTATGTCCATCAGTCTTTCCTGCGATTTGTAAATTACTTCCTCTCGGCTGTTGAAACGCGTTCCCCGTAGTGGTTTTTTAACTCGATTGAACAGAAAGAAGTGACAGGGAGCCAAATCAGGTGAATTCGGTGGCTGTTGGATGGTATTTGTTGCATTTTTCGTTAAAAAAATTGCGGATAATGATGGCAATGTGCGACGGTACGTTCTCATGTTGCAAAATCCGCGAGTTTTCCGTCCACAATTCTGATCTCTTTCGGCTAATTGTTTCACGCAAACTTCTCATAACGCCCAAATAATACTCTTTGTTTACTGTTTGGCTTTTTGGCAAAAATTCATGATGCACTACACCGTTGTAATCCAAGGAAACCGTGAGCATTGACTTCTTTTTTGACTGAAAACGACGTGTTTTTTTTTTTGTCTCGGCTCATTTGGTGAATGCCATTCACTTTCCAGATGTCTGGATTGCGTGTCGTACTCATAAGCCCATGCCTCGTCTGAAGTAATGATCCTTTTGATGAATGTGGGATCGGATTCAGTCTCGTAAATCATCTCTTTTGCGGCGTCAACGGTCTCTTTTTTGCATGAAATTGAGGTCTTTTGACACCAACTTTGCTGCTACACCGACAAAAACCCAAATCATTAACCAAAATGTCTTGGACGGATCCATAGGTAATGTTCAAGTCCTCCCCTCTCTGATGGTTATTTTGCGGTTATTGACCAGCATTTCTTTTAATTGATCAATGTTTTCGTCGGCTTTCGATTTTGATGGTCTGCCACTGCGTTCATCACCTTCAATTGACTCACGACCACTTTTGAACCGCTTGTGCCACTTTTAAAGGACCGTTTCTTTAGAGAATCGTTGCCTAAACTCTTTTCCAATATTTCCAACGTTCGCGTACCATTGAATCCGTTTTTTACGCAACATTTGATACAAGTTCGTTGTTGCAAATCTATTTCTAAAATTGTAAAAAATCGCCAACACACACACAGATAAAGATGTACTTTTGGCTAATTAACTCTTGAACATGTGAACCTATGATGCTAAGATTTAGAGAGAATGTCAACAACAGATGTACCAACTTAACAAAAGAAAAAACATTACTCAAATCGGAACAATGGGAGCGCCACACGGTGGTTATTCCGGTGTCCCAACAGTAACAGATCGTCTAACAAATAGGTCCCGCTAGTTTAAAAAGAGGATATTGAAGAAGCTGATTTGGTGGGTCCGAACGGAAATTCTGCTGGAAACGAAGGTGAGAATATAGCTTCTACTATACTTCATAACAAAACACGATTTGGGGCAATATCAATACAAATTTCGTGGCTCGAAAAACTAACAGTTTTTGCTAATGTAAATCGAAGCTCATCTGAATTGGATATTTTCTTCCAAATTTTACCAAACTTTTTTTTTTTTATTCATTTGGCTGATTGCACAAATCAGCGAATCAAAATTATGAGAAAGGAATTGAGCAATAAAAACAGAGGAGAATTATCTAACAGAAAAACAAAATCAGAAGTGTAATTTACAGATCCATTGAAAATGATGGTTGTCATTGGCACATATTTAGTTATGACTTATAAGAGAGTACCTCAAATGCGAATGTATTGGTCACAGACTGCTAGTTTGCGCAATTCAGCTATACAAAATGCGATTGGTCGTGATAGATTTATGATGATCTCAGCTAAATTGTATTTCAATAGTTCTGAAAAGCCCCAATGATCCGAAAAAAATATATTACGTCGAAGAAATTGTTTCTTGTTTCAAATACTGAAATTTGGCATGTCTGCCTAAATATGAACGGACTTCAAGGCACCATAACCTTTTTTGCAGTAGCAGCGCATTCTGGCTGTCAAGGAGGTTACTTTTTACTCCACCTAGTGCACCTTCAAAAAATGTCGCTCTGATTCGGTGTTCCAGTTATTTGAAGCAATGGCGACATTTAAAGGTCGATCCACTTTGAAGCAGTATATGCCATTAAAACTCACCAAACGCGCCATCAATATATGGGTACGAAGCAACTCAAATACGGGATACGTATATGATTTTGATGTTTATTCGGGGAAAGAGACTGATCAAGTAGAGGGTACGCTGGGAGAACGTCTGAAAAAACTGTGCTCAACAAACTTCCTCAGGTTGTGATCGCTTGCTTACAACAATTTAAAATTGTAAAGAGGCCAGTACATATTCAAATATAATGACAATAGTTGTCTAGTTTGTAAATGGCAAGATACTAAAGACGTAGTTTTGATAAGCAATTGTCATACCTATGCAGTCACAACTGCAAAAAGAGCAAATAAAAAGGGAGATAGCACTGATGTTCCATGTGCAGAAGCCATTGGATTTTATAATAAGTGCATGGGTGGTGTGGATTTGTCCGGCCAATTTTTAATACTTTGTGATCCCAGCCGAAAATCAGGCAAGTCGTGGAAAAAAGTTTTCCAAAAGCTTCTAAAGGTTGCTGTGGCTAATTTTCAAAGGAACGAAGCAAAAAAAAGTTGCGTTGAGTTTGTTTGTAGTTTTGGTAGCACTAGCAGGGTAACTCATAACATATCGCAAAGAAAGTTCGAATGTAAAAAGAAGTACGAACTCTGGAAGATCGTCGGAAAGAAAAAAAGCAATGACCGGTGTTGGAGACTACTTAACTATTGAAGGCGATACACGCCGCCGATGCCACAGTTGCGCTAATACAAAAAGGAAACTCAGACGTAGACTATTTGCATATCGTGCAACATCCCAATATGCAAAGTGTGTTTTGCTAGTTTCCATATACTAGTTACATTACTAGTTTATAAAAATAAAATATATGTGATATAAATTTTCTAAAAAATAAACACTCTTTGAATCAACATTTAGTTTTGGCTTATTTTGTAACTGGTAGGACTTATTTGTCCCATAGTTGGGATACACCCTGTCCCAGGAAATTTTATCTGAAATCTGGAACTTGCAATTTCTCAAATTATTGATTTCATAGCGATAACAAATCAATAGAAAAAAAATTAGCCCGAAAACCACGCAGGCGGTGGTTTGATCGATAATGGCGGAATGCGATGTCAACAAAAAAACCCAAGGGAAATTTGCAACAGTCAGCGGGTTAAGTATTGCTACTTACCGCTGCTCAGCTAGGGGCGGTTTTATGGTTAAAAAAGAAAAATTTACTAATAAAGGTTATATGAGTGGCCGTTAAAACTACCGGAATGGAAACTGCTTAAGAGTGGGCCGCTGTATTCCCTTTTCCCGAACGTTAAAAGTTTTTTGTTTCTTTAGCGGGTCGAGTGCCTCGTTTTTCTTTCTTTTTAGCGAATCTTTTTTTCCACTACGAAAGCGAATTCCTACCATGATTTCACTACACAATCTCACAACACAATACTTAGCTGTTGTTTGGTATCCTTCTTCCCTCGTCTTCTTTTGTTCCCTTATCCTATTCTCTTTTTTCCTTTATCTTATATTTCTCGACGTCCTCTTTCGCTTTGACTTTCTACTTATATTTTTTTTCACTCATATAATTTTGCCCATTGTATATTAAATTTATTTTTTTTTTCTTTTGTCACTTTGACTTAGACATCTTGTTTTAATTTTTTATAAACCTCTTTCAAGTGTTGTGGTCAACCTGTTGTGGCCGCCCTGGTTCAACTTGTGTCCACTCAAAAAAACAAACAAACAAACAAAACACATTAACAAATTACTGGTTAAACCAAACGCTCGCAAAGTCACAAAACCGATTTGAACCGCTATCAACTGATGACGAACCCGACGATCGCGAAGTAACAGAAACAGAAGCAATAGAGAATAAAAAAGAATCGAAGACAACAATACCCAAGCCGCCTCCAAATATATGTCCAAATGCCCTTAACACGACAACGGAAAAGGACTCATTTACATTAAAACTTTTACAAAACGACGAAATACTAGGTGGGTGAAAAGTAACCTCCTTGGGATAGAAAAAAACATCTTTTTTTTTAAATGTTTTTTTGTTTTATTAAATACAGTCCCCTCTTAGTTTGATATACTTATTCTAGCGATTTTCCAACTTCTTGATCCCGTCCGAAAAGTAATTTTCCGGAAAGTGTGCAAAATATGATGATTTCCTCGCGTGAGCTGAATTTTTTATTGATGAGCCATCTTTTGAGGTTTGGGAAGAAATAATATTAGTCCGAGGGAGCCAAGTCGGTCGAATACGGTGGATGCGACAGCAATTGGAGCCGTAAGTCATTGATTTTAGCCATGATTGCGATGCTCTTGTGCGCCGGTGCATTGTCTTGCAAAAACAAATTTTTTTTTTTTCGCTTCATGTGAGGCGGTTTTGCAGCGATTTCGGTTTTTAATCGCTCCAATAATGCACATTAATACTAGCTGTTGATGGTTTTTCCTTTTTCAAGGTAGTCCACGAAGAGTATGCCATGACAATCCCAGAAAACCGACGCCATAACCTTTCCGACCCATCGAGCCTCGGCTTGCACTGAAATTTGGTATGTTTGTCTAAATATGAACGGACTTCAAGGCACCATAACCTTTTTTGCAGTAGCGGCGCATTTTGGCGGTCAAGGAGGTTACATTTCACTCCAAATGTAAAGTAAAAAATACAACCAGACTCAATAACTTACACAAAAATAATCAAAATGCTTCAGCTTAAGCGGTCTTATTATTACACATTCAAACCTTAGGAACAACGAGGCTTTCGTGTCATTCCTACTCCGAAATATGCATCACTTTGCTAACCACAACAAAATCAGAATGGAGCTAGCCATGCCCGGACACAATGTAAAAAATATCCACAATATACGAGTACTACACAAAGGAACAAGAAAACCATTGCCACTCTTCGTCATCGAAATTGAGACAAATCTTAATAATAAAGAAATATACAATATAACTGCAAAACAAAATAAAATTTGAACCCCCTCACCAAAAGTGAAATATACCGCAGTGTTCTAACTGCCAAAAATACGGACGCACGAAAAAATTTTGTACACTTGAACCCAATAAACTAAAATGTGCACATTGTGGTGAATTCAATACAGCAAACTATAAAGGCTGTGAAATCTACAAATCTCTCAAGGTACTACGATTCCCTGCCCTACAAAAAAAAAAAAATTGTCGAATGAACTAACAAAAAAACCAACCGCAAGCAAAATTAACCCATCGATAACTTTCGCAAGGCATTAAAAAATAAAAATGAATCCTGAAGAAAAAACAATCAAAGATAACTAAACATGTAGACGACCTCTCCAAATTAAAAAACATGATGAAGCAACTTATAACCCAAATATCAAATATGATGAACATCTTAACCTTACTTGTGACTAAACTTAAACAAAATAGTCATATGTAAAGCTAACGGAATCAATCAGCATGTCCTGGAATTAAAAAAATTTATTAACGACAATACTATTGACATTGTTTTGATTTCCGAAACACATTATACTATAACACTATAAAAAGTTATTTAAAAGTACCAAAATATAACTTTTATCACACAAACCATCCCAGTGGAAGAGCACATTTCGGCTCAGGAACTATAATTCGAAAAGAAATCGAACAAAGCGAACCAAAGGACTATCAAAAAGACTATATTCAAGCTACCACCATCCAAATTTCAGACACGCATGTACCATTTGTAATATCTGGAGAAAATTGGAGGAGAATTATTTTATTA
The DNA here is from genome assembly GCA_907269105.1 of Volucella inanis. Classification (NCBI taxonomy): domain Eukaryota; kingdom Metazoa; phylum Arthropoda; class Insecta; order Diptera; family Syrphidae; genus Volucella; species Volucella inanis. The sequence goes on from OU026154.1 coordinate 51,644,459, forward strand.
TCGGCTGAGATTTCAACGCCAAATATAAAGATTGTAGAAGTAATACACCAAATAGTAGAGGGAACCTACTATTCAATTGGTGGTGTCAGCACAGTAAAATCGATTCGGCCTTAAGGCGACGGATAATCCGTGTCGTTTCCTAGACATGGGTCCTATTTGGATAGTGCAACTGTCGTGCACTAACCAACAAACTACAAACTGCCCAACGAAACTGCGGAATTGGAAGAATTTGCTCAAAGAACACTAACGATAAAAACGAGCCCGTTGATGATGATAACTTCTTCGTGATCGAGGATCTGCAGGATATGGTAGGGGCTATAGGAGCGACTTTTCGGAAGGCGTACTAGGCAAATGAAACAATTGGCCCGAACCGCGACCTGGAAAATCGAGTCCTTGTGCACAATTTCTACCTTGGAAATGAAATAGTGAACTGGCGATTCAAGGCTCGGATTTTACCCAGTTCAGTGAAGAGAATATGGCAAATAATGTCATCGCCGACGATAGGGTATTACACCCGTTTATTTCGAAGGAAGAGCTCCAAACGATCTTTGAATCACTTAGAAGTAAGAGATCAGTGGGAACCGATAAAATACCGAACATTGTGCTTCGACATCTCCCACTAGAAGCTTTAACAATGCGATGAATAATACCCATTATTCAGCGCATTGGAAAACTGGGGTAGTACACCCAATCCCAAAGAGGAATAAAGACACATCCGATCCGGCGAATCTCCGCTCGATCAGTCTTCTTCCAAACATCTGTAAGGTTTTCTAAAAGGTGATCAATAGAGTCCTGACTAAATGGGTTGAGGACAAACACATAGTTCCGAATAATCAATTTGTTTTCAAGGCGGGGCATTATACCGCGTATAATAGGTTTCTGATATCCAATGGACCAAAAGCAAGAACCAGTGAACTGGTGCCTGTCTGATTGACTTGGAAAAAGCCTTTGATACCATATGGTTAGAGGGACTTTCCGTCAAGTTGGACAGGCTGGGCATTAGTAAACCACTTCGGTATATTCTTTTCAATATGCTCACAGACAGTTAATCGTGAAGAATGGCGATGTGACTTTTACTGGTACATTTCACATTCAAAATTATCTGCAACAAGGTGCGGTAAATTAGCTGATCCTATTCAACATTTATACAAGTGATCTGATAGGTTCACTTCACTATGCTATAGCGTACGCAGATGACTTAATCGCGTATAGATCAGGTCCAAAGATTGAGGTCATTAATACACTTTTGCAACTTGACTTCGACAAAATTAAGCGATATTACGACGAATAAAAGTTGAAAATAAACTTTCAGCAGTCGGAAACCATTTCCAGACCAGAAAAAATTGGTTAAAGTTTTCGATCTTGGGGCAGCTCGGGCAGCCATTTGCTTGTCGAAATGTAGTCAGATACCTTGGGATCTGGCTAGATCAATATCTGTGTTTTAACAAACATAATATATAGATGTTGCTCTGGCCACAGCGAAAGGTGCTTTTGACCTTACAAAGAGGCTGTTTTATAACAGCCAACACGATGCGAGGGTGAAGGTGATCTGCTAAATAACCCTTATAAGGCCCATGCTTGTATTTGATTGTCCCGTGTGGTTCAACGTGAGAGCAAGTTTATTTTAAAAGATTCGGGTGTTTGAGAGGGCTTGTCTTGGGACTTGTATTCGCTTATATAGAACACCAGAATCTGAGTACATAAAATTCTATCCTAATGAGGTCTTATACAATATATACAGTAGGGTGAACCTAATAAGTGTGGACAATTTCGTTATGAAGTTGACCCGAAGGAACATTGCAAGAGCAATGACTCCTCGAACAACCTGATCTCTGGGTTTTCTTCCATAATTTTTTGTATCATGAGAGGGTTATCTTTGACGACCTTATTCCTTCAGGCGACAGGCGACATGCGACATGCGACTCAACTATGAGTTCAGTAGGTCGGTAGGGAGTCGCGACATGAGGGATGTTACTCGGCAGCACCAAAAACTTTGATGGCTTGTTGAAGGAGAGGAATCTACATCGTCAAATTCCTCTAGTGCAGGATAGCTCTAATAAGAAGCAGAGTTTCTTAGCCTAATTTTTTAGCCGTGGCCGGCTTGCATAGCTTTAGGAAGTATTAGGATAGATTTAAGGAAAAAAGAAATTAAAAAAAAAAAAAACTAATACAATAAAAAAAAAAAAAAAAATTAGAAAAAAGAAGTAAAGAGATTGGAACTTCTTTTCCTAAAATAAGGAGTACTATTCAAGAAAACAAAAAATATGATAATGTTAAGGTTTGTAGTTTGTAGGTTTAAAGTTTGTAAATTATTAATTTAAGTTTTACTATATACTAATTTTTTTTTAACAAATTTATTTGCTTAGTTTTAATTAATTAATATTAAATTTAACAATATGAAATAAATATGTACTTTTACGTCGAAAGACATAGATTATATATTATGTTTAGCTTAGAGTATTAGAGTACTCGCATGGGGAAAGTTAGTTATAATAAGATAATTTTAGGTTATTTAAGCTAATTTTTAAGCGTTTTTTGTATAGCTTGTAAGTGTCGTTTAATAAATTAAATAAAAATGCATTAAAAAATGACTCACTGGCTGTCACGTTACCCACCTGAATTCGAATTCCGGTAGGAGCTAAACAGAAATTTTTTCGAAATCGTCATCGCCCTTTCAGCGCTCAATGGTAAACCTCCGAAAGTCAAATTCTGCCTATGAAAAAGCTTTTCAGAAGAGACGTTCGGAACCGACAATAAACAGAAGTCCCAGCTCAGGGTTGTAAAAATTCACAAAGTGAGAAACACAAACGAGTGCGAGAAGCTAGGCCTTGGCCCACATCGGGCTTTCGCGCCATAATATTTATTTATTTTATTTATTTGACAGGAGGAAAAAGACAGACCTCAACCACTTGATTATAAACTCTTGCCTAGACCTTTCATCAGACCATTCTCCTGTGATAGATAGTTGGAGATTACTCCACTTAAGGTAAAAATAGACCATATCATCCACCCTTAACTAACCACAAAATAGACTGGGAAACATTCCACGAGATAATTGACAAGGAACTTGACCTAAATGTTCCACTCAAATCGCCCCAAAATATTGAAAGCGCTATAATATCTCTTACTGATTTAGTTCATTCTGCTACAACGAAGTCCATATCTGACATTAAACCCAACCATTTATCATATTTTACACCGAAATTCTTAAAACAAAAAAATCAAAGAAAAGCGAAGACTACGAAAAACTGGCAATGTAGCAGGTCACATACAGACAAAGTAAACTATAACAAAGCAGTAAAGGAACATAACAATGAAGGCATTGGTGGGTTCTTATCAAATCTAATCGCGACTCAAGCAACAAGCTCAAAAAAGAAATTTTCCTCCAACCAACTCTACTGCATTCGAATGGAACTTGGTCTAGAACAAACGCTGATAAAGCAAACACACAACACAAACAGACTATTTTAAATCAACATTTACTAACGCATACCACAAACAAAATGTTTTACCCCCAGATATAAATATCACCACACCAACGTTCAAGGAAATAAGGAAAATAAATAAAAAGGAAATAAAACAACACATAACGAACAAAATAAAGACCAAAAAAATCTCCCGTGTAAGACCTGGACTGATCAAATCTTGAAACAGTTACCTGACAAAGCCATTATCTATCTAAGGAACATCTTCAATTCAATTCTTAGGCTAAACTATTTCCCAAAGTATGGAAAGTCTCGAAGTGGATTGCGATTCCTAAAAAAGGCAAAGATGCTACAAAAACGTCTTCATGCAAACCTATTCTCTAGTCTATTACCGATTATTTCCAAGATCTTCGAAAAAATTCCTACTGGACCGTATGGACAAGACCTTAAACCAAAACCCCCTTATCACAGAAAACCAATTTGGTTTAAGACAGACGCATTCAACAACATAGCAAGTGCACAGAGTATCCTACAGAATACTTAACGATATGGACAATCAAAAATATTGTATCGCAGTCTACCTCGACGTTGCCAAGGCGTTTGATAGCGTTTGGCACAAAGGGCTATTGCTCAAATTTAAGGCAATGCTCCCAGACTACTATGAACTACTTAAAAGTTATCTATTGGGTATATATTTTAATTCGTGCGGTTTTTTTTTTCAAAATTTGAACGTTTATTTAAGAAAAACATGTACAATAGTATTATTTAAAGTATTGCCCATCTGAAGCTATGACTTTTTCCCATCTTTCTGGCAATTTGTGGATCCCATCCCAAAAGAACTGCTCCGGCTTGGCAGCCAAGAATGAATCAAGCCAATTTTTGATATTCTGCTCTGATGTGAACCGTATTTCAGTGAGGGCGTTCTGCATCGACCGGAACAACTGGTAGTCAGAAAGGGCAAGGTCTGAGTTATAAGGCGGGTGGGGTAAGACTTCCGGGCGTTTTTCGGCTACTGCTCTCTTCAAACGGATTAATTGTGTTCGGTAGCGTTGTCCATTGATAGTTTCACCCGGTTTTAGCAGCTCATAATACAGCACACCCATCTGATCCCATCAAATACAGAGCATTACCTTCGCGCCATGGATATTCGGCTTTACCGTTGATTGGTTGGCCGGGTTTCACATATGATTTTTTGCGCTTGGGGTTGTCGTAATGGATCCATTTTTCATCACCAGTAACAACCCGATGCAAAAATGAATTCCTTTTGTGGCGTTGCAGCAGCATTTCGGACATGCAAAACCGCCTTTCGACTTCTCTCGGCTTGAGTTCATGTAGAACTCAATTTTCTTGCTTTTGAATATATCCAGCTGCTTTTAAACGTTTTAAAATGACTGCTTGAGTGACACCCAAAGATTCTGGGAGCTCTTCTTGTGTTTGGCAACCATCTTCATAGAGTAATGCTTATAGTACTTCATCTTCAAACTTTTTTTGGCTGCCCAGGACGTTTATCGTCTTCCAAGCCAAAATCACCACTTTTAAATCGTCCAAACCACTTTTGGTACGTTTGCTCAGTTAGCGCATGTTCACCATAAACTTCTACCAAAATACGATGACTTTCGGCAGCAGTTTTCTTCATATTAAAGTAATGAAGAAGAACTCCCCGCAAAAACACTTTCAGGCACAAAGTTCGACATATTTGAGTGAAAAAAAAATTATTGTTGTTTACGCTTCAAATGAATGACATATAATGAAATGACGTACGATGACAGTATCTTTCCAACGCATGTTCTAATGGAATAATAACAATGGAATAATACAAGTTACGCCATCTCTTAGCAAACCGCATTGAGTTATAGACCCAATAGATGATAGATGCTTCTATGTACAATGCGGCAACAAACACTCGGAGTTTTGTGAATTAGATGCAAGATCCAAGGCAGCGTTCTGGGACCTATACTGTACCACTTGTACACGGCGGACATACCGAATTCCTTAACACAGACTTGATGCTTTTGCAGATTTGCAGATGACACCTTGATTCTTTCATCGCATACCTGCCTGCAAACTGTTACTAACCAAATTAAATACATAAATACAAATACGTAATTGGGGTATAATAATTAAAAAAGAAAAAACTGTCCAAGTTACATACACAAAAAGGAATATCCACCCACAAACTATAATGCTAAACAGCAAGAAAATTAATCTTGACGACTCTGCGAAATTCCTAGGTATAGTTCTAGATAATAAACTGATATGGAAACCACACATAATTCAAAAACGTAACCAAATTAAAAACAAATTTAAACTACTCTACTGGCTCTTATGAAGAAATTTAAAACTTTCAACTCAAATAAAATTTTAGAACATAAAACAACAATAAAACTAATATGGACTTACGGTATCCAAATTTGGAGAGCAGCCGGAAAAGCAAATATTGAACTCATTCGACAACTTCAACCAAAAATACTCCATACGATTGTCAATGCTCCTAGGTATAATACGAATGAGGACATAAAGACACCCAGATAAAAATATTCAGTAAAAAACACCAAATTCAAAATCTGCCGCATAAAAAGGCTAATTCAGGAAGACGATTGAAAAGACGCAGGCCAGTTGACCTCCAGTTTACATAATGACGTAATTTTTCATAAACTATCAAACTATTTGTAATGTAAAAATGTATTGCTTTTGTATATAGAAAAATATATATGTATATTATTTTGCCTTAAGGTATATGAATATATACATATATATGTATATATATACTACCTTGATCAAAAATTCCCGGAATGTGTTTAGAAAATTAAAAATACAAGTTTATTCATCTAAATCTATATTGTCCCCATTAAAGTCATCCCCATCGACAACAACACACTTATGCCAGCGCTTGATTCAATCCTCGAAACATTTTTATATTCGGTTTTCGGTATGTCCATCAGTGATTCCTGCGATTTTTCCATTACTTCCTCTCGGCTGCTGAAACGCGTTTCCCGTAGTGTTTTTTTTTTTTTTTAACTCGATTGAGCAGAAAGAAGTCAAAGGGAGCCAAATCAGGTGAATTCGGTGGCTGTTGGATGGTATTTGTTGCATTTTTCGTAAAAAAATTACGAATATTGATGGCATTCTTTTTTGACTGAAAACGACGTGGTTTTTTTGGTCTCGGCTCATTTGGTGAACGCCATTCACTTGCCTGATGTCTGGATTGCGTGTCGTACTTATAAACCCACGTCTCGTCTGCAGGAATGATCCTTTTGATGAATGTGGGATCGGATTCAGCCTCGCAAATCATCTCTTTTGCGGCGTTAACACGGTCTCTTTTTGTATGAAATTGATGTCTTTTGACACCAACTTTGCTGCTACACGACAGAAACGCAAATCATTAACCAAAATGTCTTGGACGGATCCATAGGGAATGTTCAAGTCCTCAGCTATCTCTCTGATGGTTAATTTGCAGTTATTGACCAAAATTTCACATTCCACTTTTGAACCGCTTGTGCCACTGGTACCGTTTTCTTTAGAAAATCGATGCCAACACACAAAGATAGATGTATTTTTGGCTACATAACTTTTGCATATATCAAGCTATGACGCTTAACAAAAAAAAAAAAAAGAAAAAACAACTCAATTTGAAACAATGGGAGCGATACACGGTAGTTACTCCGTTTTTTTGATTAAGTTGGTATTGTAGATATACCAGGTTTTCTAGTAAGAAGTGAGCGTCAAGATACAAATATCTCGATAGGGAACATTTATTGTGAACGGGCCTTAATTTTTTTTTTTTTGTTTGGTTGCTATGACACCTGTAAAACATATTTAGTATACATCAAGTCATTGAGCAAACAACATCATATTTTTTCATCGTGTTAAAAATGTCGAATTTTGTACCAGAAAATGATAACTTGCGGAAAGCATTAATTATTGAAGAAAAGTGCTGCAGAGTCACATCGAATGCTTGTCGAGGCATATGGTGATCATGCTCTATCAGAAGCAACATGCAAAATATGGTTTCAACGGTTCAAAGACAACGATCTTGATGTGAGAAATGAAGAACGTGGAAGGCCACCAAACAATTTTGAAGACGCTGAATTGCAAACAATATTGGTTGACGATGACAATTTGAGTCAGAAAGAAAAGATAGATGTTGCATAACAAACGATTTCTGACCGTTTAAAAGCTATGAGAAAGATCCAAATTTCTACATAAATTAAATGAAAGACCACCGAAAGACCACTTGTGAAATTTTGTCTTTAAACACTATAAAAAATCAGTTTTGCATCGAATTGTTACTGGCGATGAAAAATGAATTTATTTTCCTAAAAGGAAAAAGTCATGGGTTAATCCGAGACAACCATCAACTTCGACAGCAACGTGGTGTACCACGAGCTCCTTACACCTGGTGAAACCGTTAATACAGATCGCTACCGACAACAAATGATCAGTTTGAACCATGCATTGATCGAACAACGACCAGAATGGGCCAGAATCCATAAATTGGCTGGAAGATGGAAAAAATGTGTAACTAGCAATTGTCAATACTTTGCATAAATAAAAAGAAAATTTGTATCCACTGGAAAGGAAAAAAGGCTCGAGACGAAAACGTAAAACAACCCAGAAGACGGACAATGTATTACAACGAATTAGCATGAAAGATCGCTTTAAAAGTGCAGAGCTAAGTGAATTTCATCAAGTTGATCTAAGCGCCGAAACCATACGCCGACAGCTACGGGAGATAGGTTTATATGGAAGACGACGAGCGAAAAAACCTCTCCTAACCACAAAAATGAAAAAAGGCTCGCTTGACATGGGCAAAAAAGTATGAAGATTGGTAGCAGGATGATTGGCGACGTGTGATATGGTCCGATGAAAGTAAATTTAATTTATTGTGTGCCGACAATTAGCCATACTTACGACGGTCAGCAGGTGAAAGGTTCAAGGACGAGTGCATAGTCAAAACAGTGAAGTTTCCTCAAAGTCCGATGGTTTGGGGATGTTTTTCTTTTTACGTTTTGGGCCCTTTGCACTTTGTTAATGGAACTATGAACGCTCAAAAGTATATAGAAGTAGTAAGAGAGTTTTTGGTACCAGCAATTGAACAGCATCATTCGTATACTGACAAGTGCATTTTTCAAGATGATTCTGCACCTTGCCACGCCGCAAAAATTCAAAAGTAAAGGTTTATAAATCAACTTCTAGATGTCTTTTTTATAAATAATAAACAGACAAGTAACTAGAGTCTTTCAATAATTTTCCGCTCTAGACAACGTTTGGTGACCTCGGAATTACCAAACTAGACTGGCCAGCTAATTCGCCCGATTTAAACCCAATCGAACACTTGTGGCATGTAATGAAACGTAAACTGGTTGAACATAAACCAGAGAGTAAAAAAAAGCTAAACGAAGATCTGGAACATGTATGGAATACTGACATTTCAAGGGATATTACTGAACTTCTAGTAAACTCGATACCTTCTAGAATAAAAGCGGTTATAACCGCCAAAGGAGGAGCAACTCGGTATTGATAGTTTTTTGGCAAAAGTGGCATATCTAAACATCTTATATACACATACATAAAAAATGTATCGTTTGATTTTGTTAACCAATGACTGTATTAAAATATTTTAAAAAAAATAAGAAAAAAATAACTGGTACTTATAAACTACTGCGGAGTACTTAACAAAAATTTCATTTCATTATAAAAATTATTATCGTAGTTATTAACAATTTTACAATCATTTTGATATGGTGCGATTTTTATGACCGCAAGTGTATTTTTTAAAAAAAGAACACATCAAAAAAAAAAAAAAAAAAAAATTAGGTCATATATGGTAAATTAAACTTCATCATCAGTGAAGTTGTGAAACAACTGTGCAGTCGTTTCATTGTTGGGTGGCAGCGGTTTTTCCCTTGGTTGCTTATTAATAGATGTAAACGGTGGGTCAGTATTGAATGGAGGCATAGTTTGCAATGATTGCTGACTATTGCACGGAGACTGAGTTCGCCATAATTGCTCCGTGTTGAATAGGGACGAGTTCGCCAAGATTGCTCTGTGTTGAATGGGGGCCGAGTTTGCCATGATTATTCAGTTTTGATTCGAGTTTGAACATTCCTTGTATACAGATCCTGTTGAATTTGTACACAACCACTGATACTGCGATTGTTGTTGTACTCGCGACAAATTATATTTTTTTAAGGTTAAGGTTTGTTAATAGACAATTACAAGCGGATTGGTTTACGAGGCAATATATGGAGTGGTGGTGATTGCTGTTCATCTCTGTACAGAGCAGGTGCCTGAACGGTTACATCGAATGAATTATGTATGTCATATAAAGGAAAATAAACTTTCGGTTACGGTTGAATTCGCAACAACGATCTCAGATATAAGAATTTAAAAAAAATATAAAAAAAAAACAACACGCATGCCAAAGGTTCTAGCTAGGCTTGAGTAACGTTTTGACGCTCATGCCAATACACCAACCTCAAGCCGATCTTCTGTCAAGATAGATTTTACTCAAGCCAAATTTTTTGGCTTGCTCAAACTTCATGCTTTTGTTTAAACGTAACGATATACTTGTGCAAACTGGTTTGCGCAAGCCGATTTGTGCAAATTGTATGACCTTAATTTAAAACTTTTTGAAAGTGTGTTTAGCCTCTGTGACGAAGGAAGCTTTTCTCAAATTTAGTTGACTTATAAAAGGTTTTAAGATTTTGAGGGGGAAAGATGAATATCAGATAGCGTCCCACTTTTTACACTTATTTTTTTTCCATTGTGCAATTTGTCATTGTTTTTGTTTCGTTGCTTCTGCGCTTTTGTGGGTTTGTTGTGTGGTGTGTATTGCAGAGAGTTGCAGACTCTCCGCTTAGCTCTAGGCGTATAGTCCAACTAACATGACCGTCTGCCATATGTTCAGAGGGCTCTAGGCCGTCCGCCTGGCTCTATCTTTTCCGGGTGGACCTACTAATTGTCGCCTCCGAGAAGCGTCAAGGCAAAAGTCCAGGTTTGGATGAATCTACAGGTGACTTCCGCAAATACTTTCCTCACATCGGCAACGGGCACAAAAGACAAGGCGGGCCAAAAAAGGTAAAGGGGTTAGGAGCTTGAAAGATGGAGCATAATGTCTTGGCTCTACTCGAGGCTAGAGATTAGCGATTAGAAGACACAGAACGACACGTGAGCCAAGGGTTGATTATTTTGCGCTGAACCCTTGCAAAAATTATCCTACAATATATAGATCGCGCGTCCTTTCAAAATACGATAGGTGATGCCCCATGGCTTTTCCATCACTTCCTCAAGATATTGGAAGAACGACTATGAGGTTTAAAGGGACGAAGGCGAAAGTTTTCACGGAAAAATATCCCTACTTTTTGTGGTAAATTTAACCTTTTATCTTTTTCTCAGGTCTCAGATTGATCCCCCATATTTTATTGTACATAAACTATCAGATGAATATGTGGATTAGAATTCCGTCCTCATCGGACACGTGAAATATACGTGGCAATATGTGATTTTTGTGCAGAATAGAAATATATTTTTCTCAATAATTTTTATTGCTTTTCGTGAAATTTTTTGCCAATTTTTTTTGTCAAATGCGAACGAGTACCTAAAGATAATTGCGTTTTCCATTGGCCGACCGAAGCCTTCTTTTTGCACTTCGGAGAGTAAAGAATGACTTAAAACTGTTTCATTAGCACTCTTTTTACTTTTTCAGAAAGAGAATTTTGCTCCTGGTTTTCCCTTCAAAAAATTTTCTGTTCTGTATTTTATGTTAAAATATACTGCCACATACAAATATAAACATGAAATAGTATTGTGTCAACCCAGATTTTTGTTTTCGAGAAATCGACTGTGTTTGGCTTAGTTGTTGGAATCTTTCACAATTTAATAGTTTTTTAACTCAATAAATTGGTCTTCTGCCATTTTGAGAAACAAAAAACTTGCGAGATAAAAATTTCACTTTTAACCAAGATACGAGGACTGTTTATTGAGTACCCAGATTGAAAGATAGGTTAAGATAGATAGGCTACTGAGCCAAAATGAGTGTATGTGTATTTGGTATAACCTCTTTTAGCCAGCCTGTTTAAATTTGGTGACAATCCGAAGCTTAGTTTTGTTTTGACACCCATTTCAAAACACCGTGTTTGTGTTCTTTGCGACCATTGAAAAAGAGCAGAATCGCATCATGATTCTTGTTTTTGAGTGGCAAAACCTGCGAAGAGATCAAGTTCATTCTTGATGGTTTAGAAGTTTACCATTGGTTCGCAGAGTTTCGCCGTGGCCGCACGTCGGTTTTTGATGAACTGCCTCTAGGCGGCCCAAAAATGATTACCACGGAGGAAACCGTATACAAAATGATCTCGTATTGGCGGCCCGCCGAGTGAAAATTCGCGAGTTGGCTGAGATAGCAAGCATCTCAATTGAACGCGTTAGCCATATCTTGCACTAGATTTTGGGCATCAGATAGCTGTGCGCACATTTCGGATTAACGCATATGAATTTCTTTTGGCGTATTATACTTGCAGTTTATCACAATTTTAAATATAATGGCAAAATGGCATCTAGTGGACCCGATTTCGACCTTTTCCTATCACTTCTTCTTATCGGTTCTCCGATGATATGTCTTTTTGATTTTTTATTTATGACGGTACATAAAATACATGATGCGAATCGAATGATAGATAGGAATTGTACGACTGCCGAAAAACAACTGATTCTCTCGTGTTGAATTCTTCTACGCTTGTTCACGCTATTCAATTCAGTAATGTAAATTTCCCATATCTTCCGTCCTAGCGAATACAATGCATTAACCGGAAAATATTAGGGAGGATAAAGGCTCATAGAGGCCAATAAGGGATTGGCAGGTCGCAAATCAGTCTAACAGTCAAATATTTTGTGGACGCAAGTCAGAATAAACGTATGGAATTCCGATTTTTTCAAATAAGCCCTTCACATCATTGCACTAGCAAAGTACATCTTCGTCTTGCCCAAATTTGGTTGCTCGTGTTATAATGGTGCATGTGGTTTGCAAATATACGGTGACGTTACTCCTCCCCCCTTAGGATGCTGCTCCGAAGAATCAACAATCTTTATATCGACTTTAACGTTTGTTTGATTGTTTTTATTTTTCAAAATAAATCATGGGAGCAATTCTAAGAATTATATATATATCCATCCATGACTTAATAAGTTCAAATTATTTACGGTTTTCAATATTATTGAGCTGAATTGCCTCTGTGGAAAAGTTCATCACAATTTTATTAATTGTAATATTATTAAAATTAGGTATTAAAAAGTTATCATATTAGATAAAATTTTCGAATCTTACGTTGTTTGTTTCTATTTTACAATTTTCAAATTTTATTAGGTTATTTCCCATAACATTAAAAGTAAAATTTATACAATTATGAACAATTGGAGTATATGGAATATTTTTGGTGATAATAATATTATCGTGTATTTATGTGATTTTTATAAAATATCTTACATATACAATTGTCGTTTATAAATTTTAAATCTTTAAGTTTTATAGGTGTCTGATTCATATATCTATAATTAAAATTATCACCTCTAATAAATTCGTTACATGGGGTTATTAATTCTAAATTGATTTTGTTAGATGTTGGTTCTTAAAATATTTTAAAAAATTGTACGTTTGAATAAATTGGGATAAGAAAAACGAAAATTACTTTATCGTCGTGTGAAATAACACTGCTTTTGATATCTTTCAGCTTGCTTATAGTTATATTAAAAGTAGATATTTCATTTGGTTACAGAATATCTTTGCCTAAAACTCTTAATTTGCTAAGTAAATTTTTCTTAACTTTTCTAACTTGTTCTCTCAATAACTGTATATCATATTGAATTTGAAATATATGCTGCATATGAGCTATTTCAGAAAACTCTTGATTAATTACATTTCCTAGTGTGGCTAACTGTTTATTTTATTTCCAGCTGTTGTCTATTGATGTGTTTTGTAATGTTATTTATAACATCATTAAAGTGATTACTTACTTGTACTTGGTCATTTAGTCTGTTATTGTTTTGTTCGTTAGTTTCTAAACTTTTAATTTGTTGTTCGTCGTCAAAGTCCATAGTTCCTGTAAGATATTTGAGTCCTTTTGCAACTATATTTATTAGTCCTCTTTTGACTTTGTTATGCTGATGTCCTAAAAGGCTTTCTTTTTCTTCGGTTAAAAAATTAAAGCTATGTACTATTGTGGGATATTTATATATTGTTACTGCTATTAAAATATTGCGTAAAGTATCTTTGTTACCCTCATCAGCTGTGAATGTATTCAAAGTGGAGTGGAATCTCTCGATATCTGAGTTACCTGTCTTCAAATAATGGGTAGCAATGCGAAGTTCGACATTGTTTTCTTTCCGAAATTCTTTGATTATAAATGATGATAAATCTGACTCGCCGTTTGTAACTATATATTTTGTTGGGAGTGCCGAACGATGAAAACCTATTCTTAAGTGTATTAAGTAAGCTTAACCACGTTCTATGTTTAATTTCTTCTATGTTATGTGTTTAGTAAATTTATCGATTATAGTTACATACATAAGGTTTATGTTTTCATACCATATGTCTACGTGTAATATTTGATTTGGTTTATCAGGAGTATCGGTAACTTTAATAGGAATCTTATTTGGTTGTCTACCAATTGAATTTTTTCTTTGAATTTTGGAACATAATAAATATCTTTGAGTTATAAATATAGGTTTCATTAATGCCTCTATGGTTTAATAATCTGTGACGTTGTCTAATATTTTACTACACTTAATTACTCTTAAAAGTTTATTTCTACTAAGGTATTTAATGTAAACATCTTGAAACTGTGCAAACATGTAATCGTGTATAGAGTAAATAGCCACTATATCTTTTTCTGGGAAATATTTTTTCAAGTCTAAAATAAATTCTTCTTCAAACTCTTTCAATTCGATAACAATTCTTCTTTTACCAATTTCGTAAAATAGTTTGTGGTTACTTATAGCGTTTGTGGAATTTAAAAAGATTTGTGTTTTGTATAAGTTAATAGGAGAGCTAACAATAGGATTATGGTAACTGCTGTCTTCTTTTGCGCTGTGAACAGTAGCTTTCAAAGATTGTGCATCTATTTCCGTATCGTTGTTATCCATGGTATTTCCATTTACATTTTCGCTGTAGTGAATTTCCATTCTGGATGAACCGTCTGCTACCTGGTTATCTTTTCCTTTAACATATTCTATGTCGAAGTTGTACTTCTCGTGTTTAATTTTCCACCTTTGAAGTTTGGCATTCGGTTCTTTTAGCGAGCTTAATCAAATTAAGAGCTGATGGTCAGTCCTTATCATAAATTTCCTTCCATAAAGATAAGGTCTAAAATACTTTGTCGCCCACACAATGGCCAAAACCTCTTTCTCAATAGTAGAGTAACGAGTTTCGAATTCGTTAAGGGTACGACTAGCATAGCATATCAGATGCTTATCTTGTGATAAGACCGCACCTAATTCGTAATTAGAATCATCCGTTGTAAGAGCAAATTTTTTTTGAAAATCCTAATTTAAGAATTAGTTACGAAGTTATTAAAAATAATCGGTATTTTTAGATCAATTTTGGCGTTTTTCGTAAGAAACATATTCATAGGTTTTGCTACCTTAGAATAGTCCTTGATTAACTTTCTATAGTATCCTGTGACTCATAGAAATGCCTTGATTTGTTTTACTGTCTTTGGTAATTTGTAATTATTAATAGCCAATACTTTGTTAAGTTTAATTCATGTTGTTGTTACGATGTGTCCTAGAAATTCTGTTAACACTTGTTTCAGCATTTCGTCTGTTTGTTTTTTCACCTCGGCCTTTTGCACATCGGGATATCTAAAGTTTTTGGTGTGTATTGGAATGTCGTTTGCCGTCCTTATTCTATGCTCAATCGCATTGTGAATGATATATCACTTCCTTCTTGGTAGAATATTGAAGAGTATTGGGAAATGAATTCCACTATTTTTTTCTTTTCCTCGTTGTTTAAGTGATCGAGTCTTACTTGATCGGAGATGGGATCTGTATTAATTTTCGTATGGTAAATTTCCAGTTGTGGAACCACTTTCTTGTAGTTTTCCATCGTGATAGTTTCTTCTTCATCTTCAATGAAAAGGATCGGAATTTTCGTTTCCTCTACAATCAATAATTTTTACCTGTAATTGATTATGGCGTTAAATGGCAGAAGAAAATTATTGCTAGTTTGTCCATTGAAAGTATTGTGAAATTTAAGGAATTCAACAGTTTTGTTAAGCTGACCGCATTCTTTGAAAAATGGGATTCTCACTTTTGTATTTGCGTAAATAATGCAACTTGTAGTGTTAACTTCTATAGGTGATATTAGGTGTATTTGCCATTTTGGATGACATATATGGGGATTGAGAATGCTCGCTACTAACCCGGTGTCAACGAGTATTCTTCATTTATATTTGTCATTTTTAGTTTTAATGACTATATAGAGAAGTCTGCCGGATGACTTCCCTCAAAAAAATCCGGGTTGCCCCCTATAGTGCTTACTTCTCTTTGGTAAGAGGCGGAAAATGTGTCCATTGGTTCGATTTAGTATTGTCATTAGACCTAAAATTGCCTGTCATTTCTATTTGAATTATTGGTAAATGTCTCTGATCTGTTACTATTATTACTATTATTATCAGGTTTGGATAGCTTGTTTCAGGTTTTCGCGGTTTCTGCAATGAAGAAGTCTCCTCATCGGTTCCGGAATTTTTCTTATAAATAGTCTTTAAGCCATTTTGCAATTTAGTTCCAGCTCGAGTAAATTACTGCCTTTTTCTATCCTAGTTTTGTTGTTTAATATCTTAAGTATGTACTTTATACTATCACCTCTAAAGTCGTCATATAGTTGTTCTATGGATTTGAAGTCACCAAAGTATTGAAAAAAAGAAATTCTTTGCACATCATCTCAATTTTTCATGACATTAATTTCTATAACCTCTTGGGCTTTTCCAACTAATACATCAAAAAAAAATTGTTGGCTAATCTGGTCATATTTTCCCAGTGTTGGAAGATTCTATCCACTAAATCTATGAAATTACATAAGTCGTCTCTACTGCCATCGTATGTAGGCAGAGAGTTGAGATATTATATAGGATCTAAAACTAGACTTACTAAAGTATTAACAGGATCTGTAACCATTGTTCTTCGAGCGCCGAAAAGGTTTCTTCTGAGACGTTTCCGTCGGTTCCTTGAATTTCCTCTTTCCTGTTTGTTCGCCACTTTTTGGTGTTTTATTTTTAGGAGCACTGCACTTGCGCTTTTAAATTTTTTTTTTGTCTACGTGTCATATTTTTCAATTGGTTATGTGACAATTTTCTCGTGTAAATTCTTTAACGAATTTTTATTTTTCTAGTTCTTTATCGAACACTCACGAGTATTGGTTCTTGAAATGAATTCTTCTCGCATTTACTAACTGCGATAATTAAGTTACTGCTCGAACGGAGAAGCAAACAAATATATTTCTATTTATTATTATAACAAACGATCTTAACGCTAAGATAAACGTTAAGATAAAATGAAAAATGTTATGTTATGAACGAAGTGTATCGACAATGGACTTTGCGTCTGACAACGGCAAGTGTGTCTCTGAACTTTTCCACAGGTATATTTATCAACTCTCAAAAATGTTTACTCTACATCGAGCTTCCTCCCGTTGGAATGGAAAGCAGCTTGCTTGTGTAGGTGTCAAATGGATGGCGCGTGTGGAGGATATGGAGTTGCGTGTTTTGCTAATTGCGTAAAAATTGTTGCTGGTGTTATAATTGTGCATGTGGCTTGCAAATTATCAAACCGGACTTATGGGAGGATTTAATGTTAGAAGGTTTAAAGATTTAAAGGGAAGGTCAAATGGTGACGTAAGTCTGTGGGATTGAAATATTACGGTATCCTTCGCTCTTGGGATCATTTGTGAAGCTACCGTTGCACAAAATACGTAATTTCGCTGCAAGTTGTATTTGCTTATTAACTAATGAACCATGTAAATAAAAAATGTCAAATTTCCCACCGATCCATCAAAATTTTACTTAATACAACACATATTAATCATTTACACAAAGGTACAAAAGTAAAGTTTTTTAAAAATAATTTTTTTTATTTTCTTAACATGTGTTGATCATATAACAAACACGTTAAAACAATCAGCATGTAATGAATATACATTAAAATAAAGCAATGTCTAGGAATTGCTTAGTACGTAGCCAACATCCTGCAGAAAATATTGATGCAGTAATTCAAAATTTTTGTGAACACCTCATCGACACCGTGCACCGGAACTAAAAAATCACGTATCATTTTTGTTAAAAATATTTTCATTTCTACCCAAATAACATTAGAAGATCAATAAAATATAAATACAAAATTGTGTTTCATATAAAAGTTACTAAAAAAAAAGTTCAGCCTGGACTATAAGGCTGCCCTGTATAAATTTAAATAATTTAAATTTTTTTATAGGTATGTTTATGTATGAATTTTCATTTATTTTAGGAGCGTCAACCTGATGCACAAGATTTATATGTGTTGAATATATCTGAATGGAACTTGTGATAAGTTAAAAAGAAATCACTTTAATTTTTGATAACAATTCTGCAAGTATAATTTATATCTATAAATTTGAAATGGGTAAACAAAATAGCAAACTGAAGCCTGAAGTCCTAGAAGATTTAAAACAAAATACAGAATTTACTGGTAAGTTATATTTGTTGAAATACGTTTCAGTAACCATTAGGATATTTTTTAACAGATGCTGAAATTCAGGAGTGGTATAAGGGATTTCTAAAAGACTGCCCAAGTGGACACTTATCAGTGGAAGAATTTAAAAAAATTTACGGGAATTTTTTTCCATACGGCGACGCTAGTAAGGTACGAATATGTATATTTAACTTATAAACCAAAACGAATTAAAATAATTCAGATACAACATACTCGTATGTTAACGGTGAGCTGGCGAAATGTACGTTCTACAAAAAAAAAAAAAAAAAAAAAAAATTCTTAATAGAAGTTACGAAAAACTTATACCATTCAAAAATCAAAGTAGATCAATATCTAATACTAAATTTGAGTCAATTAAAAAAAAAAATCAATAAATAAACTTACAACAAATAAACTCAAATTCGAAATATACGTCCCAATATGTACGAGCACTCGTACGTACCGCTTTTTCTTATTCATGTGTAATATATACGGGTATGTAGTTATATTGTATATATTGGGTCTATAACTTAATTCGTGCGGTTTCCATACAGATGGCGTAACTTGTATTGTTCTATTGTTATTATTCCATTGGAACATGCCTTGGAAAGCTACTGTCATTGCACGTCATTTCAGTATATGTCATTCATTTGAAGCGTAAACAACAATAATTTTTTTTTAACTCAAATATGTCGAACTTTGTGCCTGAAAAAGTGTTTTTGCGGGGAGTTCTTCTTCATGAAGAAAACTGCTGCCGAAAGTCATCGTATTTTGGTGGAAGCTTATGGTGAACATGCGCTAGCTGAGCGAACGTGCCAAAAGTGGTTTGCACGATTTAAAAGTGGTGATTTTGGCTTGGAAGACGATGAACGTCCTGGGCATCCATTACGATAACCCCAAGTGCAAAAAATCATATGTGAACCCCGACCAACCAGCTAAATCAACGGCAAAGCCGAATAACCTTGGCGCGAAGGTAATGCTCTGTATTTGGGGGGATCAGATGGGTGTGCTGTATTATGAGCTGCTAAAACCGGGTGAAACCATCAATAGACAACGCTACCGAACACAATTAATCCGTTTGAAGAGAGCAGTAGCCGAAAAACGCCCGAAATATGCGACCAGACACGAGGCAATAATTTTCCATCATGACAACGCTCGGCCCCACGTTGCTATTCCGTTTAAGAACTATTTGGAAAACGGTGGATGGGAAGTCTTACCCCACCCGCTTTATAGCCCAGACCTTGCCCCTTCTGACTACCATTTGTTCCGGTCGATGCAGAACGCCCTCACTGAAATACGGTTCACATCAGAGCAGAATATCAAAAATTGCCTTGATTCATTCGTGGCTGCCAAGCCGGCGGAGTTCTTTTGGGATGGGATCCACAAATTGCCAGAAAGATGGGATAAAGTCATAGCTTCAGATGGGCAATACTTTGAATAATACTATTGTACATGTTTTTCTTAAATAAACGTTCAAATTTTGAAAAAAAAATCGCACGAATTAAATTACATACCCAATACACACATGATAAATTAAGTAGTGTTTATAGAAATTTAGACTTTTGCGGAGAGTTTTTTTTATATTCCAATAGAATATAATCAATATTAGGTAATTTTTTTTTTTATATATATTTGTTAGTATAAAGTGGCGCGCACCATAATTAGAAACAGCTTCGATGCTGCAATTTTTCTTTAACCCTAAAACTTCTTTCAAATATTTTATTGAATATAAGCTTTATAACGAAAGAAGTTTAATTCATATGGAATACCATACCATACCATATCAGTGATGTGAAATTTTGTAAAATTAAATAATTAATCGTGAAAGTCTGATAATTGAAATTTGAAAATTGAATTGATTATTAAAAACGGGCAATAGTTTTCTGAATTCGTAGTAAAATTAAATCATTATTCGAGTTGTTAAGTGCACGTGAAATTAAATGCAGGTGAGTTAAAATTATTTCAAAAGTGATTAATTACATCTTTCATTTTTATTTCGATAAAAATTGAGAACAACCACAAGTCTCGACACAATTTTTTTACTTGCACCTATGTACATACATACATATGTATGTAGTACAATATAAAGCAAGGTTTGTTTTCGATCTCGAGCTTTTGATGGATTGTGACATAACCATAACATAACAAACCATGACATAACATTGTGTGTGGACGGATTTTGAACAAATTTCATATCAGACGGTCTGAGGTGATATAAAAATAGGCAAAATATAAATTTCCATTTTAGCCTTATTATTAGCAGTAATTTACTTATACCCAATTTTACTACAATAAAATACGTTTTTCTCGAAAACGAGTTTAACAATTTTGATTTTATTTTATATTTGAGTTAATTTGATCAAGTGCAATCAGATCACGTGCAATATTTGTAACCAAAATTGTTAATAATGGTACTTCACTTAAACCCAAATTGTCAAAAAGGCGATTTGCGCAAAAATGACTCAATTTTCATTCATATTTCTAACTGAGGCTGGTATGAAGATGTGCAATAAAATAGTCCCACACATTTTGGCGCAAATGTTATTATTACGGTACTTATGGCCGATTTGGCTAAAATTCGACTTGCTTGAAAACGATCCAGCGATTTTATTTAAATGTTTAGATTCGTAAATGTTTCAGAATTCTTTCATTATGGCGCCAAAGAAAAAAAGCCAAGTTTGGAATCATTTTGAAAAAATTTATGATAAAACAGCTAAGTGTAAAATATGCCAAAAAAAGTTTACGAACGGCTGCAAAGACTACGAATTTAATGGTACACATATAAAGAACATCTAAAAATCTATTGATTTAGAACTAATAAAGATTCCAAATTGCCAAAAAAAAAAAAAAAAAATACATTCAAATTCGACATGCCCAGGTACATTAACAGAGGAAATTGATGAAGTTATTGAATGCGCCAACACCAGCATCTTAAATCCAGAACAATCTACATCTACTGCCACCCAAGAGACTCCAGCAGATCTGAATATCGATAATGATTGAAATTCAGAAGTCAATAAAGACAACTTTTCAAGAAATTAGTTCATATACTTCTTCTTATGCTGACAGAGCGAAAAAAATTAACCCTTCTATTTTTTGTATATGATTCTTCATTTTCTTCACTTCATTTTGAAGACCCCATGTCTTGTGTACATGCTATTGAAAAAAATCAAAGATATGATGACAAAGGACCTGCTTAATGAAATGTGAATAGAATCGGATTCAGATACTTCGGACAATCGGACAATCAATCCTTGGAGTGACCATCACAAACTAGTTCACCGAAACTAGAAAATAAACAAAACGACCTGTTGGTCGCCTCAGTGAAAATCCGTTGGAAATATGGTTGTACTTTAAAAAACAATCTCCAAAACTATACAAATATATAACTTTTGTAGCCAGTTTAGTGGCATCAGGAAGACTTTTTTCCAAAAACTTCACAAGTCTTGAATCAGTAACGCAATAGAATCCAAGGAAAGCGTGTTAAGAAAATACAATTCCTGTCTCAGTTTAAAATAACTGAAACTGAATTTTAATAAATCTTATTTTAACTAATAACTGTGGATAGTATATCATTATCATTACCTAACCTATATTTTTAACAACTACGTCGATGTTTTTATTTGATGCATCGTTATGTATCGATGGAACATTCGATGTATTACATCAAATAAAACATCGATGTATTTTTCTTAAGTTTTGAACAAAAATAAATCTTGTGATGCTACAACTTGAAGCATCATTACCAGTCATGAGTATAGAAAGTCATATGGCGAAATATCAAAAAGTGCTCCAAAAATATGGCATTTTTATTTTTTTTATTTTTTTTAAGTATCTGATGCGCCAACTGTAGCTGCACTGCGACCTAAAAGATCTTTTCTACCACAAAATTAGTATTAAGAAGCCAAGACAGGCCTAAAATTTTTGGTGAAGTTAAGAATCTTTTGTTAAGATTTTGAGATTTTCTTCAGGGATTAAAATTGCTGAGGCTCTGAAGATATCAAAAGAGCGTGTTGGATGTATCATACTCGAATATTTGGACATGCTCTCTCTCTGTTCAAAGTGGGTGCCGCGTTTGCTCAGAGTCGACCAAAAATAACAACGTGTTGATGATTCAGACGAGTGTTTAAAGCTGTTCAACCGAAATAAAGCCGAATTTTTGCGTCGGTATGTGACAATGGATGAAACTTGGCTCCTTGGAGCCTTTGAAGGACGAAATCGCAGAAAAACAGCCGCCTTTGAAAAAAAAAGGTGTTTCATCAAGACAATACACCGTGTCACAAGTCGATGAAAACGATGGCAAATACTGGAAAAATTATTTTTCCCGAAAATGAACAATTTGATAAAAAAAAATCATGAAGCACTGCGGAACCTGCAACTCAAATAAATATGACAGTAATCCACCAAAACCTGAACTTCAGGAAACACCGATTCCTACTTGCGCCACTGAAATAATGCATATGGATATTTTCGAAAGAGACCAGGAAAAATTTACAACCTGTCGGCACTGTATTTAAGAAAAAAAATTATTAAGATTTTTCACTACTTTTCAGTGCCTCAACTAATCGTAACTTAAAACGAGAGCATCTTTATCATTCCCATCATTTCAAATTATGTACATTAAGGCACTTGACATAAAAACCTACCTGACTCCTCCTCAAAAAAGCGGGGTTAATGGAACTATAGAAAATGTACATTCGACGATATTAGAAATAACGAGTTTCTTGAAGATGATCGATACAACAATTCCATCCATTCGGTTACTAAGAGAAGGCCTAGTGATGTATTTTTCGGAAGAAGCCAAAGAATCAATTACCAAAATCTTATTGATTTCTAAGCTTAAGTGAACGAGGACCTTACCGAAATTATTAAAAGTAAACAGAAAAAGAAGATCAGCCAAGAAAACAAAAATATAAACATTCCAAAAACATATCAACCCGGGAAAGTTATATACGCAGCCGTCAAATGACGCGATGGTAAACAAATACCCCTCTACACAAAGAGTCACCGTCATTACCGAAACCAGCAAAAAGATTCCCAAGTCCCAAATCATAAACTCTTCTGAGTAAATCTGTTTGTCCTTTAATTTTAGTTCGATTCAAGGGCTGACATTCAGCATCGTAAACGTATTCGACTATTATACAACACACCAGTATTCACCATGAAGCCAGGGAATGGCAAGATCATCAGTAGAAATTTCACATTATCGACCTGACGAGCTATGAAGATGTCATAAACGAACTAATAAGCTTGACAGGAGGCCAAACAGATAAGAGCAGTATTCTCCGACCGCAATTGCTTCACCAGATTCAACAAGCCGAATGATTGTTGAGACAGCTAAATGGAGTGAACCGAAGGAAAGTGAGACCAATAAATTGGCTTGTATCAGCGTGGAAGTGAATAGCAGCCACACCCGATGCGACAGATTGGGACAATTTATTGAACACACAAACCGTCATCACCGAAAATAACAATGGCTATTACAAAATAAACAAGCACCTGACAACTGTTACACAAGCAATTCTCAAAACTTACAACAAGATCATCAAGAGAATAGACAGCATCAGTGTAGACAAATATATTAACATATTATACAACAAACTAACAACAATCAAAGATGAACAACTAGCGAAAAAAGGAATTGTTAACACTAATCTGCTGAAGAAAAAAGGAATTCAGGAAGTACTCTCTCAAATAGAAAACCTTCCTTATAGTAACGAAATAGAATTAACAGAATACGCGTAACCCATCATCCTACAGAAAGAATCTCTCTTACTTTATGTAATATCGCTACCAAAAACTAGCCTAATGGACCTTAATCATGCAGTGATTTATTCAATATCAATTCAATACAATTCAGAATAACAAGCGAATCCACCTTGAAACAAATTAACTTCTGTTAGCTCATGACGACATGTACAGTATTGAGAGCACATGTAATCATATGCTGTGTATGAATCTTTGCAGCGACAGTCAACTCAAAAAACTACCAACAGAGCATTGCATAAGTCATGTGTTAAAAGCAAGAAAGGCAAGTTTTGACAGTTTTGTCTCAGAGATCACTCCCTTTTAATCCCGTTAGTCTCCCCACCTCCTCTTGCCAATCTACCCAATGATAGAGGCATTGAATGGCAGAAGCCGCCACCTCCACCTGTTTCCCGTTACTACGCCATCTTCCCAATCCCACCATTCAAATATGCATTACCTGTCTGCTTACTCAGGTGAATGATCACGCATAGCCCATATGCACACTTTGCACTCCATAGTACACAATCAGTACACGCGCTTGGAATCAAGTGACAAGTCAAGAGCAGACAAATTCATTTCGTTTACGAAATGATCATTACGTTTGCAAAAGTGTAGGTATAAGAATAGGTAACAATTGATATGCTGGTTTAGTTTTAAGTGGAAGTCGGATACAATAAAGTTTTTTTTTTTAAACAAACCGGTTTTTGCTTCTGTAGCTGGCGCAGTCGGTCCTCCGATCAAGGAGGAATAAAATGTAACTCCGTTCAAGGAGAAATAAATAAAAAAGGTGAAAAGATCCGTTTAAGGACGAAAACGCCGCTAAAAGTGAAATAAAAAAAAAAAAAAAAAAAAAATTAAAAGAAGGTGAAAAGATCCGTTTAAAGGATCAAAATCAGTAATAAAGTAGAAAGCTGAATAATTAAAGCGAGAAAATAAAATGATAATAAAATTGTTGAACAAAAATAAAAGTAAATTAAAAAAAAAATAAAAATAAAACAGAGTGAATGAGAATACAAAAATAAAAAGGAAATAATAGCAATAAATCTAAAAATTAAGGAGAATCAAACGACAAATCCTGCTTGAGGAAAGAAGACATTTAGAAATGGCGAAACAGGACCCAGCAACAGTAAGCCCCCTAGCTTTAAGCATTGACCTAATTAAATATTAAAATAATTTACCTACTTACGATGGTAGTAGGAACAATCTGACACAACAGTGTCAAGAACTGGCATAAGACAAAGAAAGTATTCTTCCAATACTTCGGGGATAGGAAATCAGTAGAACAGCTTTACGGTGATATAAGGGGTGTACAATTCAAGATAAACTGTCAGGAATTCTATAACGACATAAAAGTAGTTTTTAGACGTCTCAATAGTAAAACTAAAATAGATAGAGGTGCCAATAGTTCCGAACTGGAACAAAACTGCAAAGCCGCTTTGAACATTTATATTAGTAAATTACCAGAGCCCATGAAGGGACTGCTATATTGTAGGAATCCTAATAACTTAGAAGAGGCTATGCAAATCCTGCACGAGACAGGATATGCATATTACGGTCAGGATTATAGGCAAACTAATTATAAAAATAACAGGCGACTGTTATCCTCCCGAAAATTACCCTATATAGTTGTCAAAACCAACAGCTATGATCTAAGAATACTTATTGACACCAGTTCAGGAAAAAGGGGTATGCCACCCTAAATGGCAAATTAAGTTACAAAAACTAGTCAAAATTTTGACTACAAGTACACCATTATATATAAATTTAAAAGTCAGAATTCCTTTATTTAAAGAATTCAAAAAACCGAATAGAACCGCGGAATTTCTGGAATTTAATTTTCACGGTACTTTCTATGGTTTACTCGGAAATAACATATTATTGCCATTAGAAGCAATGCTCGATTTCAAGAGTAGTCTTCTTATTGTTGATGAAACGAAAATCCCGATATATTTCAACAAGGCTGAAGAAGAAGTAACGAATGAAAATTACAAAAAACAAATACCAGCTTTGGAAATATATCATACGGAAACCAGCAATGACCAGATCTCTGTACAAATCAGAATCGATCACTTGAATGAGGAAGAGAAAAAGGGAATAACTCGCCTCGTCTCTCAATACTCATCAATTTTCTATCAAGAAGGTAACGATTTGACGTTCACAAATGCGATTAAGCATCATATAAAAACGTTGAACGAAATATTAATATACACAAAAACATATAGATACCCGGAGGTACACAAAAATGAAATCAAAAGTCTTAAATATAACAATAACATAATAGCAAGTTTCCATATTCCTCAGTAGTTGAGTACATGTTTACGTTATATCTTTGTCCGTAAGTAAAATTTTTATTAGATTTCAGAGCTTTAATAAATAAATTTCATACGAAGGAGAAATAAAAATAAATCATCAAGTGTCCATCCGAAAGCGAACATACAAATTAAAGTAAGAACATGTTACATGTTATATTAACTGTGAAAAAATTTAAGGGACGTGTGGAAGAAAGACCGATGTGATATTACCCATGTTTTGAGATAATTGCAGTTTTTCTACTAGTACTTTTTTATATGCACGATGAACAAGTTCCGAGCACATAAGCATTTTTTTTTAACTAGAACACGAGTCGGCCTATGGCCTTTGCGTCGAGCATAGTTCTAAACTATACAATGATATCTGCTACATAATTACAGTAAAATCATTTTCCATTAAAGGAGTTAAGTCAAAATAATTAAAAATACTGTATGAATAACAGAATATTAAAACCAGATAAATTTATTTAACAAATGTTAAAATTTGAAAAACCGTAGAAAATTAAGTATATATAGTTGCACTTTTATGTTTAAAGAAACGGAAAACTAAACATGTACACTATAATTCCATTATTTTAAATGAAATACAATAACTCAGAAAGTAATTTGAAACTCCTTATCGTATCTGCTGTTGCCTAAATACAACATCAAGTCAATTTACACTAATAATTTAATCTCCCGATTAAATGTACCCATGGAGCAAAATAGCCACTGAGCCCAAATATATATCAAATATATATTTTCCGAAAAACCTAACAAATGCTTTGGGATAAAAAGTGTAGTCATGCCCACTTGAGTTATAAGTTCTTTCAAAAGAAAAAAAAATAAACATTTTACTTACAGCTAAAGTTCGAATAATCATTGACAAATTTGATAGAATAGAGAATAATGTTGATGATATATTCGAAGAAATGGACAACAAAGTTGAGCAGTTGGCAAGAGAGTTCGACACAGTGCGAAAACAAAAGTTGCAAGAATGTTCTTTAAGCGGTCCAAGGTGAAAAGAGTTAATCATTCGATGGCCAGACATCATGGTCTACTTATAAAAAAAAGTAGCCTGTGCGAACGACTGGAACAATGAGAAGAAGTGCTACGCGCTAAAAATGGCCTTCCATGGGTCTGCAGCAGAATTGCTGCAAGAAATAATCATCGAAAGGCATAAACATTATGTGGTTTTAGGACAGGCTGTTGAGAAACGTTTTGGGAATAGCCACATGCAGGAGGTTTACAAGGTCCAATTGCAAAGCTGAATGCAGCTTCAAGCAGACGTGAGTAGGCTGGCAAATTTGTCGTACCCTATCGCAGTCCAGGAAATTATCGACCAATTGACAAAGCACGCCGTCATCAGGGGAATTGCATAGTCAGTCAACAGTAAGGATGACCGGGAAAAGAACCCTTGCCTTCGCTCTGGCGATGGAAACAGCAAATCAAGCTTCCAAAGGAACACAGTCAGCGGTAAGTAGAAATGGATGGTAACAATAGGCACCGCTGCCACTGCCTCAATCATCAGAAGGGATCTTGTGCAGTAGTCTTCGATGTATAACACCAGCAGTTGCAGATTGCAAACAGCTACGGGAGCGATTGTTAAGGTTTATGGTGAAGGCAGCATAAAAATCCAGCTGACCGGAATAACATTTTCTCATCTGTTTCTGGTGGCTGACATCTGTGACGAGTGCATTGTAGCTACAAACTTCAAAAGTGGGCATGAACTACTAGCCGACTTGGGGGCATAAACCCTGAAATACTTAAACATAGAGATACCAATGATATAAGGAAACGCAAACATTTCCGTTTTAAAAGTCGCCATCTGTCGACAACAGATTCTGGAAATTCGTCGTAAGTAATCGTTTGAACAAGATTGGAAGATGGTCCTGGTAGCTACCGATTTTATTTGATTGAGCCAGAAAATAGGAGAGACTTCATGTTGGGAAAGGCATTAGTGGAGCCAAAAACAACAATGTTCCTGAAAAGGTTCTAAATCCAAAGACATTCAGCCAAAAGGTGAAAATGTGCACCTATTGAGGCAATGTCGAAAACAACGAAAAAAATCATCCAATCCCGGTCGCGAGTTTTCAGAATATGCAAATCAAAAACGAAATGCGCTGCCTCTGTAATCTCGAGCAGGAGCAACGTATACTGGTAGAAAAACTATTTAGTGATTGCGATGATAATTTTGCTTCACAAGACGGATAATGTGAACGTACACAACTTGTTCAGCACCGCATTGGCACCGAAGACGCCTCACCAATTCGTTAACATCCAGGCGTCTTGCATTGGCAAAGCAAACAGTAGTTGCCGAAATGGAGTCGAAAATGAAAGTTGATGGGCTGATTAAAAACCCGCGAAGTCCGTTTGCATCTCCAGTGGTTCTCGTGAAGAACAAAAAAGGCGGTTACTGGAAAGTAGAGATTAATCGTATTTTGCATTAATCACAGCTTAAAGTGATGCCGTTTGGACTGTGCAAAGGCTCCGCCATCTTCGAGCGATTAATGCAACGAAAATTGCAAGGGCTTACGTGAAAAAATGCCTGGTGTATCTAGACGGCGATATCGTCATAGCTAAGACATTCAAGGAGCATCGAGAAAATCGAAAAAAGTGTTTTAGATGCTGTGAAGCGCTTTTTCTGAATCTAGAAATGAAATATCTGAGTAGCATTATATCAGCGGAAGGGGTAAGGACGGAATCTAATAAAATCGTAACGGTGAAAAGTTGCCTTGCCCCCAAAGATAAACACCAACTTACAAGCTTCTTGGGACTTGCCACGTACTACAGGAGATTCGTTCAGGATTTTGCTAGCATTTCGAAGAGCCTACACTGACTTACGAAAAAAGGCCGACAGTTCAAGTGGTCTGGGGAATGTGAGAAAGCATTTGAAAAACTCAACCGACAGCTGTGAAATGCCCCTATTTTGAATTAAACCACACCGGAAAAATGCTCATCGTGGACGCAGACGCTGGCAAAGTTGAGGTCGGAGCTAGGATTTCTCAAGTTGATGATGGTGAAGATAAAGTCGGTAAATATTACAGCACGGTACTTTCAATACTTGAACAGAAATACTGCGTAACTGGGTGCGAACTTCTGGCTTTAATTATGCCTACGAAGCACCTCTATAAACAAATCTTTCATTATTCGGTCCGAGATGCAGCTCTACATTGGCTCCTCCAATTTAAGAACCTTAGAGCCCGTGTTGCAAGATAGTTCGAACAGTTGCAGGGCTACGACTTTGAAGTACAACATCACAGGGGAAAACTCCAATCAAACGCTAATGTCTTTCTTGTTGACCGTGGGGCATCGAATGTGAACTTTCGAACCGTAAGGAAGCGAAGTACGAGGCCATTACCCAAATGAACAGGATTGAGCCAGTTAGAGGGGTTATGTTTTTTTTTTTTCTTTTTTAAAGAACTCAAAACTTAAGAGAGTACCTTAAAATGCCGGCGCACGTGTTGGGTGTTTTGGAAAATTGGATAGAGAGAGAGAAATATATTTTTGGAATGTGTGGTTATTAGGCTCCATCCAACATTTAATCTCCATTAATTATTACTGTTAACTGACTTGTTGGATTTAAGGCAACCATTCATCTCAAGAGATTTTAGTTACCTGAATGTCTTTTGGGTTGGTATTGAACCCCGAAACGTCTGAATGTAGAGAAGAAATCCGTTTCTCCCAGGTAGATAATGGTATCGTACCAATAATGCTTCTGGAAGCATATTACGACAGTGGACTCGCTTTGTGTGCAAGATGGTTTGCTGAAGAGAAAATGGGAAAGTTCAGATGGAACAACATCTTATATGCAGCTAATTCTGTCACGGTCTAGAGTCAACCAAGTGCTCCATGAAACGATCGACAGAAATATTTTATTGGAGAAACTTAAACGCTATGGTATAAAAAACAAAGTTAAAGTGGTTTTCTTCATATATTTCAAATAGAATCCAAATAGTAAAAATAAATGAAATCGAATCGGACTCTATTTAAAATAAACCTAGGTGCACCGCAAGGAACTGTTTTAAGCACCTTATTATTCATTATATACAAAAGCGAAAATTGTTTTACAAGATGCAAATCTAGCTCTTTTCGCCAATGATACGGTATTACATTTGACTAATAAAAGTATCGATAAGAGTCAAAGATTGCTGCAGAAAAACTTGGAACGAGCAAATACATGGCTTAACAAACTTAGCTTAACAAAACGAAGCAGATGGTGATCAACAACAGGCAAGATTATAATTTAAGAATATATTATAGTTGACAATAAACTAAATTTCTCTAAACATATAGACTATATTTGTAAAAAGAGTAAGGAATGAAATATCTACTTTATGTGTAATAAATATTTTTATTGTAATTGTAAAACCTCTCTTTGAGTTATGTTCATCAATTTTGTTTTTGTGTAATGATAGTTTAATTCAGAGTCTACAGTTATTACAAAATAAGGCTATGCGAAGTATTTTAAAGTGCAATACTAGGTATACCGGTATAAAGTGAGCGTCAAGATACAAATGTCTCGATAGGGAACATTTATTGTGAACTGGCCTTAAATTTGTTTGGTTGCTATGACACCTGTCAAACATATTAAGTATACATCAAGTCATTGAACAAACAACATCATATTTTTTCCTCGTGTTGAAAATGCCGAATTTTGTACCAGAAAATGATGACTTGCGGAAAGCATTAATTTTTTGTTTTCATTTGAAGAAAAGTGCTGCAGATTCGCATCGAATGCTTCTCGAGGCATATGGTGATCATGCTGTATCAGAAGCAACATGCAAAAGATGGTTTCAACGGTTCAGAGATAACGATTTTGATGTCAGAAATGAAGAAAGTGGAAGACCATCAAAAAAGTTTTAAGACGCCGAATTGCAAACAATATTGGATGAAGATGACACCTTGAGTCAGAAAAAAAGGCAGAAATGTTAAATGTTGCACAACAAACAATTCCTAACCGTTGAAAAACTATGGGAAAGATCCAAAAGTCTGGAAAATGGGTGCCACATGAATTGAATGAAAGACATATGAAAAAGCACCTGTTAAATTATGTTTCAAAGACACGATAAAAAATCGGTTTTGCATCGAATTGTTACTGGCAATGAAAAATGAATATATTTTCAGAATCCTAAACGGAAAAAATCATGGGTTTATCCGGGGCAACTATCAACTTGGATTGCAAAACCAGATCGATTCGGCAAGAAGACAATGCTGTGTGTCTAGTGGGATCAGAAAGGTGTGTTGTACCAAGAGCACCTAAATCCTGATGAAACCGTTAATACAGATCGCTACCGCCAACAAAAGATCGATGTGAAACATGCATTGATCGAAAAACGACCAGAATGGGCCAGAAGACAGGGC
Source organism: Volucella inanis (assembly GCA_907269105.1). NCBI lineage: Eukaryota > Metazoa > Arthropoda > Insecta > Diptera > Syrphidae > Volucella > Volucella inanis. The sequence goes on from OU026154.1 coordinate 51,675,999, forward strand.
AAGGTAAATTTGCTCCATGACAATGCACCTGCACACAAAGTAAAACGAGTTCAGGATAAAACCAAAGCACTTGGCTGGGAGCTGCTACCCCACCCGCCGTATTCACCAAACTTGGCTCCTTCCGACTACCATTTGTTTTCATCCATGGAACATGCATTGGCTGAGCAGCACTTCGAATCCTACGAGGAAGTCAGAAATTGGGTAGCTTTCTGGTTTGCTTCAAAAGACGAACAGTTTTATTGGCGTAAAATAAATAAATTTGCTGGAAGATGGGAAAAATGTGTAGCTAGCAATGGCCAATACTTTGAATAAAATGGTTTTTACTTTCCTAAAAAAAACGCTCACTTCATACCGGTACACTTGATAGATATGTGTCAATAAATTTTTTGTTATGTGCTTTAAATTGGCTTTCTGTTAAACAAAGACTACATAGTAATAAATGTTGTCATTTTTGTATATGAAATTAAAGTTAACTTAATGCTTAACTGTTCAATTATGTACAATATATTGGAAATGCCAAGCTATATTATCTTCGAAATAATAATAATTTTAGACTGCCTAACCTAATAACTAGAAACACTCAAAACATTTTCTCTTTTAGAAAAGAAGCTATCAAATTTGCTAGACAAAAAATCTCTCCTTATTAACCAATTGTTATTAAATGTAAATTGTTCTTCAAGTATTTTGAATATTATAATTTGCTATAAAACAACTAGTAAATAGAGGTATCTATCTATCTGAAGCGCAAAAGAAAATTTCGAGGATTAGTGCAAGAAGTACATAAGATGTGGGGCTACAAAGGGCCCAAGAGTTAAGCCACAGGGACGAATGTAACAATACAATGTCGGAGCACCATTCAACAAGTAGTTATCGATATCGCTGGCCCTTTTTCTGAAACATTAAATGGCAACCAATACACCCTTGTGGTCATGAATTACTTCAGTAAGTGACCGGTAAGCTAAGATCATAGCAGAACAGATATTCAAAAACTGGGAGAGCAAATTTGGGGTCCAAATGGAACTACCATTTGACTAATGGCGAAACTTTGAATCAAAAATCTTCCAGGAAGTGTGCCAATATCTGGGAATAAAGAAGACATCAGAAGACTGATGAATTGGGCGAGCGGTTCAATAGGACCTTGAATGAGCATATTTCTAAGGTCGACGATAACTGCCAGTGGTCTTCTTCTTAATAGCCTACCGAAACGTGGTCCATAGTTCAATGGGACACATACCGTCCGAGATCTTACTTGGTCAAACAGTTCGGTTGCTAAATGAAACCGAATTCGGATCCCCCAATTCACGGAGGTGAACGACTACGTGGATGACTTGCGCAGCAGGATTCGTGAATTGCATAAAAACACCCGAGAATTGATGTAGCTAGCGAGAAACCGCATGAAGACTAGGTACGTCATCCAAGCAAAATCTTCCGGCTTCGACGAAGGAGACCTGGTGCGACTGTATAATCCTCTGCATAAGAAAGGGAAATCAACAAAATTGTAGCAGGATTGGGAATGTCCATACAAGGTGATAACCCGCAATAATAACGTTGTATACCGATTTCATCGTGGGGATCGAGGAAAATTGATGGTGGTCCATTTTAATAGAAGGTGTCATTTCAACGGAATGATGATGATGTGTGATATCTGAATGTGAACATTGGCATCTATATAAGAAATGTAGAAGGTTTTCATATTTGAATAGCAGATGACTCAACCATTTCATGATACGATTAGAATGAAGATAGAATCAAATTTTCCAGCAAAATGGAAATTTGTATGGGACGCTGAATTACACACAATATTATCGAAAGACGTCGAGAAGTATAAATATCAACATCCCTGAAGATATGCAATTTAGTTCAGAAGTGAATTTTGAAGAGTGAATTACGAGTAGTGAATAAGTGGTTTAAGTAAAAGATAAAGAACAGAAAAAGTGATAAGCGATTTATTTGTGAATTGTAACTGTATTGATTAAAAGGATTGTATGAAAGGAATAAACTCTATCTGCTAAGTATTCAAAATAATGCGTTTTTTTAAATGCTTGTTTGCGGATGCATTCATTTATTCATCGAATTGACATTCGATGCCATTCTTAAAATATATTGTACTTCTATGGTCTACCTTGTATTAACGAAACTGTTTTTTTACGGGATAAGATAAGGAACAAGGCTCTCCATGCATCCTCAGAAAACTACTAAACAAAATACTAAAAATTTTAATCGACAAAAGTGCTATTAGTTGTTACTGTAGTCCCAAAATTCTAGAAAATAGACTAGGATGACCAGTATATAAAAGAGTGAAAACAATCAATGATTTCACAAAAAAATTACACATTTTATGATGTTTTTATTTTCAACGGAGAGGTTAGATTTTATAAATGAATGAATGAAAAAAAGGCCTTGTATCTCAAGGCCTTAAAAACTAAAAAAAATCATTATTTATTATCTTTTAAGAGTATATACATATTCTTCCGATGAAAAGGAAAAATATTTTCCTTTAATTACTCCTTGTGAAATAGATGAAATATGATGAATTTTTCTTGTTTCCGGCACAATTCTTAAATTAGAAAATCTCGATTCCATCAATAATTTTTTCTCATTCTTCCTGTGTGGTCACGTAGGAGAAATTCATATTCTTTATATTTTCAGTTGCCCAGTTATATAAATGTAAGGGAGTTCTTATGTGTTCCCTATACGGTCTTTATAGGCTAGCTCTGGCAGCCAGTCTTTTTATTGTACCACAAAGTCCATCGCATGCGCTCGCATTCGCAAACAAGTTCCATTCAGCATTCACTCCAAAATCCTGTTCATGCAGTGTTAAATTAAAAAAATTCTTTTCTTAAAATGTTGGCATTTTTTGTGCAGGAACTCTAAGAGATGGCGCTGAAATAAGTGAACTGCGATGCTTTAAGCAGTCACTGATTACAACAAAACTTTAATTTTTAATATCATCCATCTGGTTCCGGTAATATACTGCGAAAGGGTGAATTGTCGCCTGTTCGTTAGTCCAGTGGTATCCCTGCACTGCATCTTGCACAACAAAACCATAATTTTCGGAATCGTCCAATAAAACAAGTATATCCGTTTTCGTTAAGAGAATTTTGACTTCCTTTATGTACCTGTTTTGTTGATCAGTTATAAAAACATGGCGAATGAAAACACCAAGCCGTTTCAAAAAGCTCTGAATGAAATCCTCAGAGTTTTCAATTCTCACTTCTCACGTCTTCTATGAAGTTTTTTTTTTTTATATAATCCCGCGCGCGCACCAATGAATGAATACCAAATATGAATACCTTATACTGGCATTTCTCCAGAGCACGGGTGGGTGGTGTAGTAGGTTGAAACTCAGGTGTATTAGGTTTCGATATTATTCCAGAGGTTGTTGTCAAACTGGAGCCAGTGCATCCTCAACCAGAGGGTCTTAGTATGTGCTAGTTATTAGTTTGTTACATTTCGCCCAGCTAGCAAACACTCCAACATCAGTGTTATGCCTTTATGTCAGAGTTAACGCCGACGGGATTTTCATATAACTACATACAAATTCTATAAAAAGACTTTTTCAGAGAATTGCCTCGCACGGGATTCGAACCCGCGACCCTCTGCTTGAGCACATACCACTGCACTACAAGTGATTACTAAAAGCAGTGTCAAAGATCCTCCTAAATTTAGAATAGTTTGGGCAATAAGGCACTTGCCCAAGTAACAATTTATATCAGGATGGTTACAATTGGTCTTAACGACGCGAATGTGGAAAATCCAATCTTAACATTATTATGAACTTCTTTGAAATTATAATATATCTCCCTAAGGCTAGCCAGAAGCAGGCGTTTTTGAATATGTTTTTTTCCGATTTTCAATCTACCAAAAAACAAAACATGTTATTTTTGAACCTGAGAAAATAAATTTTTGTTACCTTTATAGATACGTAGTTTTTTTTCCTGGCATTAAACGGCTGGTATCGTCTTCACAGTAAAAACTTTCAAAACAACAAAAGAAGTTTGGTGTCTTTGCTGGCAGTTTTATGGAATTTTTTTTCCCTACGAAATATTCTTATTCTAAAACAAGCACAGTGAGGTTTTTTTGTATGTGCACTCGGGTTACATGTGAGAATGATAAGAGGAGTAACGTAATAAATAGAACATTATTTTGGCCGAACCCATAGAGATCCCAACTTTAAATTAGAAATGGAAATAGAGGACGAATCTCTCTATAATATTGAAAAAAATAAAAAAATAAAAATATTCCTTACATGGAAAAGTAAGGAGGCAGTGTTAGATAACATACCCTGAACTTCTTATGTCTTTAATTTTTTCTATTAGCTCATGGAGATACGAATAAAACTTCTTAGAGTGGCAATTGTAGTTTGTCAAAATCTTGCAACGCCTTATTCCTTGATCTAATTGATCAATTGTAATAATATTTTTTTCATTCACATGTGAAACAATAACTTGAGCCTGGACACCTGTTCTTGAGCGTTCTTGCAATCTTCTGAGATGTAGATTCACACTCGTCAATTAATATCATCTAATCTCTACATTCTAAGCCCATTTTGGGAATTCATTTGTTCGTTTTAAAGTGCTTCTAATTTGAGAGTAGTCGATTGGGAAATCATCATGTCTCTTTCTCTTTGTAGACACCTTAATATTTTTTGCACTTATTCCCGGATTTATTTGTGTATTCTTCTATGGCAAATAAAACTTCCTACGTTAATTTTGTTGGTTTTTTTCCACCACGACTAAAAAGATAGTCATCCTTTCTATAGACTCTTATAATACTTTTTAGTTCAAAGTTAATTGTTAAAGGGCTTAATATATCTGTGCTTTGGATAAATTTATTTCTTATTAGGCTGAAAGAATGTGCAAATGCTATATATGGAGTATCTAAGCTAGAAAATCTTAAACATTTACACGTAAGTTACTTGCACGTAACTAAAATGCTAAAATAAAACGATAATCGATTTGATAATCGAGAAATAAACTTTAAAAATGTTCTGACAGTTTTACAACAGATGTAACTACGTATTCTGTAGAAAGTAACGGCAACACGCAAATTAAGTAAAATAAGACACATACTAGGTAACCTCCTTGGGAATGAATAAAAAAATTTTTTAAGTTTTTAGTTTTAAGTGGAAGTCGGATACAATAAAGTTTTTTTTTTTAAACAAACCGGTTTTTGCTTCTGTAGCTGGCGCAGTCGGTCCTCCGATCAAGGAGGAATAAAATGTAACTCCGTTCAAGGAGAAATAAATAAAAAAGGTGAAAAGATCCGTTTAAGGACGAAAACGCCGCTAAAAGTGAAATAAAAAAAAAAAAAAAAAAAATTAAAAGAAGGTGAAAAGATCCGTTTAAAGGATCAAAATCAGTAATAAAGTAGAAAGCTGAATAATTAAAGCGAGAAAATAAAATGATAATAAAATTGTTGAACAAAAATAAAAGTAAATTAAAAAAAAAATAAAAATAAAACAGAGTGAATGAGAATACAAAAATAAAAAGGAAATAATAGCAATAAATCTAAAAATTAAGGAGAATCAAACGACAAATCCTGCTTGAGGAAAGAAGACATTTAGAAATGGCGAAACAGGACCCAGCAACAGTAAGCCCCCTAGCTTTAAGCATTGACCTAATTAAATATTAAAATAATTTACCTACTTACGATGGTAGTAGGAACAATCTGACACAACAGTGTCAAGAACTGGCATAAGACAAAGAAAGTATTCTTCCAATACTTCGGGGATAGGAAATCAGTAGAACAGCTTTACGGTGATATAAGGGGTGTACAATTCAAGATAAACTGTCAGGAATTCTATAACGACATAAAAGTAGTTTTTAGACGTCTCAATAGTAAAACTAAAATAGATAGAGGTGCCAATAGTTCCGAACTGGAACAAAACTGCAAAGCCGCTTTGAACATTTATATTAGTAAATTACCAGAGCCCATGAAGGGACTGCTATATTGTAGGAATCCTAATAACTTAGAAGAGGCTATGCAAATCCTGCACGAGACAGGATATGCATATTACGGTCAGGATTATAGGCAAACTAATTATAAAAATAACAGGCGACTGTTATCCTCCCGAAAATTACCCTATATAGTTGTCAAAACCAACAGCTATGATCTAAGAATACTTATTGACACCAGTTCAGGAAAAAGGGGTATGCCACCCTAAATGGCAAATTAAGTTACAAAAACTAGTCAAAATTTTGACTACAAGTACACCATTATATATAAATTTAAAAGTCAGAATTCCTTTATTTAAAGAATTCAAAAAACCGAATAGAACCGCGGAATTTCTGGAATTTAATTTTCACGGTACTTTCTATGGTTTACTCGGAAATAACATATTATTGCCATTAGAAGCAATGCTCGATTTCAAGAGTAGTCTTCTTATTGTTGATGAAACGAAAATCCCGATATATTTCAACAAGGCTGAAGAAGAAGTAACGAATGAAAATTACAAAAAACAAATACCAGCTTTGGAAATATATCATACGGAAACCAGCAATGACCAGATCTCTGTACAAATCAGAATCGATCACTTGAATGAGGAAGAGAAAAAGGGAATAACTCGCCTCGTCTCTCAATACTCATCAATTTTCTATCAAGAAGGTAACGATTTGACGTTCACAAATGCGATTAAGCATCATATAAAAACGTTGAACGAAATATTAATATACACAAAAACATATAGATACCCGGAGGTACACAAAAATGAAATCAAAAGTCTTAAATATAACAATAACATAATAGCAAGTTTCCATATTCCTCAGTAGTTGAGTACATGTTTACGTTATATCTTTGTCCGTAAGTAAAATTTTTATTAGATTTCAGAGCTTTAATAAATAAATTTCATACGAAGGAGAAATAAAAATAAATCATCAAGTGTCCATCCGAAAGCGAACATACAAATTAAAGTAAGAACATGTTACATGTTATATTAACTGTGAAAAAATTTAAGGGACGTGTGGAAGAAAGACCGATGTGATATTACCCATGTTTTGAGATAATTGCAGTTTTTCTACTAGTACTTTTTTATATGCACGATGAACAAGTTCCGAGCACATAAGCATTTTTTTTTAACTAGAACACGAGTCGGCCTATGGCCTTTGCGTCGAGCATAGTTCTAAACTATACAATGATATCTGCTACATAATTACAGTAAAATCATTTTCCATTAAAGGAGTTAAGTCAAAATAATTAAAAATACTGTATGAATAACAGAATATTAAAACCAGATAAATTTATTTAACAAATGTTAAAATTTGAAAAACCGTAGAAAATTAAGTATATATAGTTGCACTTTTATGTTTAAAGAAACGGAAAACTAAACATGTACACTATAATTCCATTATTTTAAATGAAATACAATAACTCAGAAAGTAATTTGAAACTCCTTATCGTATCTGCTGTTGCCTAAATACAACATCAAGTCAATTTACACTAATAATTTAATCTCCCGATTAAATGTACCCATGGAGCAAAATAGCCACTGAGCCCAAATATATATCAAATATATATTTTCCGAAAAACCTAACAAATGCTTTGGGATAAAAAGTGTAGTCATGCCCACTTGAGTTATAAGTTCTTTCAAAAGAAAAAAAAATAAACATTTTACTTACAGCTAAAGTTCGAATAATCATTGACAAATTTGATAGAATAGAGAATAATGTTGATGATATATTCGAAGAAATGGACAACAAAGTTGAGCAGTTGGCAAGAGAGTTCGACACAGTGCGAAAACAAAAGTTGCAAGAATGTTCTTTAAGCGGTCCAAGGTGAAAAGAGTTAATCATTCGATGGCCAGACATCATGGTCTACTTATAAAAAAAAGTAGCCTGTGCGAACGACTGGAACAATGAGAAGAAGTGCTACGCGCTAAAAATGGCCTTCCATGGGTCTGCAGCAGAATTGCTGCAAGAAATAATCATCGAAAGGCATAAACATTATGTGGTTTTAGGACAGGCTGTTGAGAAACGTTTTGGGAATAGCCACATGCAGGAGGTTTACAAGGTCCAATTGCAAAGCTGAATGCAGCTTCAAGCAGACGTGAGTAGGCTGGCAAATTTGTCGTACCCTATCGCAGTCCAGGAAATTATCGACCAATTGACAAAGCACGCCGTCATCAGGGGAATTGCATATTCCAAGCTACAGTCAACAGTAAGGATGACCGGGAAAAGAACCCTTGCCTTCGCTCTGGCGATGGAAACAGCAAATCAAGCTTCCAAAGGAACACAGTCAGCGGTAAGTAGAAATGGATGGTAACAATAGGCACCGCTGCCACTGCCTCAATCATCAGAAGGGATCTTGTGCAGTAGTCTTCGATGTATAACACCAGCAGTTGCAGATTGCAAACAGCTACGGGAGCGATTGTTAAGGTTTATGGTGAAGGCAGCATAAAAATCCAGCTGACCGGAATAACATTTTCTCATCTGTTTCTGGTGGCTGACATCTGTGACGAGTGCATTGTAGCTACAAACTTCAAAAGTGGGCATGAACTACTAGCCGACTTGGGGGCATAAACCCTGAAATACTTAAACATAGAGATACCAATGATATAAGGAAACGCAAACATTTCCGTTTTAAAAGTCGCCATCTGTCGACAACAGATTCTGGAAATTCGTCGTAAGTAATCGTTTGAACAAGATTGGAAGATGGTCCTGGTAGCTACCGATTTTATTTGATTGAGCCAGAAAATAGGAGAGACTTCATGTTGGGAAAGGCATTAGTGGAGCCAAAAACAACAATGTTCCTGAAAAGGTTCTAAATCCAAAGACATTCAGCCAAAAGGTGAAAATGTGCACCTATTGAGGCAATGTCGAAAACAACGAAAAAAATCATCCAATCCCGGTCGCGAGTTTTCAGAATATGCAAATCAAAAACGAAATGCGCTGCCTCTGTAATCTCGAGCAGGAGCAACGTATACTGGTAGAAAAACTATTTAGTGATTGCGATGATAATTTTGCTTCACAAGACGGATAATGTGAACGTACACAACTTGTTCAGCACCGCATTGGCACCGAAGACGCCTCACCAATTCGTTAACATCCAGGCGTCTTGCATTGGCAAAGCAAACAGTAGTTGCCGAAATGGAGTCGAAAATGAAAGTTGATGGGCTGATTAAAAACCCGCGAAGTCCGTTTGCATCTCCAGTGGTTCTCGTGAAGAACAAAAAAGGCGGTTACTGGAAAGTAGAGATTAATCGTATTTTGCATTAATCACAGCTTAAAGTGATGCCGTTTGGACTGTGCAAAGGCTCCGCCATCTTCGAGCGATTAATGCAACGAAAATTGCAAGGGCTTACGTGAAAAAATGCCTGGTGTATCTAGACGGCGATATCGTCATAGCTAAGACATTCAAGGAGCATCGAGAAAATCGAAAAAAGTGTTTTAGATGCTGTGAAGCGCTTTTTCTGAATCTAGAAATGAAATATCTGAGTAGCATTATATCAGCGGAAGGGGTAAGGACGGAATCTAATAAAATCGTAACGGTGAAAAGTTGCCTTGCCCCCAAAGATAAACACCAACTAACAAGCTTCTTGGGACTTGCCACGTACTACAGGAGATTCGTTCAGGATTTTGCTAGCATTTCGAAGAGCCTACACTGACTTACGAAAAAAGGCCGACAGTTCAAGTGGTCTGGGGAATGTGAGAAAGCATTTGAAAAACTCAACCGACAGCTGTGAAATGCCCCTATTTTGAATTAAACCACACCGGAAAAATGCTCATCGTGGACGCAGACGCTGGCAAAGTTGAGGTCGGAGCTAGGATTTCTCAAGTTGATGATGGTGAAGATAAAGTCGGTAAATATTACAGCACGGTACTTTCAATACTTGAACAGAAATACTGCGTAACTGGGTGCGAACTTCTGGCTTTAATTATGCCTACGAAGCACCTCTATAAACAAATCTTTCATTATTCGGTCCGAGATGCAGCTCTACATTGGCTCCTCCAATTTAAGAACCTTAGAGCCCGTGTTGCAAGATAGTTCGAACAGTTGCAGGGCTACGACTTTGAAGTACAACATCACAGGGGAAAACTCCAATCAAACGCTAATGTCTTTCTTGTTGACTGTGGGGCATCGAATGTGAACTTTCGAACCGTAAGGAAGCGAAGTACGAGGCCATTACCCAAATGAACAGGATTGAGCCAGTTAGAGGGGTTATGTTTTTTTTTTTTCTTTTTTAAAGAACTCAAAACTTAAGAGAGTACCTTAAAATGCCGGCGCACGTGTTGGGTGTTTTGGAAAATTGGATAGAGAGAGAGAAATATATTTTTGGTATGTGTGGTTATTAGGCTCCATCCAACATTTAATCTCCATTAATTATTACTGTTAACTGACTTGTTGGATTTAAGGCAACCATTCATCTCAAGAGATTTTAGTTACCTGAATGTCTTTTGGGTTGGTATTGAACCCCGAAACGTCTGAATGTAGAGAAGAAATCCGTTTCTCCCAGGTAGATAATGGTATCGTACCAATAATGCTTCTGGAAGCATATTACGACAGTGGACTCGCTTTGTGTGCAAGATGGTTTGCTGAAGAGAAAATGGGAAAGTTCAGATGGAACAACATCTTATATGCAGCTAATTCTGTCACGGTCTAGAGTCAACCAAGTGCTCCATGAAACGATCGACAGAAATATTTTATTGGAGAAACTTAAACGCTATGGTATAAAAAACAAAGTTAAAGTGGTTTTCTTCATATATTTCAAATAGAATCCAAATAGTAAAAATAAATGAAATCGAATCGGACTCTATTTAAAATAAACCTAGGTGCACCGCAAGGAACTGTTTTAAGCACCTTATTATTCATTATATACAAAAGCGAAAATTGTTTTACAAGATGCAAATCTAGCTCTTTTCGCCAATGATACGGTATTACATTTGACTAATAAAAGTATCGATAAGAGTCAAAGATTGCTGCAGAAAAACTTGGAACGAGCAAATACATGGCTTAACAAACTTAGCTTAACAAAACGAAGCAGATGGTGATCAACAACAGGCAAGATTATAATTTAAGAATATATTATAGTTGACAATAAACTAAATTTCTCTAAACATATAGACTATATTTGTAAAAAGAGTAAGGAATGAAATATCTACTTTATGTGTAATAAATATTTTTATTGTAATTGTAAAACCTCTCTTTGAGTTATGTTCATCAATTTTGTTTTTGTGTAATGATAGTTTAATTCAGAGTCTACAGTTATTACAAAATAAGGCTATGCGAAGTATTTTAAAGTGCAATACTAGGTATACCGGTATAAAGTGAGCGTCAAGATACAAATGTCTCGATAGGGAACATTTATTGTGAACTGGCCTTAAATTTGTTTGGTTGCTATGACACCTGTCAAACATATTAAGTATACATCAAGTCATTGAACAAACAACATCATATTTTTTCCTCGTGTTGAAAATGCCGAATTTTGTACCAGAAAATGATGACTTGCGGAAAGCATTAATTTTTTGTTTTCATTTGAAGAAAAGTGCTGCAGATTCGCATCGAATGCTTCTCGAGGCATATGTGATCATGCTGTATCAGAAGCAACATGCAAAAGATGGTTTCAACGGTTCAGAGATAACGATTTTGATGTCAGAAATGAAGAAAGTGGAAGACCATCAAAAAAGTTTTAAGACGCCGAATTGCAAACAATATTGGATGAAGATGACACCTTGAGTCAGAAAAAAAGGCAGAAATGTTAAATGTTGCACAACAAACAATTCCTAACCGTTGAAAAACTATGGGAAAGATCCAAAAGTCTGGAAAATGGGTGCCACATGAATTGAATGAAAGACATATGAAAAAGCACCTGTTAAATTATGTTTCAAAGACACGATAAAAAATCGGTTTTGCATCGAATTGTTACTGGCAATGAAAAATGAATATATTTTCAGAATCCTAAACGGAAAAAATCATGGGTTTATCCGGGGCAACTATCAACTTGGATTGCAAAACCAGATCGATTCGGCAAGAAGACAATGCTGTGTGTCTAGTGGGATCAGAAAGGTGTGTTGTACCAAGAGCACCTAAATCCTGATGAAACCGTTAATACAGATCGCTACCGCCAACAAAAGATCGATGTGAAACATGCATTGATCGAAAAACGACCAGAATGGGCCAGAAGACAGGGCAAGGTAAATTTGCTCCATGACAATGCACCTGCACACAAAGTAAAACGAGTTCAGGATAAAACCAAAGCACTTGGCTGGGAGCTGCTACCCCACCCGCCGTATTCACCAAACTTGGCTCCTTCCGACTACCATTTGTTTTCATCCATGGAACATGCATTGGCTGAGCAGCACTTCGAATCCTACGAGGAAGTCAGAAATTGGGTAGCTTTCTGGTTTGCTTCAAAAGACGAACAGTTTTATTGGCGTAAAATAAATAAATTTGCTGGAAGATGGGAAAAATGTGTAGCTAGCAATGGCCAATACTTTGAATAAAATGGTTTTTACTTTCCTAAAAAAAACGCTCACTTCATACCGGTACACTTGATAGATATGTGTCAATAAATTTTTTGTTATGTGCTTTAAATTGGCTTTCTGTTAAACAAAGACTACATAGTAATAAATGTTGTCATTTTTGTATATGAAATTAAAGTTAACTTAATGCTTAACTGTTCAATTATGTACAATATATTGGAAATGCCAAGCTATATTATCTTCGAAATAATAATAATTTTAGACTGCCTAACCTAATAACTAGAAACACTCAAAACATTTTCTCTTTTAGAAAAGAAGCTATCAAATTTGCTAGACAAAAAATCTCTCCTTATTAACCAATTGTTATTAAATGTAAATTGTTCTTCAAGTATTTTGAATATTATAATTTGCTATAAAACAACTAGTAAATAGAGGTATCTATCTATCTGAAGCGCAAAAGAAAATTTCGAGGATTAGTGCAAGAAGTACATAAGATGTGGGGCTACAAAGGGCCCAAGAGTTAAGCCACAGGGACGAATGTAACAATACAATGTCGGAGCACCATTCAACAAGTAGTTATCGATATCGCTGGCCCTTTTTCTGAAACATTAAATGGCAACCAATACACCCTTGTGGTCATGAATTACTTCAGTAAGTGACCGGTAAGCTAAGATCATAGCAGAACAGATATTCAAAAACTGGGAGAGCAAATTTGGGGTCCAAATGGAACTACCATTTGACTAATGGCGAAACTTTGAATCAAAAATCTTCCAGGAAGTGTGCCAATATCTGGGAATAAAGAAGACATCAGAAGACTGATGAATTGGGCGAGCGGTTCAATAGGACCTTGAATGAGCATATTTCTAAGGTCGACGATAACTGCCAGTGGTCTTCTTCTTAATAGCCTACCGAAACGTGGTCCATAGTTCAATGGGACACATACCGTCCGAGATCTTACTTGGTCAAACAGTTCGGTTGCTAAATGAAACCGAATTCGGATCCCCCAATTCACGGAGGTGAACGACTACGTGGATGACTTGCGCAGCAGGATTCGTGAATTGCATAAAAACACCCGAGAATTGATGTAGCTAGCGAGAAACCGCATGAAGACTAGGTACGTCATCCAAGCAAAATCTTCCGGCTTCGACGAAGGAGACCTGGTGCGACTGTATAATCCTCTGCATAAGAAAGGGAAATCAACAAAATTGTAGCAGGATTGGGAATGTCCATACAAGGTGATAACCCGCAATAATAACGTTGTATACCGATTTCATCGTGGGGATCGAGGAAAATTGATGGTGGTCCATTTTAATAGAAGGTGTCATTTCAACGGAATGATGATGATGTGTGATATCTGAATGTGAACATTGGCATCTATATAAGAAATGTAGAAGGTTTTCATATTTGAATAGCAGATGACTCAACCATTTCATGATACGATTAGAATGAAGATAGAATCAAATTTTCCAGCAAAATGGAAATTTGTATGGGACGCTGAATTACACACAATATTATCGAAAGACGTCGAGAAGTATAAATATCAACATCCCTGAAGATATGCAATTTAGTTCAGAAGTGAATTTTGAAGAGTGAATTACGAGTAGTGAATAAGTGGTTTAAGTAAAAGATAAAGAACAGAAAAAGTGATAAGCGATTTATTTGTGAATTGTAACTGTATTGATTAAAAGGATTGTATGAAAGGAATAAACTCTATCTGCTAAGTATTCAAAATAATGCGTTTTTTTAAATGCTTGTTTGCGGATGCATTCATTTATTCATCGAATTGACATTCGATGCCATTCTTAAAATATATTGTACTTCTATGGTCTACCTTGTATTAACGAAACTGTTTTTTTACGGGATAAGATAAGGAACAAGGCTCTCCATGCATCCTCAGAAAACTACTAAACAAAATACTAAAAATTTTAATCGACAAAAGTGCTATTAGTTGTTACTGTAGTCCCAAAATTCTAGAAAATAGACTAGGATGACCAGTATATAAAAGAGTGAAAACAATCAATGATTTCACAAAAAAATTACACATTTTATGATGTTTTTATTTTCAACGGAGAGGTTAGATTTTATAAATGAATGAATGAAAAAAAGGCCTTGTATCTCAAGGCCTTAAAAACTAAAAAAAATCATTATTTATTATCTTTTAAGAGTATATACATATTCTTCCGATGAAAAGGAAAAATATTTTCCTTTAATTACTCCTTGTGAAATAGATGAAATATGATGAATTTTTCTTGTTTCCGGCACAATTCTTAAATTAGAAAATCTCGATTCCATCAATAATTTTTTCTCATTCTTCCTGTGTGGTCACGTAGGAGAAATTCATATTCTTTATATTTTCAGTTGCCCAGTTATATAAATGTAAGGGAGTTCTTATGTGTTCCCTATACGGTCTTTATAGGCTAGCTCTGGCAGCCAGTCTTTTTATTGTACCACAAAGTCCATCGCATGCGCTCGCATTCGCAAACAAGTTCCATTCAGCATTCACTCCAAAATCCTGTTCATGCAGTGTTAAATTAAAAAAATTCTTTTCTTAAAATGTTGGCATTTTTTGTGCAGGAACTCTAAGAGATGGCGCTGAAATAAGTGAACTGCGATGCTTTAAGCAGTCACTGATTACAACAAAACTTTAATTTTTAATATCATCCATCTGGTTCCGGTAATATACTGCGAAAGGGTGAATTGTCGCCTGTTCGTTAGTCCAGTGGTATCCCTGCACTGCATCTTGCACAACAAAACCATAATTTTCGGAATCGTCCAATAAAACAAGTATATCCGTTTTCGTTAAGAGAATTTTGACTTCCTTTATGTACCTGTTTTGTTGATCAGTTATAAAAACATGGCGAATGAAAACACCAAGCCGTTTCAAAAAGCTCTGAATGAAATCCTCAGAGTTTTCAATTCTCACTTCTCACGTCTTCTATGAAGTTTTTTTTTTTTATATAATCCCGCGCGCGCACCAATGAATGAATACCAAATATGAATACCTTATACTGGCATTTCTCCAGAGCACGGGTGGGTGGTGTAGTAGGTTGAAACTCAGGTGTATTAGGTTTCGATATTATTCCAGAGGTTGTTGTCAAACTGGAGCCAGTGCATCCTCAACCAGAGGGTCTTAGTATGTGCTAGTTATTAGTTTGTTACATTTCGCCCAGCTAGCAAACACTCCAACATCAGTGTTATGCCTTTATGTCAGAGTTAACGCCGACGGGATTTTCATATAACTACATACAAATTCTATAAAAAGACTTTTTCAGAGAATTGCCTCGCACGGGATTCGAACCCGCGACCCTCTGCTTGAGCACATACCACTGCACTACAAGTGATTACTAAAAGCAGTGTCAAAGATCCTCCTAAATTTAGAATAGTTTGGGCAATAAGGCACTTGCCCAAGTAACAATTTATATCAGGATGGTTACAATTGGTCTTAACGACGCGAATGTGGAAAATCCAATCTTAACATTATTATGAACTTCTTTGAAATTATAATATATCTCCCTAAGGCTAGCCAGAAGCAGGCGTTTTTGAATATGTTTTTTTCCGATTTTCAATCTACCAAAAAACAAAACATGTTATTTTTGAACCTGAGAAAATAAATTTTTGTTACCTTTATAGATACGTAGTTTTTTTTCCTGGCATTAAACGGCTGGTATCGTCTTCACAGTAAAAACTTTCAAAACAACAAAAGAAGTTTGGTGTCTTTGCTGGCAGTTTTATGGAATTTTTTTTCCCTACGAAATATTCTTATTCTAAAACAAGCACAGTGAGGTTTTTTTGTATGTGCACTCGGGTTACATGTGAGAATGATAAGAGGAGTAACGTAATAAATAGAACATTATTTTGGCCGAACCCATAGAGATCCCAACTTTAAATTAGAAATGGAAATAGAGGACGAATCTCTCTATAATATTGAAAAAAATAAAAAAATAAAAATATTCCTTACATGGAAAAGTAAGGAGGCAGTGTTAGATAACATACCCTGAACTTCTTATGTCTTTAATTTTTTCTATTAGCTCATGGAGATACGAATAAAACTTCTTAGAGTGGCAATTGTAGTTTGTCAAAATCTTGCAACGCCTTATTCCTTGATCTAATTGATCAATTGTAATAATATTTTTTTCATTCACATGTGAAACAATAACTTGAGCCTGGACACCTGTTCTTGAGCATTCTTGCAATCTTCTGAGATGTAGATTCACACTCGTCAATTAATATCATCTAATCTCTACATTCTAAGCCCATTTTGGGAATTCATTTGTTCGTTTTAAAGTGCTTCTAATTTGAGAGTAGTCGATTGGGAAATCATCATGTCTCTTTCTCTTTGTAGACACCTTAATATTTTTTGCACTTATTCCCGGATTTATTTGTGTATTCTTCTATGGCAAATAAAACTTCCTACGTTAATTTTGTTGGTTTTTTTCCACCACGACTAAAAAGATAGTCATCCTTTCTATAGACTCTTATAATACTTTTTAGTTCAAAGTTAATTGTTAAAGGGCTTAATATATCTGTGCTTTGGATAAATTTATTTCTTATTAGGCTGAAAGAATGTGCAAATGCTATATATGGAGTATCTAAGCTAGAAAATCTTAAACATTTACACGTAAGTTACTTGCACGTAACTAAAATGCTAAAATAAAACGATAATCGATTTGATAATCGAGAAATAAACTTTAAAAATGTTCTGACAGTTTTACAACAGATGTAACTACGTATTCTGTAGAAAGTAACGGCAACACGCAAATTAAGTAAAATAAGACACATACTAGGTAACCTCCTTGGGAATGAATAAAAAAATTTTTTTAAATGTTTTTTTCATTTTATTCAATATAGTCCCATTTAGTTTGATAAACTAATTCTAGCGATTTTTCAACTTCTTGATTCCGTCCGAAAAGTAATTTTCCGAAAGGTCTGCCAAATAATTTTTTATTGATGAGTCATCTTTTAAGGTTTGGAAGAGATAATAGTCCAAGGAAGTCAAATCGGGAGAATACGGTGGATGCGACAGCAATTGGAGCCATAAGTCATTGATTTTAGCCATGGTTGCGATGCTCTTGTGCGCCGGTGCATTGTCTTGCAAAAACACGAAGAGTATGCCATGACAATCCCAGAAAACCGACGCCATAATCTTTCCGACCCATCGAGCCTCCCTCGGCCGCTTCGGAGCACTCGTGCCAGTTCATTTCCGGGCACTCATTCTGTTCTCTGGTGTTCAACAGAAACCAATCAACGCCAAAAGTCCGCCCGATTTCGCATCAGCAAGTCCAAACACACTTTCGAAGTGCTCTCGCTTTCGTGTTTTTGGTCAGGAGTGAGTATGCGCGGCACCCAGCGGCAGGATAACTTTTTCATATGCAGAATATTGCCCAAAATATGGCGTGTGCGCTCAGTACCAATCTTTGTGGTAACTGCTAGCTCGTGCACCTTCAGTTTCCAGTCAGCCAACACCATTTCATGCATTTTTTTGACATTGTCCTATGTAACCGCATCGGAATGCCTGCCGCTGCGGACTTGATCGGTAGTGGAGTTGCGGCCACTACGAAACTCTCGAAACCAATATTTGACATTGAAATCTGACGAAGCATTAGCCCCATAATATTTATCCAACGTAAAAGGTCATACATTATCCCACCCTTAATGTTACAAAAACAAATATGATCGGGACTCTCCGAAAACACTAACTGGCGAAACTCCAAATCCAAAAAAAGGGAAGCAACTACACTTAGATATATTTCTTATACAGTCATAAAAATTGTTAACATGGATAGATTCATATTCGAAATTTCTGTTAGTAAAATTATTGGAGAAAAGACAAACCTAGATAAAAAAAATACTACAAAATACAAAAACACAAACACATAGAGGATTTACCCCACTATTTAAGGCCTTAATGAAACATTGTATTATTTTATTGTCCAGTACAACAGCACCACAAATCGTGAATTAAAAAAAAAAAAATACATTCAATATGCTTAAGCAAATCTGAAGCCAAACCAGTTCGTTCGACGATGCTGAACTTATTGCAGATAAAATATTATGTACAAATACTGATTCTCTTACAAATACTGTACTTTTATTACCAATTGATAAACCACGCTGAGTTGACAGTTAGGTACCAACTTTTTTGGCCTTTACTTCACGTTTAGAGACTTTATTTCTCAACTCAATGCAAATAAATGCAAATAAATGTAAAATAATAAATGAATTCATAGACTATTGTATTCAATTGAATGTTTCAAAAAAGAATGCAATATTTCGATGCTAAATGAATAGTGATTGCAATCATAAAATTACATTTTTTGAATGCTTTGTATAAAATTCAATCCTAAATGATTGCATTCTTTTATTTAATGTAACAAAACAATAAATTCGGCTATTATTGAAAAGCCGATTGACTTTTTTTTTTTTTAATTAAGTAAAACATGATTTAACTAAAGAAATATATGTCACAATGCAATAAGAAAAGAAATATCAAAACTTGTCAAAAGAATGAAGTTGTTTATGAAAATATCAGGGAAATAGTTACATTAAATTAAGACCAAAATATAAAAAACAAATAGTAGAAGAACATTTAGTAAAAACATTTATAACCGGCGATAAAATCATCCATTAAGACCACATCAATCTCTTTCTTTTCATAAAGATGATCATCTAAACTCGCGTTAACATATTTACGCAATTTACGACAAATATGGAGAACTATTCCATGTAAAAAATTTATCATATTTTGAACACATTATATCAGAATTACAGCATCAAATGAACAGCGAATATTATAACTATTCCGCAGTAAGATTAGAAGAAGACTTGGCCTGTCAGACAGATGACAGATTACAATAATTGAAACGTTACTAAAACAACTAAAACAGGACAGAAATAAGAGAGGAATTAGGAAATGGATACCAGATCATGATGATTTAGTGTTTATAAATAACAAAATGAATGAACTAGTAGCAAATAGCAATAAACAATTTGCTACCAAATCTGAAATTTTAAATGCAATTGAAAAAATGTCCGAATCACTTCAAAAAATATAGTAATAATCTCAGAATTGCAAAATGTAGTACAAGCAATTGTTTCAGCTACATCTTGAATATTGAATTCAGCAATTTTAAACCTTCACGACATTAAAGAAATAACACAATATGAATATGAACAAACACGATATGTTAACTATGACAAATTTTATGGATGGGACAATCAAAATGGTTCAAAATAAAAACACAATTCCATTACTATATTCCAAACAATCATATTATTAATAATTTTGACAATTAAGAAAAAACAAAAAGGAATTCCAAAACAGGCGTTTTGAAGGTGGGTGGCCATGGGGCATGTGGCAGTTAATTGACTTCCTAATTGGACGGTTCGGGGCTTACTACCAGCCGTGACCGAAAAACTTTTTTCAAGCAACTAAAATCTCATGAGATAAT
Source organism: Volucella inanis (assembly GCA_907269105.1). Lineage (NCBI taxonomy): Eukaryota > Metazoa > Arthropoda > Insecta > Diptera > Syrphidae > Volucella > Volucella inanis. The sequence goes on from OU026154.1 coordinate 51,695,863, forward strand.
TTTTTGTCTAAATATAACATCAAATCAATTTACACTAATAATTTATTTTCACCGTAAATGTTGGATGTCACTCAAGGAGAAAATAACCACTAAGCCTAAAAAAAAAACTTTCTTTCGTTCTTTCTTTCCCATTTTCCTAAAAACTTAATACGTTCTCAGGCACCTTAAGTGTAGTTATACCCACTTGAGTGTAAGGTTCTTAAAAAAAGAGATTCCAAAGACAACTCAAACGAGTAGAAGAGTTAACCGAAAAAGTTAAAAAAAAAGACATTCTGTCTTAAAGAAAACAACACCCCATAAATAGGAAGGCTATATATGCTTCAGCGGTGCTTTTTTACGGCCGAAGTTAGGCTGTAGAAGTCTAACTAATCATAAGTAAAATCTGTATTGGTCTTAAGAGTTTAAATAAACAATATTTTTTTTTTTTAAGAAAAAAGAGTAAAAAAATATCAATTTTTATACATAATATTACCTTGTCAGAAGCTTTCATCTTGATCTTGATGAAATATAGATCAGGAGTTGTACTAACCCAGCAATAACATAAATCACATGTACGTTAAACTGATTCGTCATCAGTCATAACTTTTGTTTTTAGTCATCTTCGTCCCAATATTGAATTCCCTTCTAATTTACCCTTGCGTAATCTCTTTTTTTATATTTCTGTGAGACTTAACACATGTTCTAAAAAGTTAGTGCCGTTTTATAGTTAAACACAAAATTTTTGCAAAATTCAAATTTATTTATCAATATAGTTTCCTTCGAGGGCGATACACTGATTGAAATGATTTTTCAATCTTTCGATACCAGTACGATTTCGGTTTAGCCTTAAAATCGGCGATTACTTCTTCATCGGTCTTAAATCTCTTTCCGGCGAGCATTCTTTTGAGGTCTGCATACAGAACAGAAAATAGTCGCTGGGCGCCAAATCTGGAGAATACGATGGGGGGAAGCAATTCGTAGCCGAATTCATTCAATTTCGAAACAGCACTTTCTTTTTCTTCAAATGCGGCCGTTTTTCTGCAATTTCGTCCTTCAAACGCTCCAAAAACGCAATGTAATAGTCGCTGTTGATAGTCTGCCTCTTTTGGAGATAGTCGATGAAAATTATTCCATATGTATACCAAAACACGGATGCCATAACCTTGCCAGCCGACTGTTGAGTTTTTGGTCGTTTTGTACGAGGTTCGTCTTCTGCTCGCCACTCAGCCGACTGCCGACTTGACTCTGGTGTGAAGTGATGGAGCCAAGTTCCATCCATTGTCACATACCGACGCAAAAATTCGGCTTTATTGCGGTTGAACAGCTTTAAACACTCCTCTGAATCATCAACGCGTTGTTGTTT